>OY735204.1:75929179-76246679 GCA_963457665.1 Thysanoteuthis rhombus | reverse complement strand
TCTTTACAGACTGTCGTAGATGGCGTCTCTGAAGTAGTGATCAGATGACCTCACAGAAGGAAAGATTGAAGGAATTGACAAAAAATAAAGACGAAGCTAGATATTTTTCAAAAAATAATAGTGATGGTTTACAAAACTTCATCCCTCAAAAAATCATAAAAAGTAATAGAATTACTTTCAAGTTTATCTTGAAAAATGAACTGATTTAGCTTAATCCCTTGCATCACACTGCCTTCAATCAGAATTGAATTACACTGAATTTTATCAATGAGAAATTAGAAAGGGTAGAGAGAAGCTTCCCTTCACTATGGAATGAATTACACTGGATTTTTGTCGATGAGAAAGGATAAAGGGACAGACAAAAATCTCCACAGACTTAGCAGCAGTAGAGTAGCACGGTCTATCACAGTCGCATTGTTAAAAAAGTGACAACTGACAAAAAACAACAATACCTGTTTTAGAATTGATTTTACTGTAAGAAATATGTTTGCCATTTGTAATAAAAATGAATAAAAATTATTTTTTTCGGATGTTTAAAACCAAGGATAGTCAAAAGAATGAATGACTGCTGATGAGCTTGAATGTAAACCTACATGGGAAGTCGATTCTTAATGATTCTCCATACCAAATATCAGGTTGATCGGCATTGTAGTTTTTGCGGAGAAGAGGCACGAACAAACAAACAAAAGGCTCAAATATCAGTACAGATAAGGTTCCAACCTTCAACCTCTTTCACTAGAGTTGAGAAGAACTGATCCAGGAATGCTCATTGCTACCATGTAAAGAAATGAATAAAAAATTGTTGAAAGGTGACTGTTTATTTATTTGAATCATTCATCCAGTAATTGTCCCAAGGAATGATAGCAAGTCAGAAATATTTTACAATAGAAGCTGGAAGAAGAGAATCATAAGTCCTCAAGGCTGGCAAAGCAGCTAAACTGTTAGGGCTGTACTCACAGGAAAAAAGATAATAAATTAGTTCGTTATTTTGTTTTTTTTTAAATTGGACATGTACTTTTTTGTACTTTGACTTCCTTTCAGAAGGTTTTCTTTATATTTTTTCAATGTTGCTTTTTTCAAAATATCAAATGCAGAAAAAAAATGATTCAAACATTTTTTAATAAAAAAATAAAGTAAAAAAAATGAAAAAAATTAAACAATGGAAAAAAAAAATCAAACTAAAATTGCAGAAAAAAAAGTAGTCATAAAAAATTTAGACAAATATTTTTTAAAAAAAGCACTCGCATAAAAAAATCCGAAATAAAAAAATGTTTAAATATGAATTGTTCAATTATAAAATCAGCCATTAAATTGAAGTATCATAGGCCATACAATTATTTAAAGATCAATTTCTTTGAAAAAAAAAAGAAAAAAAAGGTTTTAGTTTTCCACTTGGCATTTCAGGCACAACTCCTTCAGATTATTTTCAACTGTGTTGTTGAAATATACCAACATCTGATACCAAAGAAAAGAAGAGACTGGTTGAAGAACTGAGACATAAGAAAAATGGAGAAATTATATTAACATACATTGGCATTTTTTTTTTATTTGAAGAAGTATTATAAATCTTTATTATTCATTTTTAGGACTACCTTTTACCTCCTTAACTTGCAATAAAAAGCAACTAAAAAAATAAAGATTAAGATAAAGAGCAGTCATAAAAATTGATGATAATGATTAATAAATTTCCATTTTTTCATTTTTAATCTTTAAATAGATCATATTCACATTAGCATCCAATAAATGTTATAGCATGTATGATTTTATTTGGTATTCCTATGGAATGGAAGGATCGAAATAATAAAAAAAATCTCATTAATACTGAACTCTTACTTCAGCCCACTTTAGACCATCATGTCAATATCCACTTCTTAACATAGTGTATCAAGTGACTAACCACTAAGTCTATTTCACACATCGCAAGGCAAGAAAAGAGAAACTCGTGATATGGGAAGCCCAGGTAGTGACGGCTGAGGCCGTAGACATTGTAAGGGTACTAGCTAGAACACAGTGTTAGCTTCATGTATTTGGCACAAAATGAATATAGTCAGATATTTATCTCATTTAACAAATACAGATTTTGATACTTTTCTTTCTTACTTTCATCAATTTTCATCGAATGTATACTTTACTGGACTGCTTTTACTTTCAAGGAAAAAAAATCAGTCAACAATTACAACTAACAATTTTTCATTAATTTGCTTTTTTTTTCATGGGTGGAGATAGAAATTTCCCCTCCAAATTGTATTTTCATCCACAAACAACTAAATGAATCATTTTTCATAAAATAAATTAAGCTTTGTGAGTTTATAAAAAAAATTGATTAACAGATTTGAAAAACTGAGCATACTGAAGTCAAATTTTTGTTTTTATTGAGAAATATACGAGAACAATTTTTCTTTTTTAGAATATGATTAACAAGTAACTGGAAGTTTACACAAAGTAAGTTTTTTTTTTAATTGTCTTTATTTTTAGCAAATGCTTTCAATTGTCTATATGTGAACAATGTTTAAAAATAGCCAAATTATAAACATCTGCTTTCCTGCTGTTCAATATAAAGCAGACCCTATGGGATCAATACTATTATTGCACCATATCTCTGACCTGATTCTTGAAAGATTTAGTCAAGCTATTTCAAGTGATGTACAGTTATCCCTTGCTGTTCACAGGTTTCCAATTTATGGTTTCCATAATTCTCGGTTTAGTCTTGAATAATGTAATGGGAATATTTTTGGAATTTTTGTAGCACACCGAAAAAAAAAAAATCATAAAAAATACACTGTGCAGTATTAACATAACGTAAAAAGTTTAAGAAATTATGAATGCACATATATTTATGATTTAACAACTACCGCAGACTTCTGACAAATATTGAAATGTGTCAATAGAATTGTCAAGAAATTGTAATCTATCAGTTTTATTGTAATGAAAAAAAAATGGACAGAATTATCTACTAAAAATTATTTAAACAATGTAAACCTACAGATAATTGTGATTGGAAACTTGTTTAAACCGGTTAGTCAAACAGTACTTAAAAGAAAAATTGTTTTTTTTCCAAATCAATGTACTGTACTTGAATAAAATTTGTTTTTTACTTGAACAAGCTTACATCATTTAGAGCATACATTTACCAACTTGTACATTTGAAATTTTGGGAAGTATTTGTTAATCGAAGAGTTTATATATAGTTCAGGATTTATAGTCCAGGAGGACAAATATATATGTATATATATACATATAAAAATATATTTATATGTATACAAAAAAACACACACACACACACATATATATATATATATATATATATATATATATATATATATATACATATACATACATAAATATATATATGTACTAATATATATATATATACACACAAATATATATGTAAATATACACACATATATACACATACATATATATATATACACTTATACATACATATGTATACATACATATATACATATATCAATATACATATATATACACATATATATAAACATGAATAAATATATACATATACATATATATGGAAATATCTATATGGATTCATATATATGAATATATATATATTCATATATGTATATACATTATATACATACATATATATATATATATATATATATATATATATATATATATATATATATATATATATATAAACACACACATACATATAAATACGTACATATATATATACACATATACAGACATATATATGTATACGCACATATACATATACATATATATATGTACATATATATACATATATATATATATGTACATATATATATATATATACATATATATATATATATATATGTACATATATATATATATAAATATATATATATATATGTACATATATATATATATAAATATATAAATATATATATATATATATATATATATATATATATATATATATGAATATATCTATCCACATTTATATATACATAGATATCTATACCTATATATATTCATATATATAAGCATATACATAAAAATATATATATATATATGAATATATATATATATATATATATATATATATATATATACATATATATATATATATATATATACATATATATATATATATATATATATATCTACATATAAATTTTGTACATACATATGTAAACAAATATATAGAAACATATATATATATATATACATATTTACATACGTACAAACATATATATATATATACGTACATACATATAAACACATACATATATAAGCATATATATGCAAGTACATGCATACATACCTACATATACATATATATATATATGTATGTATATACATATATATATATGAATACATATATGTGTATATGCACATACATATATATACATACGCGCATATATATACATATATATACATATGCACATATATATACATATATATACATACACACATATATATACACACACAGACATATATATATATATATATATATACATACATATATATATATACATATACGCAAACAAACACATATATATATATATACGTAGATACGTATATATTTATGTACATGCATATATATGTATATACATACATGTATATATATACATATATACATATATATATACATACATGCATATATACATACATAAATCTATATATATACATACATGCAAATATACATACATACATATATATATACATACATACATACATACATACATACATACATATATATATATACATACACACATATCTATATACACATACATTATATATACATACATTTATAAACACGTACATATATACATACATACATACATACATACATGCATGCATTTACATATATGATCATACATATATGTAAACATACATATACATGTATAAATACATAAATATACATATACATATACATGTATATATCTATATATATATATATATATATATATATATATATATGTATATATATACATATATATACATGCATATATATACATACGTATATACACATACATATATACATATGTATATATACATATTTATATATACATGTATATACATACATATATCTATATACATATATATACATATATCTATATACATATATATATATACACATATATATACATATACACTCATATATATTTGCACACTTATACATAAATATACACACATATATAAATACATTTACACACACACACATATATATATATATATATATAGATATACATACATATATATACACACATATATATATACATATACACACATATATATATACATACACATATACGTATACACATATATATATATATACACATATATATACATATACACATATATATACATATACACATATATATATACACGCACATATGTATACATATACATATTTATATATATATACATATACACATATATGTATACATATACATATTTATATACATATACACATATATGTATACATATACATATTTATATACATATACACATATATGTGTATACATATACACATGTATATACATATACACATATATGTGTATACATATACACATGTATATATATATATACACATATACATATATATACATATACACATATATATACATATACACATTTATATACATATATATATATATATATATATAAATATATACATACATGTACACAAATACATATATATATACGTTTTCACATATATATGTGTACATATATACATATATATGTATACATATACACATATATCTGTATTCATATACGCATATATATACATTATTATTCTATTATTGTATCTCGTATTGTATATAGAGTAACAGTCATTGCTAAAATATTTCAAATTACCGTCTATTATCTTTTAAAATAACCAATAACTAGATTATGCTCACTATAAACTTGTATCTCCATGGTAGATTTTAGATAACTTTAAGAACCAAGAGATTACACTGTCAAGAAGTGAATAAATGTTACATATTTTTTATTAAGAATTATTCATTTTTCAACACCGTATCTTGTATCAAAGCTATTTTTACATTTATTCAAAAAAAAAAAAAGAAGGCTTCCAAGGTCACTGTTGGATTCAATGGATTTTTGGCATGAAGAGGCATCCCTTTAGCTCTATTAGTTCCTTAAAGAAAGGGTTCACTGTATATACATTCTAGAAAGGTTTACAGCTTAGAACATCAGAGGTAAAATAATTTGTCAAAATTTACATTATTTCAAGTCAATTATTTACTAATATCTATTAATGTAACTCATGAAAGCTTTTCTACACAGAATTAGATATTATGGTACTACACGTGAATTCTTCTTGTTAATCGCTTACCACGTAAATATTTTGAACAAAACATTTATATCTTTATGGCTGCCCAGTGTTGATCAAACACCCCTGCCTTGAGCTATGATTTCAATATTTATACAAAATTCTAATATTTATCATTTTTAGGGCTGAGTCATAATGCATGTAGTTTGTTATTCAACTCCAGGTATTATTACAATGTATTGTATGTGGATGCTATTTAATACTTCACACACACAAATATATATATATATATATATATATATATATATATATATATATATATATATATATATATATTATAGCAAATAGGATATTATATAGGAGAGTGCAATAATAAATGTGATCATTTAAAGCCTGCTTGAGCATCTTATAATGCATTCAACTTATTTTTTCTGAAGTTGATTCATAGAATAGAAACAGAATTCCTGATTCTTTAAACGGATAAATAGATATGACTTAGCAGATGTAGTGGTAGGAGATGAAATTACTTCAAAAGATTTGTAAAATCTTGAATCACCAATCCATTGTTTTGGAATTAGTGAAATGGGAGACAGCACCATTTTTCCTCTGCTCCATAGATTCATCCTTTTTTTTGAGTGACAAAAGAAGAAGAGTGTTTTTATCCTTGTCTGTCTTCCCGAATCATTAATTACCCAGGTTATACAAAACAGGAAACCTAATGAATTGATAGAAAATAATTATTCCAAAATGCATTTTTTCAAAGAAATTATTGCAGCAATCTTTAAAAACCTCTTTAAAAAGACATAAAGAAATTATTATTATTAGTTATAATATTATAATAATAAGTAATAATAATAAAGAAGAAGAAGAAGAAGAAGAAGAAGAATTGAGAGTAAAAAAATACCTCAACATTTTGTGACATTTACTTTCAAGCAAGGGGCAATGAAACAGATGGACGAAAATGGAAAGATCTTATAGACATTGGCTCATGGGTGTGGCAGAAACGCTCAAGATCCATGGCTAGTCTGTCACAGTGACCACCATGCCATCGGCCACGATCTGCACCTGCCCCACAAAACCTCACAGTAGAAATGGAAGATAGTAAAAAAAAAATCCTCTAAACTTTCAAGAGTGTCAAAAAAAAAATTTCATGTCATCAAGAGGAGTATTAGATCACATGACTACACCTTCACAGACACAGTTTGTTCAATAGTTGGCCTTTTAGTAGCTTTTTTTGGACAATTTCCAATTTTTTTCCATAGAGCCTTAAAAATTGATCAATATAATTTTTTAATTGTATTTTCAAGGTTACAAAATGACTAATAAATTCTGGCAATAAAAGAATTTGAAAAAAATAAATAAATAAAAGGAAAAATGGACAATGTATACCATAAAAATTTACATAAATACTGATGCATTATTTTGGGCAATGCTCAAAATTTACCATCAAATGCAATATTTCTTTTTTTTTTCATAAGACAACAAAAGAGTAAAATAAAATGATGAATTCGGGAAAGAATTCATTAGAATTGCTTATTTGCAGTTTTTTTAGGCTTTAAAATGCAATTTTTTTTTCAAAACATACACACACACACACACACACACACGTTCTCTCAATCATTTATGGTGTGTATATATAATTCTGGCAAAGGCTATGATTTCTTGAAGCTTTTACTTTCAAACAGCATTCAAGAAATTGAGAAAATCCATTGTACAAAGTCATATTGATATTTTCTGTGGAACGGAAGATTGCTGTTTAAAACATTCTTATTGTTTTTACAAGAAGAAAATTAAAAACAAAGGAAAAAAAATGAAAAATTCACACACAATGAGAAATGAGGACAAAAAAATATACATTACTATTATAGCAAAAAATTTTTTGTTTATAATAGTATTAACAAAGAGATGTTGGTATTAAATGAAGGTCTGCTACTTTAGTTATGATAAAGAGTAAAGGAAATTTAAGAAGAGTTGAATCAAATACAAATGCAGTATGTCCCAAAAGTAATGCCTGATTTGTCCTAAAAAGTAACACCCAATTTGTCCTAAAAAGTAACATTGAATTTTAAAACAATTTTATTGATACAATAAACAAACTACAGATCTAATAAACATAGGCATCAGCCATGTTTTACATGCAGTCTATTTTGATGCAGTAATTCAGTCAGTGAGCGACTGATCTGCACACATTCAGACATATTACTTTTGGGACATATCAAGCGTACCTTTTGGAACATCCAGTATACAACCAAGAAATTCTGCAGAAAGTCCCCAAATAACTTTACTCCGATCCAAGTGTCTAATCTAATTCAATAAGCAGTGTTTGGAAAATAGGATTTTCAAACAAATCATTTCGATATTGGAACATCCATGAATGAGTTCAATGTATGAATAAATGAAAAGGTATTCAGTAGGATTTGAACCAAGAGTAAGAGCGTCTAACTTGTTTAAACTTGGACTCTATGTTTACAAGACAAGAAGAAACAAATGAACTATTCTGTCTGCAAGTTCAAACCCCAACAGTCGACCTCAAGTGCTACATATTCTTAGTATTTGTACACACTGAACAAATGACCTATAAAATTACATTTCTCTATTTTCAAAAATATAATCAGTAAATTAATAAGAAAATGATTGAATAATGAAAATCCCTCTTTTGTCACCTCAGAGTAAAGCAAAACAGAATTTTCACTTATACACTAATAGGTTAGTTATTATCTTACAATACCATGGAATTTAATTCTTAAATTCATGCAAAGAAAATATAATGTAAATTCAAAAGGAAATAATATGAGACTGAAATTATCTCATTTTAACTATTAGGTGAATTTTTATATTTTTTAAAATTGAATTCACAGAAGAGTTCCACTTTTTTTCATTCTACTTATTGAAGTTCTCCACTGTCCATTACAAGCAGCTTCAAGGGATTTATGAACGTAAGAGTTAGATATTCCTGTTAAGTAAAGCCTTATCTGGAAAAACTTTATCACTGCTGTTGGTTTGACAACATCTTATAAGAGAAAAATAAAGAATTCAACGTTAATAAATTATCTCTCTAAGGATAACACATGTAAGCAGCAAAACAATAAAATAAATCAAGTATTGAGTTAAACGTAAATTTCTGAATTACGTTCTCAAATATTAAATTCAATCAAGTGACTTGATTAGAAAACGAATTCACAGAGGTTTTCAGTAATGATGCATGATGAGAATTCTTCCCCAGGTTTTTTAGTAACTGAGCATGATCGAAACTTATTGCAACAGTATTTATTTAGAATAGGGATTTAATTCAGGGAAAGTTGCTAGAAGTTTCTATTATTGTCTGTGATCACATGGACGAGAATATATTCCTATCAATCTTTTACAAGAGACTGCAAAAGGAGAATCTGCAGGATAAAATGTGACACAAAAGAAAACATTCCTCTCCATTATGTAACTCAAAAGCACCAGAACGATATTTTTGATCTTAAAAACTGACATTAATCATCAACTATATGAGCCGAATCTGTCACACTTAAAGTATCGGTAGTAGCTATCAGTCCCTCTCCCTTAATATCCTCTTAGTAAACAACCTTTCTTTTCTCCTTATCCACCCTTATTAAAATGCCTTACTTTCTTTTCTCCCCTCTCCCTTCCTACCGTGTTTATTCCACTTATAGCACCAGTAGCAGCCATCAGCAGAGCCTGTTGTTGCACACTTAAGATAACAATCAGTGAAACAATGAGTCATGGACTAATAGTTACGTGAGAAAATGATTAGTGCAAAAAAGACGAAGGATTCAAGCAAATATCACGCTGAAAGAAGCTAGCATGGCTTTCATTTGCTCTATGACATAATTTAGATCAAAAGTCCACCACCATTGGGTCATGAACTAGTACTGGGTTGTAAAGTATGTGCTACCATGCCTCAAAAAAAACGATATGATCAGATGATAACTCTTTTATTTTCTTTGTAGAATAAAAACATTTTCCTTTGATCTTAATATTAAATCTGATAGATAAACTCTTTCAGAATCAAAATTGAGCACATTAGCCATCTATAAGTGATTTATAGTTGACTTATAACCTATATTCTGTTCATGATTAACATCCTGTATTCTCAGCTAAGCATATCAACCGACAAATAACTGATAAGTTTCTTCCAAAAAGTCATTATCCCTTTTCATGTTGCATTTTTCACAAGCACCTGTAGATCATTAACAGTTATAGAGATAACTTTTGTTATAGTTCTGTTATATCAATTGATAAAATATCCATTTTAATTATATCTACTTCATTTTATACCCAAATACATAAGCCTTGATAATATCTTATCAATATATCGAGTCACTTCTAAGAAAAGCAAAACTTTTATATAATAATTATGAAAATTGTAAACTTGGAATTCATGATAAAACAATTCCAGCTAGTTTTGTTATCTTTTCTCCAGTCGTTACAAAACGTTTCATAAATCATCTCACAAGTATTAATCAATCGAATTTCCCTGCACTCTTAGTGTATAAGGATATTTTCACAGCACCTCAAGTCAGGAGATACTAAACAATTGCATTTATGTTCATGTAGTTAAGGTAGGTAAAAAAAATGATGAATCAAGCATTAAAAATATTCAATTTGAATAAATTCTGAAATTCATATTATCAACTTACTCAAATCATGGGGGTCAGCAGAAAAAATTGTTCAGACTGAAACTCAGTGTTGCCAACAGAAAAAAATGTTACGCTAGTTTGACTGCCAAAAAGCGCTGGATTTTTTTATTCAATTCTCATTTTTTTGGCAGCATGCTGTGTTGGGGGTGATCATTCAAAAAATAAATTACTACTCTTAGCTTTTGTTGGATAGAGATCACTAAAAATGTCTGAATTTTCAAAAAGACAAGCATGACAAACTAAGGGATAAATTTAGCATAACCTCACATTGCAAATAGAACCCCCTCACTATTCAGAGTAGGAATTTCAAAAAAAGAAAATAAGGTTTTTTTAAAGACATAAGGAGTATCAATTTAATTTTTCAGCCCACTAGTTCCATTGGTGCAGCTTGTATATCATATACATAGCCAGCAGGACCAACTTGATAACTGAAGAAACCTATGGTAACAGTTTTGGTTTACAGTTTCAAATGTAAGACCAATTTTCTTATTTGATACACAGTGTGTTGGTTGGTAGGTTGTTGGGTCTGTTTGTCATAGAGAAATGGGAATATGACTTTTTAATTGTAATCTCCCAACATTCTACTTCCTTTCTTACCCCAGTCGGTCACTGCTGCACACTCAATCAGCACAACAATCCCCAACCTACCCATTGTAAAAAGTGGAAAGGGAACAAACAAAATTTCTTTAAAAAAATAAATAAAACAGTCATTATATTTTGTGACACAGATACTATTATTCCAATAAAACCATGTTGATCTGTGTCTACTGCAGTTCAACAATGTCAGTAGTTCATAGTAGTAGAGAATTTAAAAAAAAATCTGATCATAACTTGATTTAGTTGAAAAAAAAAAAATAATTTGATAAAAATTTAGAAATGTTATGGACCTCCTGGTAAAACCAATCATGTTTGGGCTAGAACAGTTCATCGCCTTTCAGACTATGTAAACTACAGATAATCTTTTATACCCTAGAATAGCCTTTCTCAACCTTATTAGACGGGAGGAACCCTTGAAATAACTTTCACATTTTAAGGAACCCTACATAAAGATATTATGACACATGAATGTTGAAAAATGTACATGTATACCTAAAAGTAATTATCAGTATTTTACTGTTTGGAAAGATGGTTTTCTATATATTTGTTCATTTTTTTACAGTTCCTTTTCATCCAAAAGATATTTAATATAGAAAATATAAGAGTCAGTTTCCTAAAATTGTTGTTTTCCATAGAACTTTAAATATTTATATAAAAAATATAAGAACTCAAAAAGCAAACATACAATAAAATTAAAAGAAAAAGTTTTCAATAAATAATCTTGATTAGTGAAAATGAGATTTTATAATCCATTAGAAATATGAACAAAAATACAAATCAAGACAATTTTTAACACTGATCTACACATTGTATCAACTTACATTTGCAAGTTCTCTGTATCTTTTTCTAAACATTGAATTTCTGTTATGGAAAATATTGTCAAGCTCCTACTATTGAGTTTTGACTTTATTTTCATTTGTCACAACAATGAAAATGACATCACCAAAACCAGTGATGTCATGACAGCTCAAATATGAGTTACTTACACAAAAACTGATGATGAATTTACTCTTTCAACTTACGTCGACTTATTTTATAACAGGAGCTAATGATAAAGGATTTGAAATGGGATGGGTAGTTTTGGAACAATAATTTATGGAGAAATGAATACTCTTTTGTTTACCTTTTAGATTTTAATGAAGACTTAGAGTTTGCCCCCACGCACAGCCAAGCTTGTTAAGTATGAAACTCATGCCTGTTTTCTGCTGTACAAATACTCGAATCGAGGTCGAACTTAACACAAACATACGAATTTCATCTTAAACTGAAATGAGAATAAGTTGTTTTTATGTATCAAATTTTTGCAAAACCCTCAACAACATCTTGCTGAATCTCAGTTGAGAAAGGCTGCCCTAGAACTATACTATAATTATATGTTCTTATGTTTGGATTCTGAAGTGTGAACTTTTTTAGAATAGATCTAACAACTTGATAAGGCATCAGAACTACCAGGAAAATGATATTTTCAAGTTTATGAAAAAATTATACAATCAGAAAAATGACATTTTCGAGTTTATGGAAAAAATTACAAACAAAATATTTTGACAAGAAATAATTGGACACTTTGGTAGAATAACTATCAGAAGAACTTGAAGAGGTATCTGCATCAATAAAGAAATATAACCCGACTTCAAATAGGGAAAGAGCAGAATATAACAAGTTTTGCTAGTTCAAAAAGAAATCTTGTGAAATTTAATCTAAATAAATCATTTTCTCAAGTGTTCTGGATAAAAAGTTACTTTGTATTCAGTAATATACTGTTTTTTATTTGGTCCTATCATTTTCACTGTATACAGAAACAAAATTTCAAAAAATAAATGAATAAAAATAAGTTCTCTCTCTCTCTCTCTGTCTAAAAAGAAAGATGAATAAATAAATAAATAAATAAACTAGACAATAGTTAATTTTTTAATTTCAAACTTGACAAGTATAAAATTTTCATTGATTCATTGACTGACTTCTTTTTTCCCTTGAAAAGTATTAAATGGAATTTTCTATTGAAATAATATTTGGCTGTAAGAAGATATCAATTTTCTTTTTTTAGTAAAAGAAAAAATGGAAACATGATGGGGAAAGAAAAAAAAACAAAAAAGAGAGAAAACTCAAGGATACATAAGTTGATTTTCTTTTAAATTTACCTCCAGGCTAAAGAGTTCTGACAGCCTTTAGAGTTATTTAAAGGAATCAGAATATTCAACCGATATGGCTGCTCAATTATCTCCTCTTGAATCAGAGGATACAACACCAAAATATAAGTGAAAGTATATTTGAGAAAAAAAAATTCTCAACCAGCAAAGTTATATATTTATCCCACCCATAATGATGAATCAAGTTAAAAGCACCCAATAAGTAACTCAGAACGAAGATTGTTTACAGTATATATTCATAGACAAATTTTCTCATACCTTTAGATGAGTAAATTCACACAATTTACAAGAATAATTGATAATAAATACAACATCAGAACATTTAAAAGAAGAAAAGAAAGAATATCAAATACAATCTGTAGGAGGTCAGCCATGTTCAAAATGGCTTTCAGAAGCACCATTTAAAATCATACACATTCTGTTGGATTTATTTGCTTTATTTCAATGATGTAGGGAATATTAGGGTTACCATACTTGGCCAGAAGGGGAGATAATCCAAGCTTCATCTCGGGGATTTATCAAACACAGGCATTGGAATAGCATCAAATTTGGAAAGCTTTTGATCATCATCAATTCTGACGAAATCTGGCAATCCTAGGGGATCTTATGCTGTCAGTCAACTCTTACTACCCCCACCAACAAACTTGCATGTATCTAATCATGTTTTCAAAGTCTTCAAATCTATTTTAATAAAAATGTAAAAAAGACAAAAACTTTGAGGTTTTCATGGCAAATGTAATTCATCAGAAATTTAATAACTGTACTATATAAAAGTGAATACTTGTACCATATAGTATCTACTTCAAAACATTTTCTATAATGTTAAAAGTCATTAAAATTCAGAACTGTCTTTGGACTATTAAACTATTGTGCAAATGTTTTTATGCCTCTTTTCTAATGAATCATACACCTGAAGCAGGCTGTAGAATTGATCTGACTAAAACGTGGTAACAGTACAAAGGAGTTCATTTGTCTGAGCAAAGCTTGAAAAGTGTCTGCTTCGAGCTGATACTTGATATATACTAGACAACTAAGTGACCCATTGAGTCACCCTTTGAGTGAAAATTAGTGCAATCTGATATGACCACAATAAACCTTAGTTTTTTCAAGTAAATAAAGGGAGACCACTCAATAACTAAAAGTTATCTCTCTGACAAATTGGTCATTATAAAATATACAGAGGTGAGCACAAACACAGATCACACTATCATTATTGAATCTAAAATCTCAATTTTTTTTGCACTCTGTGAGTTAATGCAATCAAGGAGTACCTCAATTCAACATCTGGCTACCATACACCATTTTGGCTTCTTAGAGGTCACAGATAGATAAATTAGAATCAAACTTTTAGTATTACTTAGATAGATAGTAATCATGATATCACGGTGAGCATATGTGCAGACATCACACTATCATTATTCAGTTTCAAATCTACTGGATTCTTTTTTGCATTCTGGGGGTAACTGAATTCAATACCTCTCACTACAAAGGACTGATTTGGCTATTTGCAGATCACAAACAGATAAACAGAATCAGATTTTTAGTATTATACAGATACCATAGTATAGTGTAGCTATTGCAGAACTAACTGGCAAGAAGAAAAAAGGCACTTGATTTTCAATCTAATATTACCTATCACTGAGCAATACCTGCAGGTGCTGACCAAGTACCGAGAGAACATTTCGAACAAAAAAAATATGAAAATAAATTCCAAACAATAGTCAATTTCAACTCTTAAATTCATCTAAAAATTTAATTGTTAAATCAAATGGAGTATCTCCCCTTCCACCTTGGAGTAATTATTCCAAATTCAATTTACAAATGTTCCTTTTTTAAAAATCTGTTCATTGAAGACTTCCACTGTGTTTAGTAACAGTGGTTCATGAATTTAAGAGTTCAATGAAAATGTTTGAAAATCATTTTGCTGGTCTTTTTTGATGATTAGTTATCTAACCGTCTGGCATTTGTAGCCTTCAGTTAGATGTTTTACTACTGAGCTAAATCCAGCAGTCCAGACAGCTAGATGTTAACGTATAGTGAAGTTAGAGTGATTAACTCACATTATCTTCAAATCAATGATATGTAGATTAGAATTTGGAATTGCACTTGGTTGCACCTTTATTAACTCTTAAATTCATAAAATAAAACTTTAATGTAACTATCAGGAATAACAACCTCCTAATTTTTTATACTTCCTATCCATTATAATATTTCTAAGAAACTTTATTTCCATCATGAGGAGTTCCACTGTCAATTAGGATCGGTATCAAGCAGTTTATGACTGTAAGAGTTAAAATGAAGTAATTATAATAATTTCTTCAATAAGAATGCATGCAGGTATGCCATGTTGGATGTATTTGAGTGACTGAGTGGTGTCTATTGGTAAATAAATTGAGATGCAGAGAGTTACTGGAGTTATAAAAGCTTTACATTCTTTGTGATTTTATCACACCATTTTTTTCCCATCCTCTTTTGAACCTGCAAATCAAAACTTTTACAAAATAAAACTAATTTTGAAAAAATTTTCAAAACAAAACAAAAAAGTTTTCATAATTTCAAATTTGCAGTTAGATAAAAAAAAAATGCAAACATATTTGTTCCTCTTTCCACTTAGATTCGCATCTTTAACCCTAGGATAGAACAAATAACTGCTGAGATCAGCACAGGATTTGGGCATTAGCCAAAAAGGCTACAGCTTGGGTTTCACAATCTGCAAGGACCTCAAAAAATCCAAGCTATCTTATGTTTTCAAGTTCCTTCAGACCTAAGCAATATTCCTTCCAATTTTTTCACGGTCTACACGAGACCTAGAAGCCTGTGAACAACTGAAGTAGTGGAGTGAGCAGAAATTTTTTTTTACTTTTCAGACAATCATTGATTTTTTGTCTGAAGTTTATAAAACAAACTTCAGTTACTTTTAACAAAAAGCCTACATGAAAAGAAATTATTTATTTTCTAAAATTTTTTTATTCATCATTTAATCCTACATCAATTGTGGCATTAAAATGAACTGCACTTCATTTTCTTTTTTTTTTTTTTTTTTGTGCGTGGCTGCGCAGCTTAGAGGGAACACTGCTTCTGATGTAATTTCTTCCAACAAGGAGCTTCCAAGCTTTATATAACATGGGGGCTCCCCAAGCCTAAATCCAACACTGACTGAGGTGCCAGTCATTTACTACTGAGTGCCTTAGCCTCTATAGGAAAAAAAAACTTATGCTTGCAATTTTATATTCAATTTATTTGTGTGTGGAAGACAGTCAGTCAAGGCTGACAGTCATGTTGGAGGGGAAGACTACAAGACAAACCAAGCATGTATGTGATACTGACTAATGGAGTGAAGCAAGATTAAGAAATAAAAAGATCTTAGAAGCTAAGAAATTGACTTATCTTTTTGAGCAGTTATCCAGAACATGCTGCCTAACTAATGTTAGCAATGAACAAATGGATGGATGGACGGATGAAAGAGAAAAATTTATGTGATTGGTCAGCTTGGAATCAAGATAAGAAAATCAACAGTTAGGTGAAAAAAGAAGGGAGGATCAGTCAGTATTTATTTTGTTAGGCAGTGACTTCTTTTAATGTCCCCAGTCCATAGTGTAGTGGTTAGTGTGCTGTTCTAACTAGGAAATGGTTATTCTTACTGGTTGATCAATTATTTACACATCTTTAAAAAAAAAAAAGAAAAAAAAAAAGAAAAAAAAAAGTCTCTTTAAAATAATATCAAGTCGTGAAAGTCATAGGCTAGAATAGAAGTTCGATAACTTTTGTAATGTCTCCCAGCCCTAAATTCCAAACTCGTGATTTTCAAAGCAATTTGAATAGAGCTAGGACTGATTTTGAAATAAATCAGGGCACATAACCGTGTTCCAAAGTGTTTTCTGTTCAAATTTATTTGAACAACACTCACTTTATATTTAATTCATTCATTACTTACTATCATCACATGATATTTATGAATTATCTATATATGACATTTATATTCTTTTGTACTGATTATTACTACATAACAGTTATTTCTTCTTGATTTATAATCATATGATATATTACTCATTATTATTATTATATAGATTTATTCATTTGTGAACAATTTTTAAAATTATTTTCTACTCTAATGTATAAATAATTGCTAGTCTATTTTACCCATAAACAAAATAAAATTAATTCTGTCAAATATTTCTGCGAGTATTATCCACAATACAGCATGAACTAAAGTTTTTCGGTTTTATATTTTCCAAAAATTAAAGCATTTTACAATAAATAAACTAATTTGACTGATGACTGAAATAAGAACTATTGAAACTGTTTACAATAGATAAGTCACTAATAAGTTAGTTAGAAATTCTTTTCATTATTAGCATACTATCCACAAAAACTCTCCTAAGAATCCCAATTTCGATAAAACCTATCTACTTAAATGAAGCATTAGAAAAAAAAATGTACAGAACAACTCTGAAGAATCCAGTTTATACCTGGTTGCCTTTACCAAGGAGCCAGGCAGCTTCAGGCAATGAGGGGTATGAGTTCAATTCTCACTGAAAGCTTACTCTTTATTTTCGATTGCATTGTTATCCATTGCCATAGAAATGATGGCTGGAATTGTTGTATAAAAAGAATTGAAAATTGAGATTTAAGTAAAAACTAGTCAAATTTAATAAAAAAATTAAAAAAAAAACAGAAAAGTGTAGTAATATTTCATCCAATAATAATAATAATAATGATAATAATAATAATAATAATAATAATAATAATAATAATAATAATAATAATAATAATAATAAACTCTACAGAAATCAATAAGGAAAAATGACAAGAAATTCTTCACAGATCAATAAAAAAAAAATAGTAGAAACCAGCATGATCATGATATAATAGAGCAGCTATTCTCATTAGGAGCCATATGGCCCCAATGGGGGGGGGGCTCTGATTCTGATACATTTGAAGGGGGAGGCAATGGACTGAAATAATAAATGAATTTATGTCAAACAGGGACACATAATGAATGTTCTTAAAGGAGCTGGGCCAAAAAATAAGTTGAGAATGACTGCTATAGAAAAAAAAGGGCAGTTCACAAACACAGTAAATAGATTGAAAATCAAATTCTTGATTTCAATTTTTTAAAATCTAATTAAAACCTTATAAACTGCATTTATATGAAAGGGTGTCATTAGATGAAAAGAATTCAGAACCAAAATTTGATTTTTAATTCAATTAAGCACATACATTTTCCTTATGATGCTTATTGCATTTTGAAAACATGCTCTTCATGCATATAAGACCATTGCTACCATTTTTTCAGGATATATATATATATATATATATATATATATATATATATATATATATATATATATATATATATATATATATATATATATATATATATATCCAGAAAAAAACTGATAGTAATGATCTGCCATTACTTTAACTAATTTCAGATATAAGTGTGCACTACTGTAATTATCAAAATATTTTTCTTATATAGAGTTCCCCTAATGCCTTGTGATAGGCTTTTACTTACATTACCTTGAATTGTTCAATAGTTATTAATCTTACTAAGTGAAGTATTGCTTGAATTCAATGGTCAGATTGGAATTGGTATTTCAATGTACTGAGACATTTTTGTTCTGCATTCAGTCCAAATGAAAGAAGACTCTTCTCTAGAAGAAATTTCCTTCCTGTTTTCAAGCTCTTCTTTCAATCAAAAAACATTAACACAAAGTAACATTCTCAAATTCAATATGTTCAATGCAGTTGTTTCAAACTAACAGATAAATAAATCTAAAATCAAATCAATTTCCTTTAATCTTAACATTGAATTCATTAGATTAACCCTTTTAGAAATGAAATTAAGTGTATCAGCCACTTATAAATGACATAGTTGACTTATCACCTATTTTCTGGTCATGATTAACACCCCCCTCCCCATTGGCCGGTTTGCAAGAATACTGCCTATATTAAACTGGTCTGCGGTGCAAAGGTTGGTGACCCTAGATTAAGAGAACTGCATCAAAAGATGAGATAAATGGTATTCACTCATAGATCACCGGGCTGGATTTGGGGTTAAGGCTTAGATGTGTTCTTATTGCGCTTATGTTGATTGTTTCCTTTCTCGTATAGAATCTAGTACAAAGAACCCAATTGTTAGTCTCAGTTGTGCTAGTAGATAATCAGGGAAAAAAGAGTGTGTGTCAATGTAAAAAAGTAAATTACGATGACAATACATACTTTCATTACCAGCCCTGGATTATTAAAATTGATAAAATTGATACAAAGCTGGATTTGTAAAAAGTTTAATACAAAAACTGACACAGGCAATTGAAAACTGGAAGTATAAATCTTATATATACTAAAAATTTGCTTAACTTCTTTGTATCAACATTTTTCCCTGACAATTGCATTTTAGGCTTCAGATATTTCACTCTAGATGGTTTCAGACTATGATTTTCGAAGAATTCCATGATTTTGGAAGCACAAAAAAACACATTTTAAGAGTTAAACAAAGGGTAATGTTTGGAATTTCAAAGTATGAAAGCTTAAACACCACATCAATTTTGTTTTTAGTATTAAATATTAAAATATAACATAAAAGGCAAATAAAAAAACTTCTTTTCTACAAAAACTGCCATGTATGTAAATTAAACCAATTATTGACCAAAACCCATTGTATCAATTTCAATATAATCCTTTTCAGTTTATCTGCAATGAATTAAACTTGATGTTGAAAAACAAACTAAAAAAAGGATAATTTTATTCGATTTAGCAGAAAATTATCACCTGAAGGACGGCTATCCCCAGCTACATGGAGCCTACGGCAGTAAAACATTTTAACTTGAGGTTTTATGACTGTAGGCTCCATATACATATGGAGAACAGGTTTTTCCAGTAAGTTATCTAACCATATAATTAGCTTATATGCAATTTGTTCATTTATTTGTGCTCAAATGGGATGATCTCATAGGTTGATTTACCTTCCAGTTATGACATAATAGAAAATTATGTCATCGAGACTCTTAAAACTTTATATCTGATCAAACATTAAAACAACTTGAGTTGGATTTTTTCTTTTTAAAAACATAACATTGGGATAATCAGGTCAGATAAGTAAAGGGTTAATGAAGATTTTAAATGGAACCATTAAATTCTAAGTAGAATTAACAAGAAATAATGCCATAACATCTCAAGTAAACTGATCGCTGCGGCCTAGTGCTTTTGGTTTGGTAGGTCGTGGGTTCAAGCTATGGCCGAGTCACATCAAAAACTTCAAGAATGGTACTCAATGCCTCTGCTAAGCACTCAGCATCATGAGTAGGATTGAGAAAACCTGAAAAGGCTATCTCATGCAAAACACACCTGGGTAGACAATAGACATTGTACAGGGATTTTGATCCCCTGCACCAAGTTGCAGAACTATGGACCAA
This sequence comes from Thysanoteuthis rhombus, assembly GCA_963457665.1. NCBI lineage: Eukaryota > Metazoa > Mollusca > Cephalopoda > Oegopsida > Thysanoteuthidae > Thysanoteuthis > Thysanoteuthis major. Next base: position 76,225,639 of record OY735204.1, on the reverse strand, counting down.
TATTACAACTATGATCATGACATGATAATTTCAATAGCCAATCTTTAGTTCATCCTGTGGATACACATACTCCATCAAATCTTTACGAAAGAATGATAATAGACCAGATAAGTTGTTTCTGGAAAAGATACAAAAAATGACATTACCTAATCATAAGTACAGAACTTTATTACTACTTAATGAAATCATAATTTGAGCCAATCAAACAACAAAAAAAAAACTTGTTTGAACTACAAGTAGAAAAAAAATGTCTATGAAAATTCATTTTTTCATTGAAAAAAAAAAGAGGTTTGTTTTGCATATATTGTTATAAAAGTTAAAGAAATTCAACTAGTAGGATTTAAGTTCATGCCTTTTATCTGTTCCGATTTCTTAGTCATCATTCTAAATTATGTTATTAAACTATCAACCACTGGTTAAAGCATGTCATGTTCGTGCACACTCATTTCTACATAAATCATATCAACATACATGTATTTAAAGTCTTATAATAAATCCATCAAGAACTCTCCTGCTAGTTGAATATCTTCATTGGTTTTTTTAAAGTTTTATAATACTGACTATATATGCAAAACAAATCTTTTTTCCAAAGAAAATTTGACTTTTTATCTACTTATACTTTAGTTCATTTGCAGCCTATCCATTCTCTACCCATCATTGGTGATTAACAAAACTTATCACAAAGGTGGAAAATGAATTCTTATAATTGTATTTGAATTGTAATTAACATTAATCTCAAGCTTAACCTGCAAGTTCAACTCTCAACAAACTAATTCAATGTCCTTTCTGCAGTGATAAAAATATTTGAAACTTCAATTTCTAAGTAGATATCGTGAATGTCAAAGGTATCTGATATATTTCAATAAGTTCATTCCAACATATTTATACACCTTCAAAATTCATTGAACTTGGACTAAAGATTTCTGATTTTTCAATGTTATTTCGATTCCTTTGATCTAAATTCTGTCTATTTTGAAGCTGTAAAAGGATATTGAGATGAATATTTTGAAATTTTAGCACTCTCTCTCTATATATATCCGAATAATTGTATAAAAATGACCTGATGATGGTTGGAGATCATACTAAGAGAAACACAATGAGATAAGGGGCAAGGAAGACGAGACAAATTGAGATGTCAAACACTGCACATGCCCAATTCATCCTTAAAATGGGTTGAATGTACAAATACAAAGTAACGTGTACGCAAGATAAAACTAAATGTATCAGCATGTAAAGTATCATCAGAACTTTCTTTTAAACTTTATTTTTTTCAGAGCAACTGGTAGCCATATTGAACATGTGAGTGATCAGATGTGTATAAAAAAAAGTTACACGTGCAATCGTTCCAGGGAATATTCTGTTAATCAACAACAAAAATTTGCATAAAAATTTCAAATGAAAAATAAATTCTTTCATATTTATTAGTGTATATTTTCTGGGATATAATTTCTTCCTTAGTACATTCCAGTTTAATGAGGACTGTATTTGCTAACCATCCCAGAATCCTGTGTATTCATTTATGTATAACATACATGTTCGTGTACACACAGATTCTGATTATTTTGATACGCAAAGAAAAGGAAAAGATGGAAGAATTGATGCTTTGTGTTACCTATTTGAAAAAGGTGGAACCTGGAAGAATATATGGTCAATACCACAAATAAAATAAGGCGCAGGGAGGGAGGACACAAAGGTAAGGCAAGGAGGGGTTAAAAACAAATATAACGCTGGGGGGGGGGGGAGAAAAAAAAAAACAATAGAGTCACTATTTCAATATGGAATCAGAAATTTGTTGGATTTTCATTTATTATAATTTTTTTTCCATCAAATGTTAACATTTTGTTAATAAAATGAAGAGAAATTAAAAATATATAGTCAATGACATATCTACTAGGATGAGTTCTTTTTTATGGGTGACACTGACAACAAAATAAAAAAAAAATGAAGTGACATCTATATACAAATATTTAAAAAAACGAAAACAATAAAAATCAATGAAAAAAAAATTAAAAATTAAAGACACAAATATGAGAATGACTATTCTCAGGAACACAAAAACCTATATTAAAGTTTATAAGCCAAACCCTGAAGCTAAGAATAAAACTCAAGGATAGAGAAAAATAACTAACATTAACAGTTTTCTTACATCATTTGTTTTCCTCTAGAATTCTGTGACAATCAATGGTAAATAGTTTTTAGAAATAACATGATATCACATTCTGGGTATAATGAGTTCTGATAACAGAACAGAACCAAAAGGTTTGGCAAAATATCTCCAGTGGATTCAAGTCATCTTGTCCACATTTATTCAAGTAAAATACTTTTAAGCTGGTGTGTGTGTGGGGGGGAAGCCTGTTTTTCTTTGTTGAGTAAAAAAATTGAAAAAAAAAGAAACAAAATGGAGGAGAAAAAAAATTATCAATTTTTGTTTTCTTTACAAGGCTCTTGAATAATTTACATACATTCATCTAAGTGGGCTGAGTATTGGCCAAAGGAATATCAGTTCAAGATGGGAAGAGGGGAATGGGAAATTAAAGAACAACAATGGCCAACTCCACCAACGCATACATACACAAGCAGTCAGACTGCACATGAAAGACATTTATCACTGCACCTTTTCTTTTCAGTTCCTTCATTTCTAATTTTTTTTTATGTGCAGTTAAAAAAAAAATTCCTTAAAATTCATTCTCAGGTCACAGTTATCTGCCCTTGGTTCTGACCATAGTTGTCCAAGCCTGATTTCAGTGCCCTGCAGGAGAAAAATTAGTTTTTCTTTTTTTTTTTTTTCCAATTCTCTCTCCAATTCCTTTTTTATCTGTACTCCACCATGTTTTTTATTGCCACATTTTTTATCTAGAATTTGAAAAAAAAAAGGGAAAAAAAAGAAAAAAAGAAAAAGAAAAAAAAACGAAAGAAAAACGAAGATCAGCTCCAATAGCCGAGACAAGTGGTAGGAGTTTTGTAGGAGGAGAAAGAGAGCATTGGGCAAGAAGCAAATGCTTGTCACCAGAGGGCGCCTGCATTTTATTTTGAATGTTAGCTAGGCAGTGGTCAACAGCAGTTCATTGGTTGGTTTCATATGTTGTCAATAAAGCAGCATCCACAGGTTCCATACATGACGGACATGTAAAAGAACGCATCAACCAGTCATCAATACAGTCTCTGTGGTAAGTGTGCATACAGGGAAGGTAACGGAGGGCATCACCAATTATGAATTCTCCCATACATATCACACACCTGCAAAGAGATAAATTCATGTCATATGTTATGGCGGAAATAATTCAAAAGACATGTCTGATTGGGAACTCAACAGAAAAATTATCGTGTGACCAATATCTTTCGGTAACATGTGCGGGGAGGGATCAATAAAGTGGGAAATCAGTTTTCTATTGTTGAATAAACTGATCCTCTTTGAAACATCTCAACACAAGATGTTCCAAATGATAAAATTCACTCCTGCTCCAAACCGACTTTTATCAAGTCTTATTCAGAACATAATTATTTATATTGACCAAAGACTTCATTACATAGTACAAGCATCATTCAAATGAAAAATGTGGACTCAAGTGATTTGCACAAATTTAATTTCTAGCACTCAATTTTAAAAGGAAACATTCTCAAGTTATTTCTATACATTCAGATATTTTTGTATAACAAGTGCAGGGTTTAAATAGCTTTAGTGTTTTTGCACTTGAAGCAGGTGATCAATATCACGGTGGGTTCAGTTTTCTATTGTTATCAAGTCATAAACTAAACCTCCCAAAGATTATTTTTCATATACATACACACATACATATATACATACATATATATACATACATATGACTTGCTTTGAGAAGCTTTTTATGTTGTGTTAGCAGTTTAATCAAAAACCTTCAAAATGCACCTGTTTCACAGATATAAGTACATTTAAAGTTTTTGAAAGAGTGTTTTTCTTTTTCTCTCCCAAGATCTGAGTAATATTACTGCGATGTTACTATTTTTGTTTCAAAAGCAAAAGCCAATTGCTTAAAGTAAATTTGCCATCAATTTAGAGCAAAATTTAAGACTCTAAAAATACCAGGAAGTTGATAATAAAAAACTTCAAATTTCGTTTATATTTTTACGAGGAAAAATCTTATAGAATTTTTAGAAAGAAAATGGGGCTTCAAATCAGAAATAAACATTCATAAAAAGATAAATGACTAAATCAAAAAATAGGAAGATAATTCAAAACATAAGAAAGAGAGCAGTCATTCAACACAAAAAATTCTTGAAAAATAAAGTGGAACATTATTTTTAATCATTTGTTATTTCAGCTACATTTAACTGAAATCATTTCAATTCGAATAAAAATAATCAATACTTTCATAGCCAGTAGGTTGGGCAAAAAGGAAAATGGTTTAATCTGTGAGAAGTACAAAGAAAATTGGAAAGCATTGAGCAATGCACAACAAAATTTGCACTGAGCTTACCTCCTTAAAAGAGATTTAGAGTAAAAAAAATGAAGATTTTTTTCTTTTGTTTAATTAGACTCCAAGTGCAACAGTTCAAGATTTATCCACACGGAAACAGAAGCAAACCTAATTTCACTCAAAAGATAAGATTTAATTTAATCAATTTGAAGTAACATCTTGTTTGTGCCTCTTGACTAAGCAGTTTTGCATAATAGTGTAAATGAATAACTTGTAAATGCAAAAGTATATATCTCTGTCAATAATCTGTTCACACAATATCTCTAAAAGTTCAAAATGAATTTCAATGAAATTTGTAGCAGATTGATCAATAGGGTAAGAAAGAGGGAAATTGGAGGGAAACTTTTTCACCCTCTGAGGAATCAAAAGTAAAGGGAAACTTTTCTCCTTTTCAAGAGGTCAAGTAGAGGTAAAATTTCTCCCTCTTTTAAAACAACACTTACAGCAGATTAAGTTTGTAATATTAAAAGTAATTTATGTTTGCCAAACAGAGTTAGAAGAGATATATGTATCCACTTATATTTGTCAGTTTTCAACAAAATCTCGAAAGTTTTCAATAAATTTCCATGATATATGCGGGCCATGGGCTAAAAATTGAAACATACATTTACTACCTCTGGATTGTAGCTATATATGAAATGATTTTAATTCAATTTTTGTTCATTTATGGCATTGGTAGAGGTAAGCGCTCTCTGAGTGCTTTATTATTTCAATTTCAATTTTTCATTTACTAAGCTTAGCTTAGTCTGGCACAAAGGCAAATGGGAGGAAATCAGGGTTAAGAAGAACGTGTTATGATTTTAGTTCTTTTATCTAAACTAGTGCATTGTTTGTTTCAAAGATTCATGTTTGGAAGGAAACGGACTTAATGGCCTGAGGAGCAACCTGCTTTAACTGTCATATAACATCATTTTCTATCTGTCATATGAAACTTGGGCTTCAAAGTATTTCTCTTATTTCCCTTCAGTGTTGCTGACTTAGATATTTTGTATCCAAATTTAGATATTTCTAAAGAGCAAAAGTCAAGGGGGATAATTTACAGAAACTATGGATAAAGATCTATAATCTTCCATTTTTTATTCAATTTTTTTAATCAGATTTCTTAAGAACAGCAGATCCAAACAACTTCGAACTTGACACTGCAATGCTTTGAGTGTTGACTAATATATCTGGCAAATTTCAACATAGTAAATGGCGAGTTGTCAACTAATCATGGTCCACACACATTTCTCCAATTGTATTGTGATATACCAGTGGGATATCAATGGATACTTGAATTGCATCTAACTATAATTTGAGAAATCTCTATGTATATGTATGTATACATTGGGATAACTGATCCATTGGCCATTGTACGAAGTTGATATTTGCCATATGTATTAGTCAGCACACAAGGCATTGAAATGCCGAGGTTGAATTAGTTAGGATCAACAGTTCCCGAGAAATCTGATAAAAATAAATAAAAAGCTAAAGAATATAGATCTTTTATCAAAAATTATAGATCTAAAATATCTAAATTAGCAATAGATGTAGATCTATATCTAGATATAAAATATCTAAATTGGCAATAGATCTAGATCTAGATCTGAAATATCTAAATTAGCAATGCTGAAGAGAAGTAATTGAAATACTTTAAAGTTATAGTTTTGTATGACAGACAGAAATTTACTTATGACTATTCTGGCAGGCTGCTCCACACACCAAGCACACAATTCCAAGCCCTTCAAACCTGCACCATCGAAATGAACACTGCTATAGGTCTACATAATTAGCTGACTGTACTCACTTTACAGGGTTAATTCTACCATTTTGAAATTTCTATCATATCACACAGGCAAAAAACTAATGTCCAAACAGGATCTTTAAAAATCTCTTTATAATAATACATGTAAGCGGTTGGTTCAGTTACTGAAAATGATTATTGGTTTTCAAAACTTATGCATTACCCTGGGGGGAGGGGTTCTAAAGTTAAAGCCTTTTCAGTTCATTTCTGAATGTTTTCAAGTTTTTTAATGATTTGAATAGTCATGGCCACTTGGATGATCAATGAACAAGTTACTTCTCTTGCCTTTTATTGGATCTCTAAAAAAGTCCCATTTTTTGAAAAACAAGCATGAATACTGCTTGAACCCACACCATAAAACTTCTCACTACAGGAGTAAATTGTCAGCTCTCTAGCTTAATTGATATGGCCTGTATGCATGACACATATGCACATAGCCAACCAAGCCGAATCACTTGAAAACTGAAGAAACTTATTTTGACAGGTCTGGTTGATAGTTTCTAAAAAAATATTACTTAATACTTTGAAATTAAAAATAAAGCTGGAAAGAGTGTTACTGAGTGAATAAATGGTAGTTTTAACAGAAATACTATCTAACCGTGTAGTTATATTACTGGAAGGATATTTTGATATTAATAGCAGCAGTGTACTTCCTACTCTTATTCTACCTTAAGAATGAACAATGAAGTCTTTGTTAGTTCTATAATCAACTAGATATAAAAATGGTGGATGTATTTCTCTTTCTCTAGTCGTACAATAGTAAACATTTTCATGAGAAGTTACATCTATGCTAACAAGTAGCAAAGTCAATGTGGCTGCCAAATACACACAGTATTTTCTTTAGGCATTTCACGTTGAACAGTTCCAGTTCCTTCTCCTGGTTAGATTTCAGGTATCATGTTTTGCTGTCATAGAACAAGGTGGAAAGAATATTACAATAGTAAAACCAGATCTTGGTTTTCTGGGAGAACCTTCTTCGGATTCTGGACAGCTTTGTGAAGCCTATTGATGCTTGTTCAATTATGAAGTTTATTTCTCGGTCCATATCACCCTGGTAGTTAACTGAGCTATCCAGGTAGACTAAATCATCAACAACTTTCATTTCAAATCGCTCATTGCTCTTTTAGTAACTCCTTCATTTCAAACAAGTCGTGTATGAAGGTTTCTAAATTTCTCAAAAGCCATTTTGACAACTTTTTTTATGGCTTGTAAGTCATTTCAATTCTTACTGCTTTTTTTTGTCTTCATTTTTAACATATCATGTGTCTAACTTTTATAATTACAACATCAATAAATCATTTTGATATGTTTTTTACTAGTCTTGAATTTTGTGGCATGAATAACTCTCTCTTTACTCATGCTTTGATGTGAGAGGTGACTGAAAGGCATTGCTTAGAGTCACCAAGGGTTAAGATAAAAACCAAAACCAAAAACTTTTGTTTTGACTGATAAGAATATCATTTGGAGGAAGCTGGTCAGCATGTTCTTAGTCTACTTGCTACTGATACCGAACCAAAATTCTCAGTAGCCAATGGCATCCACTAAATTTGAAGATTGAGTGTTATCTGATAATGCTGCTATGTCATCAGTACAATACACAGCCATTTTGCAGCACTCACAAATCCTCAGCAAGATTTTTTCAAAGGAGTGAAACAAACTTACTCTCGCGCCTTCTTGCTGCCATCATAGACCCCTGTTGGCAAATGGTTGATCAGCCCTAACCGTTGTGCAATTTTAATCTGTTCTTCTTCTGTTAAAAGGTTGGCTGGTCGACTAACATTTGGAGAAGGGTGATACACAGGAACACCTTCCTAGAAACAAAGGGGAAAAAAGAGGGAAAGTGAGACTAAATATAGAATTAAAGAAAAAAACACACACATAAAAAAAAGCAGAAACAGAAACAAGAGACTGTTGAGTGACATTCCAAAACAGGAGTGAAAATTCTCCAGGCTGAAAAATGAGCAAGTTTACAGAAAAAAAAAAAAAATGAATCTTTTTTTTCTAAAATTATACTAGTACAAAATCAATGCACTTTTGGCCCGAAATGACCATAAAGAATGCAAAAAGTACTTTTTTGAAAAATAAATAAGCAAAATGTTTTTAGATGGTGCATAGTGGTGAACTCAAACAAATTTTCAAGGTTGTAGCCCAAATATATTGCCAGGAACACTGGAGACACACAGACACGTACACACGGGCAAAGAGAGAAGGATCTATTGCCTACTTGGCTGGCTGATGGACTGGGCTGATAGTTTCGTTGCGCTAACAAGGGAACCAATTAGGAACCAAAGGTGCCATCATAGGTTTCTTCAGTTTTGAAATTGGTCAGACTGGCTATGTATATATGAATGTACTACATGTATGGGCTACACCATTGGAGCTTGAGGGCTGAAAATTTGAATATTTAGTCCTTATTTTGTCCAGAGAAATTTTTTTTAATCCCTCCCTCATGAGTTTTTGGTAGAAGGTTCAATTTACAATGTAAGTTCATGTTAAATTGATCCTTTAGTTTTGTATCCAGCAGCATTCACGCTATTTATTTTGTTAAATTCACACTTTTTCAGAGATCACTGACCAACAAAATGTGAGAGGAGGAACTTAACCTTTTTCCAATCATTCAATCAATTATCCCAAACACTGTGATCTGCCAAAAAACATCGGTCACATGACTGTTTTCTTTTGAGCTACTAACCATTGTTTTTAGAGATTAGATCTCGGAATGTGGGTCATACAATGAGGTACAAAAATGGGCTAGGTAACACATGCACAGACAATTTTAAGAAAAAAACCAACATATACACCAGTAAGTAGATCTGGAATCTACAGAAATCAATTCTATTAAATGGAATAACGCTGAAACATCTCAAAATATCTGCGACTGCAACTATTAAAACTTTACCAAAATGCAGATGTATGAAGTTGCCTATCCTCCCGCTTGGGGATCAAAGGTAAAATTAAAGGTAAGGAAAACCCGAAGAAAGGAGAAAAAGGGAAGAGGAAGCAGAAAGAAAAAAAGGGGAAATTTGGAGGGTTGGGGACAGATTTAGAAGTGAACCTCTAGACTAAAACTAGCTATATTGTTAAATACTAAGTCAATTAGCTGTTACAGTCTGAGTACATCCATGCTCAAAGGTGCCAAATGTATATTTTGGTAAGACTTCATTGGGAAGAGAGGAAATATAGAGAGGAAGAAAAAAATATACATGAATGAGAAGAATGAAAAGTTTGGGGGAGAGAATTAAAGTTAGATCAATCATATACACCCCTGCTTAGTTGATCAGGAGTAAATAAGTACAAAAATTAAAATCAAGCATACCAAGATCTATCAGAGCAACGACAAAAGCCTGGCTGACCAAAATCCATGAATGAATCACTGTAGCCCATCTGAATACCAGAACTAACTAACTGAAAAATTATCCAAAATTATCTTTAAAAATACCTACACAAGATTTCGGCATTGTTGGTCCAAAATGACCAAAGAAACCCCCAAAAGTAATTTTTTGAAAAAAAAAACAATATATGTTTTTAGATGGTGCATAGAAGTGAACTCATGCAAATTTTTAAGATTGTAGCCCCCAAAATGTGACCAGGAGTGCCTGGAGACACACTCAAACAAACGAGTACACACATGCACACATTCATAAGCCAAGAGAGAAGGATTTATAGCCCACTTGGCTGGTGGGTCAGATGAGCCATTTTGGGGGCTACTGTGATTTGATATGAAAGAGGGTATTTGAAGCACACCCTGAGTATATTTTAAAGAAACTTACAACTTTCTAGGTAAAGATTTTTTTTTAATTGCAGGTATATCAGACATTCAGATTCTTCATTTTTCACATTCATGTTTTTTAATTGTGAAAACTATTAACTCTCCATTTCTGTATATATGTTAATCGCAAGAACGGTCTTATAGTAGATATGACTTTCGCTTTAGGTTATTTAATTGCTTATTCTCTCACATCGGTAATGATAACAAATTCTATACATGGGTGAATTATATTACTTCCCTCATCTGATTGAGATGAGTAGCAAATATGTTTGTAGGAATGATAGATTTCCATCGGATCATCGGGTATTTAGCCAGTAAATATAATTAAACAAAGCCGACTTGAACTTTGCTCACTTTGGTTATATGTCATTCATCACTTTTCAATTTATCATTCTCAAAGGCTCAGGGAATGAGTGAAAATTTTAGGATATTCCTAATATTAACATGATTGCACCACAAGGAATCAAATTAAATCACAGAATCAGTTCCAATGAATTTTCTATAATTTTTCCATGCTTCATAATTTTATTGGCCTTAAAATAGAATTTTATCGTTAGAATTCCACAACTGGTTAGTCTCGTTGTCCATACTTACTCGTGACTAGTGTGGATCATTGAAAACAAGTAATAAAATGATTGCCACCACTACCTAAAAATGAATCACTGTGTACTGGTTGCTTAATTTTACTCACAATACCCCCACTTTGTAAGTTTTTATCTGGCACCAAAGACTTTACTAACCCACTTATCCCAACCTGACTCTTTGGACAGAAATACAAGATTACAAATAACAGTACATGACTTGGCGAAATCACAGGAACAAGTGTTACAGAACCAGTAGGACAAAAGAGGTCGAAATTTCTATTTGAAAAAAAAAATTATAATTTAACCATATACTCTATCTCTCTCTTTCATTCCAACCAAGCTTTTTCACAAATGCCTGAACATTATAATGCCACATCACGGTGTTACTGGCAAAATATATGTGTCTATTTTCACAATAGATTAACAGCATAAATCATGCATCCCTCTAAAAAAGAGGTGGAAAAAGACAAATTTCAAAAAAATGAAAAAGCCATTTTAGGCAGTGGCTACTGGACTATACATGTAATTTTCAAGGTTTTATGCCAAAAAATGTGACCAGGAGAACTAAAAAAGACATTGAGATGGATAGACAGGTGAAAACGAAAAAATGCCCTGCTCTTTTTTTTTTTTTCAGTTGTGTAGGTAATTGTGGCTAGGGTAATTCAATATTACACTGTTTCACAACATTTTATCAAATACCGTTTATAAATGATTAGTTGGGTTTCATAATTCAATTTAACTTCTATGTTCGAATTTATGATTCAATAGAATCTCTGATCCTAATGTTGTTCTGAAAGGAAAGAGAAAAAACAAAGGAAACAAAAAGGTTTCAAATGTTCAAACTAGAGCTTGAATTTCCTGAAGGAACTGCAAGTGGGAGTATGCTGCAGTATAGCTCCAACTGCAAAAAATAAACAAAAAACCCTTTAAAAAAAAGTACAGAAGATTAATAGTGAAAAAAATTTACTATCTCTACAAGGGACGGTGGCATTCCATGGGTAGGTGTTGGTAACTCAGTGTCATCTCCCCTTGACCCCTCCACTTCTGCGCTTTCAGAACTTCATGGAATATCTAAAGTTTTGGTGATCTTCTGGTACTACATGTATACGTACCTCAAAAGATACACAAAATTTCCTTTTTGCATAAAATCGTGTATGCCTCTACCTTATAAAATTTCTTCCCAAACAAGAAATCATACTTTCAGTAAGTTAAATCTTTTTTTTTCAATATGTGACTATAAAACACCCCAAAACATGGATAATTCACTCCTAAATTTAAAAACGATTATTCCAAGAGCCGTACATTTTTTGGGTTTTCATTGCACTATGTAAATTGTCTCACTAATGCTAAATGTATAAAAAAATCAAAAAGGTTTTCAGTTAGTGCAGGGTAGTAAAAATTGAAATCTTACATAAACAAGTTTTCTAAATACCTCAAAAGATACCTGTTTATCATTGAATTACTATTGATTAACAGGTTCTGTACAGATTTTGGGTTTAAATTAGCAAGGATGAGATATTTACCATATACAAAATAATAAACTTGCAAACTTAAAGTTCACAAATCTCAATAGTGTTAACATGATAAATTGCATTCTTATCAATCACTAAAATCATTTGTATCTTTTGGGGTATGTATATAGTAACCCCTGGCTATAATAAACCTCAATATAACAAATTTTGGCTTCAACAAACACATGGACTAGAATGAACTTTCAGCTTATTCACTGATTGAAGGTTGATAAATACAGTGAACACATGGACAATGACAAACTTGGCATCATGCAAGTTTTATGGTCCAGCCTTTTGTGGTCTTTACTTCAAGATACTACACTTGAAATAAACGCCACAAAAGGCTGAGCCACAAAATTAGGATGGTGCTAAGAACTTTCTTCTTTTTATTATTTACCAAATGTAAAGGTTGAAAATAGAATGAGGTGTAAACGAGCTGCAGTTGGATTTATGGAAGGATTATCATTAAATGCAGCAAATTAACGAACTTACTTCTCATTCACCGAATACCTTCCACCAACAGACAGTAGGTTTCAAGTTTGACTATTTCACAGATTAAATGTTCCCATAAGAGGGCAAAGTACTGATAAAGCCCAGTGTAAAAATTTTGTAGAACCCACAAAATTTTCAATTCGAAGTTCAGTCCATGGAAGACAAAGCAAATCATTGCTCATCACTTCAGAGTTGACAAGGCCAAGTCAATTTTAATTTATTAAATTAACAAATATATTGATTGAAAGATAAAACAAAATTTAAGTAGTCATCATGATCATGTGACCCGGGACCCGAGGCATCCCCATCCCTAAAGGCATGCCACTCACAAGGGATATGATTGAATATTATGAAACTGTATGCATGGCGGAAAGTAAAGGTCCAGTTAAGCAACAGTTACACTGAAAATAGATTCCCTCCCCTTTGAAATCTTTAAAAATCAATTATTTTCAAAACTGTAAGCACATTACAAGGCACCAATTAGTATTGTAATGGCATTGATATCTCAAAAACTATATGATAAGGAATGGCGCCAAAAAAGAGGAGATTAATAAATAACAAGAACCATAAGTTCAATGATGCATCCACAATCCGTGGTTATAGCAGTAGAAGGATGAAGAGCAAATGCCATTCCAATACAAATTGATTCTCATACTTGTAAAATACTGTCTGTCCAGTCTCCATGTAACCAATAGATAAAATCAATACACAAGAAAAAATTCAACCTTTCAAAGTCTTGTGTATCAATTTTCATGCAATTGCAATATGTAAATATTCTGAGAGTATTATTTTCAATAAAAATCGTAAATGGCCATTTTGGGTGATTTTCTAAATACAAAAATGCAGACGTCGGTTATTATATTCTGACATCATGGCAGCTGGTGAGAATAACAGATTAGATGTTCTTTCAATGATGTCATACTCTTTTCTGACATTATAATAGCTGGTAAATAAAAACACAATACCCTGTTACTTCCTCTTTCAGTTGTTCAATGTAATTGGAACTGACCAACCAAAAAGTGTTTTATTGAGATGCATTTGGATGCATCTAAAAATAAATAGAACAACAATTATACTTAATCTCAACTCTGCAAGTCATGAATGTTTCTCTTTAATTTGACTTCTATAAATTCAAGCTTAGATTTATTGATATGCACAGTCTGATGGAAGAGGGGTATCCAAAGATTGGCTTAGGGAATCAATGTATTTTAGCTGATTATCAGAAACTTGCCAATCAAAATATGATCAATGACTAAAAATAAAATGAATCAATAAAAAGACAACAAAACCTGTAGTACTTCATTTACATCCGGTACCAGAAGTGAGAGAGGTGTATTACACAGTAGAAATAAATGCAAAGCATCGTTAGCCAATTGAGATTTTAACAAATTATTCAAGTAACTGTAGCTCAAACCCTTTTTTGACTTTTGCTACCATTTGCAAGGATATCAAAAACTATTTCAATGGTCGTAAGTACTACTGCTTGTACAACATTGTTGAATATGAAAAAAATATGGTGTGTATCCATATCATTATATATATATATATATATATATATATATATATATATATATATATATATATATATATATACATACATACATACATATATATACATACATACATACATACATATATATATACACACACGCACACACCTGGAAAGCTTTATAGCTTTAAACGCTAAACACATCAAAATACTTTTTCAAATTTTTTTTGTGTCCCTTCAGTCACTTTTCCCCCAGTATCTGTTCATATAATTTATGCAATTTTCTTCAGTGTTTTTTCATGTTTTACAAATACTTTGTTATCATGGTACTATAAGTAAATTTTCTCATGTTGAGATCATCAGTTGTTATACATATAGTTTGTTATTTCATATAGGTTATTATCACAGTGTATTGTATACACACATATATATATATAAGTTGACAATAAGGAAAAATAGTAGTATTTATGTAGAATTTATTCTACTAGTATGTTATCAAAGAGTAATTTCAAACGAAACAATATTGAAATATTTGTTCATTTCAAATAACATTATCTCATGATAATTACTCGAAACAAACAAACATTTCAATATTGTTTCATTTGGAATTACCACTTTGATAAAGGCAGAATGTATCAGTAGAATGAATTTAATATAGATTCAACTATTTTTCCTTATGATTGTCAATATCACTATATTGTATTGTATCCACAAACAATTCTATATACATATATACATATATCATGTGTAAATCTTTAAGTTGAACTGAATGTACAATCTGTAATGAACCATTAAAAAAATCTTTATTCTCTTTATAACAGCTCTACTAATTGTATTGAGCACTTTTTCTGAACTAAAATCTACAAAATACATTAATACATATACACACACTTGTATATTTCATTATTATTCTTTCACCTAGAAATGCACACATTTTTTCATGCATACGTGTGTAACATTTTTTAATGAGTACACGGACCCAAATCAGAAGTACCACAGAGTGACACTTTGATTCTTGGCAAAGCACACAAATACTCTGATTCTAGGCCGAATTGTTGATCCATACATAAACTATCCCGTCATTTTTTACTAGTACTATGCTAGTATACATATAATTGATTTGTTATGGAGGAATGACCCTTGTGAAACTACATCAGTTTACCAAAACTCAAAGCAGGTTTACCCATTTGTCTATGTCTACAACTAAACACCAAAAAAACAAAAAAACGTACCAATCATTAAATAAATGATGCCATCTCCAATGCATATCTTGAGTTATTGTTTCTCAAAAGTGGAAAATCAATTCATTTGATATGAATAAATATTCTATGAGTGAATGCTTTTTTTTTCATGCCAATATTTCTCTTAAATTCATGAACTGCTTGTAATTGACAGACAAACTCTATAATGAATAGAATTAAAAATAATGGTGTTTTGATTCAACCACTTGAAATAAATTCAATAATAATAATAATGATAATAATAACAATCTGTGAATTGATGGATGTTATTGTTAATTATTCATTTTGACATTGCCACATATAAAAATCAAAATACTCTTTGATGTTTCATTTAATGGAACAGCAACTGAACTAAGTATAGAATAAAATGTATCTGAACAGATCTGGTTAAGAAACATCATATGACCTATGTCTCTTGGAAGCATTTTGTGTTGAGGGTGATCTATGGATGAGTTACTTCTCTCACCTTTTGTTATGCAGTGATCACTAAAAAAGTCTGAATGAAAAGAAGAAAAAAAACAAGTATGAAGGGACTAATTTAGCATAAACTTACTTTGAAGATTGAACCCCATACTCAAGACATATGTAGAGGGAGAATTTAAAAAAAAAAACAAAGGTTTTTTGAGACATACTGAGTGAATATTCAAATTGTCAACCCTTTAGCTCTATTAGAATGGCCTGTATGAGATACACATAGCCAGCCAGTCAGCCAGCCCAACTTGAAAACTGAAGAAACTTATGTGGACAGTTTTGCTTGATGGTTTCTTATAAACATCAATAGATTTGGCATCAAGCCGCATTACTTGCTTCACTTGATTGAAAATAATTGATCAAAACTTAAAAATAAACTACTGTTTAATCATTTGGCTAGATAAAGCTCCAGAAAATAAATACCACAGGACAGTTTTTCAGTTAATTAGACAGCAGTAGTACATGTCCAAATTAATTCATATGAAAATAATATAAGCAACTGATTTGACTAGTATGAATCAGATCAAACTGGTTTCACTTATTTGAAGCCATAGAATCTTGAATATTCTGATTATTCAATTCATTTCATTTATAAGAACATAAATTGTCAAACTCCAACTGAGTTGACTTATTGCAATTAGTCAGATGTTCAAATCAAAATTTAAAATATTGAAATTTTAGCATAGAATTCAAAGAGAATGATTAGAAATTATGATATCATGTCGGAATCTACTGCCATTGGTTGAAAACAGACATCATGACCGTTGCTCATTCAATAAATACGTTTTGTTTTGTTTTTATATAAATGACCACAGTTTTTTTCTTTTGTTTGATTCTAAAAGATTTTTTAATAGTTCTCTACCTCATTTGCACTCCTTTTAGGTTTCCCTATTTAAAATAGGATTAGTTTCAAGATAGATTAGTCCCTATTTCCAATTAGATAGACAATAATAGTTCAGTTTAATTTACTAAGAGATTTTATCAACAACTACAACAATAGACTTTTTGTTTTAATAAAGTTTTAGCAGATGGATTTTCCATGTAAATACCTCCACTTTTGATACCATAATAAAGCAAAATGAAATATAACATTGTTCTTTTTCAAGCACTACATTGACGGTTCATACAATGTTTTGACACTGATCTGTATAATGTTAGATAAATTTTCTCAGGCTATTTGTCCAACCAATATAAAATTTCTATCAGCTTATAAGGGAATCTCAATTAATGTTTCAGTGGTTCAGTGGTCTAAAGCATGTAGTTTGTTATCAAATGGACTTGGGATCAAAATAACCCAGGAGAGATTTATTTATTCTTCAATGTTAGGAATGAATAATCTGATAACCATGTGTTATGTACAATTCATCATCATCAGTCTTTTAACATCTGTTGTTGGACATAGACCTTCCCCTGGATTCACCACACTTCTCTATCATGGGCATCGCGGAGCCAGTACTTTCTGAATTTGTCTAGCTCATCTCTCCATCTAATATTCTGCCGGCCTTGATTGCGCATGTGATCTTGGGGGATCTATGTTGTGAGTCGTGATGTTGTGAGTCACGATGTCATATGTACAATTAATAATCAATATATTTGTACTACTAATCATTGATATATTGGTACAATTAATTATCAATATATTGATATCATTAAAAAAAAAATTGACAAAAAAAATTTAAATGATACTAAAAAAATATACAAGAACATTTTTAAAAATATGTTTGACCCCTTCCAGACATTATGTTTTTCATTCTTGAACCATTGTCGATTTTTCTCACGGAAGGTTATACACATACATTTCTCCTTTCCTTCAGAAAAATGGTTTTGTCTGTATTCTTTCGACAGAATTTAGTTAAATATATTTTTCTTTGATAATTTACACAAACATTGTTGTTATTGCTTTTTTTAAAAATTGAATATTATATTTTGCATGAAATTCACCAGCAGTGTCTGTCCCCATTCCTAATATTTCTTGTGTACTTCCCATCTATCAAATTTTGGCCGGGTGGATTTTTTGGTATTTTTGATCTTGGTTCCATCCTTATTCATCTTTCCTGAGCAAAAAGGAAGATTTTTTCCTGAAGAAAAAGGAGAAAGAAATTTCAGATGATTTATATTCTAATTCATCCATTTGAACTGTGGGAAAAATTACTATCTTCAAGATGAAAACAATATATTTTCTATTAACTGTTTGTTTCATTATTGTAGTCCCATTTCATCGACTATTCCCCTTTGTCATATTTGATTGTAAATACATATTTTCTTTACCAAAAAAAAAAAACAAAAAAAACAATAACATCTCCAAGAAATTTATTAAAAAAAATTCCCTTCAATAGATTCTATCCCTAAAGAATATCAACAAATAATTTTGCATAAAAAAAAATTGGGGGTATGCTTATGACCTTCCTTCACCCATGCATCAAAATTACAAAAAAAATAGATACCAAATCTCTGAGAGAGACTAATATTCATTATTGTCGAACACTTTGAGATGACTTTATCATTTCATGTTAGTCAGATCTTGGAATTCCAGACATCAGAATTTGAGAATTTTGAATTTAAAACAGGATTAAGAGAGAATGATTTCATGTCGTGCGAGTTCTCCGTCTTTTTTTTTGTTAACTTTGAATTTCTATTATGAATGATATTGTTTTTTATTAAATAACAAGTAAATATATTTTATTTATCTTTATTTTTGGTGAAAACTACCTTGATACTAAGGATGTCATTAAAACAGTTATTATATTAATAGAACCATTAAACAAAGAAGAAAAAAATAATCAAAAAGGCAGCGGTTATTCGTTCATGATTTTGAGATATTTTGCCGAAAACTTGTAATATAAAATAAAATGACTACAAATAAATTTCAATTTTAAGTTGTGATTCGGTGACCGAATGGTCTGGGGCATTTTGCTTGTCATCAGTAGTTTTTTGGATCAAATCCAACTGGGATTAAACCATTTTTTCTTTTCTTTTTTCCTTGCTTCCAAAGTCAGTGGCAGATTGCCGAGTAGGCCTTTCCTTTTTTTTCTTGCTTTCAATGCTAGAGGCAGAATGAGCATTAGTCTGAGTAGACTTCTTTCTTTCTTTTATCAAACGCTTATGATGGATGATAATGACCAGAAGAAAAAGGAGTGATGTCATGCATGAATCACAGTGACGTACACAAAAACTGATGATGAATTCACTCCCACTTTTAAAGCCCAACTCAGATTGACTTGTTCTACCAATTAGCAAATCCCACTTACAGAAACTCTAAATAAATGAATTGAAATGAGACACAAAGTTTTTGAATAATATTATATTGAGAAATGAATTCTGTTCTATTTTTCTAAGATTTCAATGAAGGGAGTGTAAACTTGTAAATTGTTATAAACGAATTTCATCTCATTAGCTAAATTTCTATTGGGGCTATAAAAATATTTCTAAATTTATTTAGTAATCTTTATACAAAAAATTCGGTTGAGATCAATAGAGACAGCTAAGAAACAATTTACTTCATAGATTATTGAATGTTTTTAAAATCTCAGATTCATTAAATGGAAAATGTGTAATATTCAACTCAGGATACTCACAATAAACAACATTTCTCAAAACTACGATTGATTCCATCTTGTTTGAAGTTTTATTTGAAATAATTCTTGTTCTAAATCAGCCTGATGGCTGCAGACGAGGATGGGGCGGATGGGTGCTAGGGGTGTTATAGTCACCCCTCTATTCTGATGGAATTCTGATTACCATAATGCCTTATTCTTTTGAAATGTGATAAGATAACAGAATTTGCACCTAGTTGAATAATGATTATATAAATGACATAACTTATCAATTAATAATCTCCAATGACAATAGCAGTAGATAAACAAATAAAGATTGTAAATTCCCAGAAAAACATTTGTACCCCATTTTCTCTCTAAATTGATTCACGTAAGACATTTGCTGCATTACGACATGTTATGTGTTGCTTCACTGCTATGTTTCTATTCTACTTTCTTGTTTTCTGTTGTATTAATTGTTGTCACTTATATTTTACATTTGATAGTTCAGACCCTACTTATGGATTTATTCATATGAAAGGATTCACCTTAAAGCACAAACTAACCTTTTTCAACATCATTATGTAATGTCCAGTGCGTGTTTTAGCAACCCTTGGAAAAATATTGGTGATCATTGAGAAATACCAAGAACCTTAAGCAGAATGAAGCTTCACCAGGCCTAGTGCGTTAGAAGTGGGTCTCACTATCACTTTCTAGTGTGTACGACACTTTCATTGAAGATATACGTGGAGAACAATGATACATACATACATTTCTGCATGCAACTTCATTTAAATTTCCTTATAGATTGATTAATAGCAATCCAACAGTTGTATTCAAGTAATAATATTCATATTACTTTTTAATGAATTGGCATTTTCAACTTTGTGGCTGCTTTGTCAGGTTCACACAGGTCTTGTGAAGAGAATTTCACGATTCATATTAGGGAAAATAAAGTTTATCCTGAAATGTCATGTTTACTTGGATGAGACAATATAGCAGTGGAGTGATGTGAAAAGGAGGCAAATAAGACACAGCCCAAGGGGTAAAAAAAATAGGATGATATAGGCAAACAAGGGTTTTCATTTAAGCAAGACACTCGTTTAGTCATTTTATTTGAAGAGTAGAGGCTGAAGCTTGAGCATTGTTAGGGAAGTAAGTTGAGCCATCACATTGGCTATGGCTTCAACCAGGTCTGCTAGGGCTCCATACATAATGTAACTACTTAACTACTTGGCCACTTGCAATATATGAAATAGACTTAGTGACAATGAACATCCAAAGTGGCATGACGCATCTCATCCTATACTATTTAAACCCAGAGCTGGGAGGAGACATGGATTCATGCCTTTCCCAGGGGAATTAAGGTGAAGTGAACACAAACTGTCTGAGCTGGAGTTTGAACTTGGCTCACAGAGTCCATTTCCTGAGCTGGTAATAGCTCAGCCAATCTGCACCTCCATGATGATGTTGGGGAACATAGAAAATATTTTTCTGCTGCCAGTAGATCTATTTAAAAATCAAATGCATCAGAGATTAGCCACACATGGGATTTGGACTTGTGAACAGATTTTCAATTTCTCATAAAAAATATTCACCTGATGATAAGTGTTACTGGGTAAAAATATACTTTAGAAATTGTCAACATAGGTTTCTTCAGTTTTCAAGTTGGTTTAGCTAGCTGGCTATGTATGAATGTTTCATGCAAACAGGCTATACCAATAAGGCTAGATGGTTGAAACTTACAACACTTAAATATTTTTTTGTTTTTTGAATCCCCCTCCTCCTTAATAAGTTTTTAGTAGAGGGGTACAATTTACAATGTAGGTTCATGCTAAATTAGTCACTAGTTTGTGTCCAGCAGCATTCATACTTGTTTTTCTGAAAGTTCAAACTTTTTTAGCAGTCAGTGTCCAACAAAAAGGGAGGGAAGTAACTTATTCATTAATCATTATCACCTCCAACCTGTTTATTGAGTGACAAACCAGACCTGTTTATTTTATGATTCAAATTCAGATTTCTTTCAAGCCTGTCATCTAAGAACAGAGAAAAGAAAAAGTGATCAGACATCAACCGGTAGAAAGTGGAGGTGGGCAGGTTTCAAGAGATTTTTATTTATAGAAACTGTCAACCAAACCTGTCAATACAGTTTTCAAGTTAATCTGGCAATGTATGTATATAAGTATGTATGTAAGTAAGTAAGTATGTGTGTATGTAAGTGAGTAAGTATGTGTGTATTTAAGTATGTAAGTAAGTAAGTATGTGTGTATTCAAGTATGTAAGTAAGTATGTGTGTATGTAAGTATGTATGTATATAAGTATGTATGTATATATACATAAGTATGTATGTATGTATATATATATATAAGTATGTATGTATATATATAAGTATGTATGTATGTATGTATATATATAAGTATGTATGTATGTATGTATATATATAAGTATGTACGTATGTATATATACATAAGTATGTATGTATGTATATATATATAAGTATGTATGTATATATATATATATAAGTATGTATGTATATATATAAGTATGTATGTATATATATAAGTATGTATGCATATATATAATTATGTATGTATATATATAAAAGTATGTATGTATATATATAAAAGTATGTATGTATGTATGTATGTATGTATGTAAGTAAGTATGTATGTATTATGCATAAAGGCCACAACAATATTGCTCGAGGGCTGGAAATTGAAATTTATTCCTTTTGTCAAGATGAAATTTTTTCTCGTTCATTGGAAGCTCCTGATTAAAGTTAATAAAAAAAGAAGACAGAAATAATTCACAACAGGCTGTGAGTTCATTCGTTTCCTGCTGACAAAACAGATATTTAACTTGTACAAGAAGTGATCAACAACCGGTTCAACAAGATCTATAAAACAAATGTGGTTAGTCACTCAATAGACATCATCATGCAATGAATATCTTTTGGCAGCATTGTTTATTGGGGGTGATCAGTTGAAAAATTGGAAAATGAAGTGATCAATGAATAAGATACTTCTCTCAACTTTTAGGGCTGGGATCACTAAAAATGTCTCAATTTTAAAAAAAAAACAGATGGACACAAACTAAGGGTACGATTTAGTAAAAACATACATTCCAAATTGAACCCCTCTAGAAAAAACCTTCTTAGGTAGGGAATTCCAAGGAAAACTAACTTTTTTTCTAGATATAAGGAGTGAATGTTTAAATTTTCAGCCCTCTAGCTACATTGGTGCGACCTGTACATAAAACACATAGCTGGATGAGATTAAAAACTGAGAGAAACCCATGTTGATGGTTCTGGTTGACAGTTTTCAATGAGTAAAAGAAAGTTAGGTAGGAAAGTAACAACTACAAACAGTCTTCTCAGCATTTGTTTCCGTCTATTTTTGGTGTTTGTTTTTGTTGGTCAGTCTATTATCCTTATATTTATTGTCTGTTTTCACAAGGCTTCAAATTGGTCGACATGAGATGACATGAAATTCTGATTCAAAGGACTCATCACATACTTGAAAATTCAGCCTAACAAGTAGAGCAAGCAACTGAAAGAGAACTAAAAAGCACTTAGTGAGTGCATATCTGTCTCAGTGTGATTGTCAAGGAGAAGTAATTGTGTATGGTTCTAATCAAAAATTTAATTCTTCTGTTATGATTGCCTACCCTTCCACAAAATATCATCGAAATTCATGGAGAACTTTTGGAGATATTGAATAGACAAACTTTAGGGGAAGTAATGAGGTCTTTCTCGAAAATAATCAAACTGATCATGTACAAATATTCATCAACTTATCTACAGATCAACTTTATCTCCTTCAAAATAGTTCTCTTGGGATGCTTCACACAGAAGGAGACATTGTTCCCACACGTGGAAACTGAGCTGGAAGTCTTCAACTGATATTGCCTTTACTTGGTTATTCATGAATAGTTGGAAGTTCCCAAATGGTAACCATGGATTTGAGTTTTGATTCTTAGGGACAGGAAATAGTCACGAATACTCAGGGGAATAAGGGACCTGTGGTACTACGGGAATATTCTTTTTTGCCAATAACTCGTTCACAGAGTGATGAAGTATCCAAGAATCAGCTATCTCAGGCCAGACACAAATGATAATTTTTCTGAGTGGTTGAAGGATTTTATGGTAGTAAATTTGATCGACTATTCGAGCATCAATTTGATCTTGAATTTGCTCATTTTTGCTTTTTGCGTGCATGGTGAGTTGCTTCGGTACCACTCCTCACTTTGACGCTTTGTTTCAGGGGTCATACTCATAAATCCATGATTTGTTGCCTGTTATGATATTTTTGAGGAAATCTGGGTCATTTGTTTCAAATCAAAAACCAAATCTATGGTCATTATTTGGGAATTGTTGAAAAACATCCAACAGGTTGTGACATCAGTGTGTGGCTTCCTGAGGCAACTATTTTGAAAGGGATAATATTGATTTGCAATCAAGTTGATGATAAATATTTTTACACTATCAGTTTCATTACTTTCTAGACAGAGCACATATATGGTGTAGATATAAAACTACAACAAAGAGGGAGGTAAATTTGCATGGATTAATCTAAAAATTCGATCACTTATTCTGAAACCTATTGTCTATCCTCCAACAAAATATCATTGAGAACTTTTGGAGATATCTTGTGGACAGATATGAATGTATGCATAAATGTATGAAAAAAAAAATCAAACAAAAACCTGGAAAAATATATTACAAACAAAAAAATTCCTGAAACTGCCCCCCAAATATAACCAACTCCTTTTACCTTATTTCCCACCCCTTCACAAAATTCCCTTGAAATCCATTGAGTACTTTCGGAGATATCTTGTGAATAGTCAGGGAGAAAGACAGACGGAAAGACACAACAAAATAAATCTACCTCACTAACTTCATTGCCAGAGGTAAACAAAATGGTATCTTATTCTGAGGCAGAGTCTAATCAATGAATTGCAAGACATCTAAATATGAAATGCTGATATAAAGGATACAGATACATCTTTCTAAAAATTGATTCATATATTGTATATTATCCACAATGACTTGTTGTAGAGCAGTGATTAGTATGCTAGTACAGTACAAGTAGCCAAACTGGGTTAAAAAGGAGAGATAATCCAAATTTCATCTCCAAAGCTTACCCAACACAGGCATTGGAATGGCATTGAATTTTGAAACTGAGTATGTCTGGAGGCAGAGGATCAATACAAGCTTTTTTAGGTTTAATACCAGTTTCTTGAGGTGGGCATGTATACACTGCTGGGATGCCATGTCATAACAATTTTCTTTTAAAAATCTCTGAAACAATTACATGGTAAACAACAGATGATCCCAACAAGAGACAATTTATACGTTGTGCAATAATATCAAAGTGGGGGGGGGCAGGGAAAAAAAGTACTTTGGAAGATTACATAAATTGCATTGACAGATATTGGGAAATGGATGACTAAAGTGACACAAAAAATCTATTGAAAAAGTTTTGTAGTGTTCAGAGTTCAAAGTGTTAAAGCTTTCTGGACTATATATATATATATATATATATATATATATATATATATATATATATATATATATATATGTGTGTGTGTGTGTGTGTGTGTTTCAGGGGTTGCTTCATCTATGGTGATATTGCTCAATATCTTAAATTTTGAAATAGAGCGTAAGTTGATAGGAAATGTATGTATATCTATCTATTATGTGAAAAAAAAATCTTTTTCCAATCTCTGCATATTTATCAAGAGGAATCTGACAAATGTTGAAAATATAAAATCCAGCATACAAAAATATTTTCAGATCATTATATTTCAATACACTTCAAACTCTTCAAGTTAATATAATGTCTTGGTACAGGGAGTGACCATTTCCTGGTTTCATAATTACAGAGGTTTCATTAATGATCCACTGACAATTTGTCACAGGGTTGCCAAATGTCTTTACAAGACCCAATATGTATGGTATTAAGATCAAATTAATAGGGTCCAGTACAAAATTTAACAATTATGTGCTATGACTTTGATGTTGATATCATTTGTACCAACTTGTCAACATTTTCCCAAGTAGCCAAGAATTATTTCATCATCCTATGATTTCTATCTAGTATTTTACAAGGATTTACTCTTCAACTTATTATAATGAACTTAACTACATGATCATTCACATTTAAAACTAAAAGAACACTTTTAGGCACTGAATGACACTGTTAAGCAAATGTAGTTGAATATCAAGGTTTTAGGCCCCTCCTGTTTCTGAGATCCATTTACACAGACACAATAGGCCTGGCAAGACTAAAACAAGCCAAAGTCAACCCCACAAGGAATTCTAAAATTTCTGTTAGGTAATATGCAGTTTATTGATATTTTCTTCAGAAACCAGAGCAAATCTCAGAAACTCCAGGCCTGAATCAACATGAAAGTTTTTAGTATATTCATGCCTATATGAATCATCATTGTATTATTGTTTTCTATTTATACCCTGACTATGTGTTGCAGGGGTTTAATACACATGGCCTATTATTAGTAAGATTTATATTTACTATCATTCTGGCTGGCAAGGTCTGTCGGAGCCTCATTCTACTTACAGCTGATTTTCACCAATGGTCATCCATTTACCAGGCCTGATGTCACTTGACTTCTGTGATCTTACATGATTTGGTCATAATCCTTAAGCCGCGGTAAGAGGTTCCTCAATATTAGTCCTTGTGCCAAATGCTTAGTGGAGAGGCATTGAGCACCTATTTTCTCAAGTCTTTGGTAATACTCAGTGGTGGATGGAATCACAGCACACTGAACTAAAGGTGAGCATTATACCACTGAGCTATGCTGATAAGTCTATAATAATCATTTAGTCTTAAACAAATCATTGATAAAGATTGTATACCTATTTTAATTTAAACTTACAAATTTTTTCATTAGTCAGATTTCCAAGTGAACCATCTTAATTTTTATCTTCCTCCCCCTATCACCACAACTAGTAATGCTACTAGTACTTGGTGTAGAACCCCTTTGAAATCAGAAATCACAGATATAGATGTACGGGTGGTGGATACATTGTTGAACTTATGGTTCTTGTTTTGGCATCAATATAGTTCTCAATAAAAAAAAAATATCAAGATTATTTGGAAAAAAATTTAAGAGAGAATTTTTGCTTCATTTTTTCAAAGTAGATAATTTTATTTCCAACAGGATTCAATGACTGAAAATTGAGAAAATACCAATAATGCAAGAGTTAGAATTTTTGTGAACTAGTCTATCAATTTGTTACAGATTATGGAAAATGTTTTTTTCCTCTGTCTAACCAGCTTTTAGTATGAAAAGTTAAATTTGGAAAAGAAATTGTGTGTAAAATCTAACAGTCATCGCAATTATTTGATTAGAAATTATCAAACCACTTCACTAACCTTGATGAACACTTCAAAAATAGACATAAAAGATAATGATGATATTTTGCTGTAGGACATTATTCAAAAACTAGGTTAAACATTTCTAGTATACCCTCAATGAATTGAAATTATTGTACAATATTCTGTATTGAGCACAAACATTTCACTAGTGTTACCGAAGATGGAAAAAAATTGAAACTAGTTAGATTTATTTGTAGAGTATCAGGCTTTTGTTACCTTTCCTGTTTCAAAATGGTCTCCACACCAGCTGCAGGGTTAGTTTTAGTTTGGCGTTAGGGTTATAGCTTTCTTCTTTGACTTTAAATTTGCCCTCAGCACCATTTTAAAATGAGAAAGGTCATGATTGCTGAGTATCATAGGTTATGTACCAGTAACAATTACAGAAGTAAGAGGATTGTATATTTATAGAATTCTTTATACTAATTATTATAACTAAAAGATTGTCTCAATTATTGATAAAACTTTTGATCAACTTATTATGGCACTTGGGACTCGAATGCTATTATTATAAGTAAATCTGTCAAAATAAAAGTGCAAATGACACGGGAAGTTTTTTCTTTTTTTCCTGGGATGAGTAATGACAGGTCCATGAAAACTAAAAATAAAATACACAAGTCAGTACATGGGACACATACATGCTTACATAAGTAGCCAGCCAGGCAGAGACTGAAGAAACCCATGTTGGCAATTTTGGTTGACAGTTTCTAACAGTACACATTGTTTCAACAAAAACACTACACTTACAGTTTTGGGGATGTTCACGAAAGGTATATTACATATGGATAACCATTGGCCTGTGGTAACATTTTTTGTGTCCCTCAATCAATCTAGGCATTTATTTCAAATCTTATGCAATCTATCCCAGAAAGTCCATTTTATAATTTTCATAGTAAAATTACAATTGCTTTGGCTTCATAAACCAATTATATACCGATTGTAATTCATATGTTTGTTGAAAATAGAAATTAAGCACGCTTTCTGTAATACGATCCACTTTTCTGAAGTAAATGTGTGACTTGAAAAAATGAAAAATGTCTTATTTGCCCTAGGGTCTAATCAAAAAGATTAGAAAGCTCTTTTGCTTAGACGTCCCATGCCTATTCCACTTCAGTCAATAAAGGAAGCATGAATAAAGTTGCATAAGGGCTGCAATGAATTTTAGTAATTGGACAATAAATTGATCGAGACAAGTCATCATCAGGACAGACAGATGATCTGTATCCTTGCAGTAAGTAAGGAGTGGCCAGTCTTTGGTTTGCCAAAAGGCTTACAAGTGTTTCAGGAAGTATGGATAGATAGGTAAAATGAATGGCTGGATGGGATTACAACAGGAAGTTTGTAGGGTTTGTTTTTTTGACAGTCACAAACATATAATATTTCATCCCTTCCTACCACTCACTCTACACCTTTTCTGCTTCAGTTAGTGTGACAAGCAAAGCCTGTGACAATAAGAATTCTGGATTCATCAACTCTAAAGTGGAAGTCAATCATAGTGCAACCTCTTATTAGCAGGGCTTTTGGCGAAAGGAGAGAGAGTAAACCATAATGCATCCTCCCAACAGTCACCTCAGGAGCTGAAATGTCAAACCCAACCAAAATATTGGTCCTCAAACTAAGAATCATGCAATGCATCCAAAAGAGGGTCATGCCTAGCATCACATGGAGAGATCACAAGACAGCACGTTATATTAGAAAACAAACAGGGGTCTGAGATATGATAGAAATCATTATAAAACTCAAATGGCAATGGGCAGGCGATATTGCAAAGATGGCAGACAAGTGCTAAACATCACAACTCGCAACATAGTTTGCCAGAGATCATATGCAAGGATAATATGGTTGGCAAAAAGTAAGATGATTTGACATTTTACACAGGTTAAGGAGATATTGGTACTACAATACTTGCAATAGAGAGATCTGTTGAATCTTGGGAAAGTCTATGTCCAACAACAGACATCCAAAGGTTGATATTGAGGATGATGATAATAAAAATTTCTTGCTATAAACCTGGTACAGTTATATTAATATGGGAGGATTTAAATTTAGTTTTTAGATATTAGATATCGTCATCTAACCACAGTTGATGAAATGTGTGTGTGTGTATATATGAACTATGGTTACTCGACAACAAGCCATTGTACAAAGTTGACATTCACAAGATACATTAGTCAGCATTGTAGAATATGAAGTTAAAATTATAAATCTAAATTTATACATAAAATATCCAAATTGGCACCACTGAAGAGAAGTAACCAAAATATTTTCAAGCTATAGTTTTGAATGATAGATGGAAAATTATTTTACATATCTATAATGGCAAGCCGCTCCACATATCACCGAGTCCAGCCCCCTTCTAAACATGCATCCTTAGAAGTCCTACAAGACTGAATTCTGTTTTTATAAGAAGTTTAACTTTAAATCTACACTTAGACATTCTTTTCCATTTCAGCTTTCTCTATCAAGACAAACCCTTAGATGCTTAAAAAAATGTTGAGTTTCAAAAATGTATGATTAGAATATGAAGCCAGGTGAAAACTTTTCCTTCTGAATAAAAAGGGAGGGAAAAGATCTTAATACTGTGACCAATTATTTGGATTTTCATTTTTTCTATCACTTTTACCGAAAGGGTTTTGTCCTACAGTCTGCTTCCAAATCCTGGATTTCAAACTCTTCAAGCTTTTTTATTAAAATGTCTGACTTGAGAATTCGACTCTCAACATGAAATTCAATCTACATTACAGCCTATTTTATTTTTAGACTCTAGTCAATCGAAGCAAATCACAAGTCATCTGATACACATCCTGGTAGCTATTTTTAAAGCTCATGTCCACAAAATTAAGCCAACTCCACCATATAAAAGACAGCAGAGGGTAGAACATTTCTGAAGGGAAATTTGGAAGCTACTTTCATGGAAATCCGTGACTACAAAAAGAGTCAATGAAAAGAGTCATGATGTACGCTAATGCGTAGTATGATAAAAAATGCCACAGGAAAAAAGGTTAACTCTGATTTCTGGGTAGGAAAAAAGTCATAAGAGTTTTTTTTTCCTTAATTAAATAAGTAATATTTTCATTTTTTTTTTAATTCATAGTGATAAAATGATATTTAAAATATTTTTCCATTTGCTTTATGATTTTTTTCCTACAATCTGCAAATCATAGAAAAAAAACTTTGAAAAGTTGGTTTGCAATTTATCTCACAGAACAGTTAATCAAGTAGACTCTTAATGGAACAAAGAGCTGAAACACACACACAGGTCAACGTTTGAATGTTATCATCTTACTGAAATTCATACATGTTATTCTGCTTGTTTTTGTGTAAAACCATTATGCTTTTGGGTCAAGTACAGTTCAATACCATATTTCCTCTAATCCTTACTTGATCCAACTAGGCCGTACTATTCCTTACTCGATCTGACTGGGCTGTATTAATTCTTATTCGGTCCAACTGGGCTGTATTAAATCTTACCTGGTCTGACTAGGCCCTACTAATCTCCATTCAGGTCCAACTGGGCCCTATTTATCTTTACTCAGGCTCTCTGTTTAAGAAATTGCAGACCCCCACAATGTTTGAAAAATAAACAGTTTAATAAATTGTTTCTTTTGCTTACTCTAACCTTCAATTCTCACCCTGGTGGTGCAGATCTCAACTTGATCTCATAGGGTGGTACTAATCAGTACTTGGGCTGCTTCGTAATGCTGATAAGCTATAGATACACAGTAAATATTGAAATAGCTTAGTTTTACACAAGGCTACAGAAGTGAAGCATCCAGTGTAGATCAAACTCGTTACTACACTGTTTGTGCAACTAGGGATTTCATAAAATCACTGAAATGTTCAAGGATTTCACAAAATCTGAAAAGATTTCATAAAGTCAATAGTTTCACAATCTTGCTGTTACATAGGCTGTGTATTTTACCTTGTTTTGGGATGTTACCGCTAAAAACTGATAACATTAAAGTGACTAATCATACCGGTTTTATAAAATTTCAAGCTTTTGAAAATACACTTCAATAATTCATACAGAAGAACCAAGTTAAATTACCTTCATCAAGCAGTGAAGACTGAATCATCAGAATTAAAGACCAGTGATTATTACAGTAACAGAAAACTGTCATTAATAAAAAAAAGTTCTGAAAATCATACAAGCTTTTAAATAAGTTATCACTAATAATTCGTCCAAGTGAGTAATCACCCACGTATGTGCAATGGCTCTTTGGTTAGCTCCCAAGAACAATGCAGGATATTTATAGATTTAAATAATTCCAAACGATCGTAGTTCAATGCATGGCCACAATAATAAGAAATGATATCTAACTGGAACGTTGTGAATCTCTCAGTCCATCTAGTGTTGAACTTCACCATTTCACTAGGTTCACATTCTGGATTGTTCTAGAAATATTCATGGTTCATAATAGTTGTATATAAATGCCCGCATATTCTCAAAGGTCTCATTGATTACTAAATGGTGGTGCAATCAAGATACAGAGTTAAATTAAGGATTTGAATAAAAATAACAGGTCTGGTTGATCACACAATAGAAACAGTCATATGACCGATGTCTTTTGGCAGCAGGATGAGTTGGGGTGACCTATCAAAGAATTTGAAAAAGGGGTGATCACTGAATAAGTTACTTTACTCGCCGTTTGTTGAGCCATGATCACTAAATAAAGTCTTTCCAAAAAGCAGGCATGAATGCTGCTGGTCACAATCTAGTGATCAATTTAGCATAAACTTACATTGCAAATTGAAACATCACCCCCCCCTCCAAACTTATTTGGGTGCAGGGGGGATAAAAAAAAAAAAAAGCCCCGAAAAACGTTTTTTTCTAGATACAATGAAGAGTAGCCATTTAAATTTTCAGCCCTCTAGCTCTATTGGTACAATCTGTATGAGTGATACATGCATACATAGCCAGCCATCCAACCTTGATAACCAAAGAAACCTATGAATTTGAATTGCAGGATATATTTTTTTTTTTTTTTAACCAAACTAATCTAACGTGAATGGAATTGTTGAATACTTTCTGACTTGGGGTGCCATGAAAAATCCTGATACACTAAGGGCGCCTTGCTTCAAAAAAATTAGGAGACCACTGGATTTAATGGTAACATGATATCTGTCACAATGTTTCAAATGAAATTTGAGAATGTTATTTCACTTGGTGAAAAAAAAAATTCACAATACATGAGAAGTGTCTCCAAGTTTCTTTTAATTCATAGTATAAAAGTTTGAGGTTAGTCAGAGTTGGCTGGCACCATGTTCTCACGACTGAGTGCATGAGAGAGCAATTAGGTCGGGCGGGTTTTTCCCCCAAGCTGTAATGTGCTAACACCATTGTGAGATCCATGTGAGAAACAGATAAGAGCGGGGAAAGAGAGAGAGAGAGCAAAGCAGGGTAGTTTGAATAATAACAGTAAAAAAATAAAAAAATAAAAATAAAAAACAGGAGGATAAAACCAGAAATAACAAAAACAGATTATTTAGAGGGAAAGAAATACTGGATGAGGGAGAGAAAGATGGGAATTAATAAGGGGTAGACATCAGTGGGAGAAAGAGGTAAGAGAAGAGAGAGATAGAGAGGAGATGGGAGAGCAGAGGAGAGATGCAGAAAGGAGAGGAGATGGAGGCAGAGAGGGAGTGACAGAGACAGAGAGGAGGCAAATGGAGAGACAGAGAGGAGGCAAATGGAGAGACAGAGAGGAGGCAAATGGAGAGACAGAGAGGAGGCAAATGGAGAGACAGAGAGGAGGCAAATGGAGAGACAGAGAGGAGGCAAATGGGGAGACAGAGAGGAGACAAATGGAGAGACAAAGAGGGGACAAATGGAGAGACAGAGGAAAGAGGGATAGACAGAGAGGAGAGGAAAACTGAAACAGACAGACAGACACACAGAGATCAGGTTAAAATACAAAACAATGAAAATCAGGTGAGAAATATACTACTGAGGAGTGCAAGTGAGTGTGGAGTACAACAAAGTATGACACTGTGAAAGGAAGAAGGCTTCTAGCTATACATATAGTAACATTTGGTTTGAGCATTCAATATTTCTTTTACTTCCCTGCATCCTTTTCAGCTATAATAAGCTAAAACTAATGTTATTTGCATAGAAATAAAAATGACAATGGTGGCCGGGTACAGTTGTGAGCACCTGTTGTTATTGTAATGATCTAACTTTATGTCTAATTATCATCACACACGTCAGCCAATGCAATTTTGATATTCTTGATGAAAGGTGAAGCTTTATAGTCTATCTATCAGTCCACAGCCTTGAATTAAAAGATTTGGATTTCAGATAAAAAATTGTCTAATAACTGATGTCTCTTCAGGAAATTTTTATGTAATACAGAATATCAATGAGGAAGCAAAACAGTAAGCGCAAGACAATATGAAAGAGAAAGCCTCCTATCTCGATAGACAATGGAATGACATCAAAGTGACATCTACAGGTTGCAAACCTGGGCAAAGCATATAGAGATCCTGGAATGCCAAGTCAACAGGGTTTCCCTCCCAGCCTTGGAGTAGTCCAAAGGAGAGCAGAACTTACAAATACATTATTTTTCAATATAGTCCCCTTGATTTTCAATGCACTTGATCCAGAATTCTATGAGTTCGGATATACCCAGAGGAAAACATGCTTCTGGTTGGCCTCACAGCCACATATGCACCACATCTTTCATATCTTGGTCTATGGAAAATCGATTACATCTTAAGGCATCTTTGAGAGGACCAAACAGATGGTAATCAGTTATTTCAAAATTATGGCCAAGATCTGAATAGAAGAACCTCTGTGATATTTTACTTGAGAATTATGCCAATATATGAGCACCACTTACTGGTCATATGCACAGCAGATTTCAAGCTATATTTTAGTATAACTGAGTGGGTGAGTGGGTGTTAATAGAGCTTGAAACCAAAGTGACAAGTTATCTTTCTGAAACAGTAAAAAAAAAATATCCTTGAAAAGCCACACAACGTAACACTTAGTACTGGCATTAAAGTATTTTCAATCTGCTCACTTCTTTTGATGTGCAAGTTTTTTTAAAACTCATTCATTTTCATAAAATGAATTTATGGATTCTTCATATCTTTTGATACAGATTATTCAAATTATTCAAATAATTCAAAGGCCCATAGAAGCAAAATAAAATGACGTATAATAATCAGCAAGAAAACTTGCCAATGTGTTTAAAGTGTAAGGTATACGATGAATGCGTGATACCAGCTATGACTAACAGATGCAATACATGGAAATTGATAAAACCAACTTAGAATTGCACAGTGAGCCATGGAGAGAGCAATGCAAGGAATAATTCTGAGAGATAGAAAAAGATCAACATGAATCAGAAGGGTGGCTAAAATGAAGGATATTACACAAATAATTAGGCAGCAATTATGGGGGTGGGTTGGTTGTTTAGCAAGAAGAGACAACAATAGGTGGAGCAAAAAGATAACCAATATTGGTGCCTGTGACAGTAAACATTGAAGTAAAAGAGTAGACACAAGATGGAGAAATGAGATGGAAAGGTTTCCCGGTAGGACATGGCTGAGAATAGTGCAAATGCTGTTATCATTGAAGGTGATGAGAAAGACCTTTTTCCAGCAGTGGACTTATAATGGCTACTGATGATGATGATCTATAGGAATAAAATATACCAAAAATAATTTCAGCGGTTCAACAGAAACTGAAAAGAAAACAGTAAATGTCAATTTAGTTTATCTAAAGGATTCAATTTTTTTACAGCTTTTTACGACCATCCATTAGGGCTGATAGGTCAGTTAGCTATAATAACACCTTGGACAGTGCGAAAAACTTTAATGAATTAACTGCTGTATTCAAAGTATTCCTTTATAAATAAAAATGAATGACCACAGCCCAAAAATTATGGGGGTAAATAAAAAATGCCAGCAAATACAATCTGGTATTTTGTAAGATTCAAATTAAGCAAAATCTGTATGGCCAGCATCTTGTTATAACAAAGAAGTAGTACATGATAAGCAGACCTGTTTTATAGACACAATGCTCACCCATCTTCCTTCATGCCAGTCAATGGGAAACAGATCATCTAAAAGTTTCTTGTTACAATAGACTTTCTCATTACAATGGACTACTAAATTGCTGTCTGATCAGAAAACCTGAAAATCTGCCAGCTTTCACTTATAGATACTTATGTATACATGAAAGCTTTCGGTAGAAAACCCACAAATCAATTTCATCATAATCAATTTCGCATTAAAGAGTGTGTGTGTATGTATTACGATATATTTCATATTAACAAGTCATTGTAGACATTATCCAGGATAAAATGGCTACCATTGCAATTAGTCCACTTAAAGCTTTGCCACACAGAGTATGTGTCCTTTAAGAAATTGCCATGTACATTATCTGTCCTTTAACTGTCACAAAAAGTAACCCAACAGATTTTTCGCTAGCTGAAAGATTATGAAGAAAAAAAAAAGTAGTTAAAGCAGAGATGAAAACAAATAAAAAAACAAAATAAGAGAAACCTGTTAGTTTCACATGAATAATTTTGCTGTGTAAAAGCTTTTTCCAAAGATTTATTATGGTGATCAAATTGTATTATCTTAGTTCATAGGAATGGAAAAACAACATAATACTCATGTATGTGTGTCTAAGAGACACAGAGACACAGAGATAGATATTTACAGTTTTATGATGACTGATCAGTCTCAAGCCATTGCGATCAACGGATGACATTTTTTTTTCATTTTGCCTTTATATATAATTGTAATTTGTTTTGTAGGGTATTTTCCCTATTTATTAGGGTTGTTGTTCACAATATACATATATGTATACATGTGTGTGTGTGTGCGTGTGTGTGTGTGTGTGATTATAAATTGCGTTGTATTATGTTGAAACTCTTATTTGAAATGATCTCCCGTCATTTCATGGTTAATATATCACTTGGCTATCACCCAGACAACAAATATAGAATAAACAATAAAAGAAAATGGGGCTGCTGCAGAAATCGACCCTGTGACCGATAGAGTAGCTGCTTCCACTCAGCGTTACTCTTACCATTGAGCTAAACAGAGGCCGGTAATACAAATGCCCAAATAACTGTTTTCACTTCAAATTCTCATCTTGTTTATTCTCAGTCTATATCTGCTCTATTCGTTTCTATCAATGCAACAGTTATGTATCAAAAATGAATGTATGATCCAACAGAAGGATCAGAAATTGCTTATATTATACTGAAACTCTTATTTGAAATGATCTCCTATCATTACACACTGTTAATATATCAGATCATTTTGAATGAGACATCTATGAAGTTATTAATTCGATAAAAAAGTTTTGGTCTAGTTATCCATAAGGCATGCATTTTATTGATTAAAAAGTGTAATTTGCAAGAACAAATTTAGAAAGAAAACCTGTTGTAAGAAAAATGGCTTACAAATGACCACAACACAAATATCCTAAGAATCTAATGACTGGGATGCATTCAAGACAACCCATATTCTTTTATTGTTTTGTTTCGAAGTAGGTATCGAATTATATTGATTTGGGGAAAACATCTCACAATATTTAAAAACTTATAAGCGTAAATAAAAAAATCTTGATATAAGTTAATTTTTCAGTGAAAAACTCAGTGATGAAAAATAGAAAAAAAATACACCCACTGACATAACTAAAATTCTAGAAAGACATGAAGATATGTGGATAACAAACTTAGAACTCCTTCCCCTAATGGACTTAAAACTGAACTCAACAACCCTAACCATACAGATCTCTGATATCATAATTCTCCCACTAATAACAACCTCACATCCACACTCTACCCTCCTTCATATATATCTAATATTGGGAACTTCACAGTCATACAGATCCCTACCTATTAAAACCTTTGAATGGTATTTCATTAGTACAAATCAGAGACAACAAACTTTCAATGACTAGTAGGGATAATACACATGAAGTTCTTTGACCTCATCAACCCATTATCTATAGTATCCCCAACCTACCTACCCAGTCAAATACTAAACCATTTCCCATCAGCCCTGACACCTTATGGCCTCTCCAAGATTCAGTAATGCTGCATCACAGACAGAACCAAGTCCTACACATCAGGATGACCCTAAAGGATTTGATCCCAATTTTTGCTTCCATAGCAAAGCATCTGATGGTAAATTAATTTTCTACGCAAAAATTTTGACCACCAATGGGTACACTCACAATGCACGCTACTGACAACGGGAATACCTCCCAAAACATGTTTAGCACTCCAATTAATTCATTTATGGATTAACTAATTAATAAACAAAGTTTCCATATATACAAATGCATACATGAGATCAACCGTCCTATACTTCAGGAATGGTACAGTTTCTATGTCGTTATCTGTGAATTTATTAATTTTCAAAAAGATTTGACGTAGTTAACAGTGTGGCATGCATTTTATTGATTAAAAAGCTCGATTTATAAGTCCAAACAAACCCATGTTCTTGAGCAGTCAGTACATTTGTGATTTTTAAATTTGTTATGGACAATAAACCAACACTCTGAATGAAACATGTTCACTAGAACATCAAACAAGCCTAGTTATACTGTTGATCTTGCTTATCTGAACAGATACTTATGAATTCAATTCTTCAGAATGTAAAGTTATTAATATTTTATTTGGTAATTTCAGAATTTCATCCGGAGTTTCATTATTGAAATAAACCCTATGCCAAAGAAAATGTCAACTGCAGCTAAAAAAAAAATTTTCAACTGGTCTGGTTAGTCACTCAATAGAAACTGTCACGTGACCGATGTCTCTTTGCAGCACTGGGGTTGATCAATTGAAAAATTGATAATAGAGGAGGTCAATGAATAAGTCACTTCTGCCTTTTGTTGGGCAGTGATCACAAAACAAAGTGAATTGAATTTTCAAAAAGCAAACATGAATGCTGCCAGACACTAACAAGGGGCTTATTCAACGTAAACTCAAATTTACATGGACCCCCCCCACACACACACACACACACCAAAAAAAAAAAAAAAAAAAAACTTTCCGGTGGGTATTTTCAAAAAAACAAAAAGATTTTTTTTTCTGAACATAGTAAGGAGTAAATGTTCAAATTTTCAGTCCCCTAGCACCATTGGAGCTGTCTGTACACATGACATACATACATAAATAAATAGCCAGGTAGAACCACTTAAAAACAGGAAGAAATCTATGTTGACAGTTTTGATAAACAGTTTCTAATAAGAGCACATCAACACACAAAGGAGAAAAAGTAAAGCTCAGAAAAGTCTTTGATTGTTAAACTTCCCTATTGTCAATTGTTACTGAGCTGATGGAATTCAAGTCAATAATGACAACTTTCTTGAATTTGACAATGTCTTTCTAGAGATGAAAGAAAAACAAAACAGCTTATTTAGTGCACTGAACAGTTTTTACAAACCAATTGTAAACAATAACAAAAAACATAAAATGATTCCCAAAGTATCACCAATGAAATTCAAGGAATCTGCTATATAGGTAAAAGAATTACAAGTAATCTCTATGGAAACAGGTCTAGTTAGTCACTCAATAGAAGCTATTACATGACCACTATCTTTTGGCAGCATGCTGTGTTGGGGAGTAAGTGATTAATTGAAAAATTAGAAGGTGTGATCAATGAATAATTTACTTCTCTTGCCTTTTGTTGGGCAGTAAAGGCTAAAAAGTCTGAATTTTCAAAAAAAGTAGGCACAAATAGGGACCAATTTAGGAGAATCTTACATTGCAAACTGAACCCCACCCACTAAGAACAAAAAATGTTTTTTATGTTTTTTATAGAAATAATAAGGAATGAATTTCTAAATTTACTGTCCTCTAGATACTTTGGTGTGTTTCTGTGTCATACATAACCAACAGGACTGATTTGTAAACTGAAGAAACCTATTTTGACAGTTTCAGTTGATGGTTTCTGATATCAATGGTGCCTCCCCTCTCACCACAACTCTTGCAAACTTACTGAGGAAGTAGCAATCAGATGAAGGTCGTGAGGATTTTTCCAGAAGTGGCAAAGAGGAAGAAATAAAGTACAAAAATGAATTATCAACATTTGATGGATTTTTCGATTTCTTAAAAAAAAAAAAAAATAGAAAGAAAACAACTCCAGATTGATGAACCCTGAGACTCAGATTTATCTGCTGACTCCATTGTTATTGCATTTTAGTTGAATACTGGGAGATGAATAATCCAAAGTCAGTATGTCTTCAACTCACAACAAAGGTTCCCAAGATGTGCACCAGAGGTGCCATGAATATCTAAAAATTTTAATAATTCCTGGTAATCACAATTCAATGTGCTGATACACAGTCACAGTGATAGAAAGCGACATCTAACTGGCACATGATAAATTACAGGATTCATTACTTTATTTTTTTTTTTTACAAACCAACCAATCTACATGAAAATAAGTTCAATATCCATACCACGCATAAATTAATCATCCTAGCCCATATGTGTATACCAGAACTATCTATCTAAAATTATCAAAAAAAAAAATTACCAGCACAAGATTTGGGCATTGTTGGTCCAAAATGACCATAGAAACCCAAGAATGCACTTTTTTGAAAAAAAAACAAAACAGAAAATAGGATTTTTAGACGGTGCCTAGTGGTGTATTCATGCAAATAGTCAAATGTGACCAAGAACATGTAACGGCATCGAGAATAGACTCAGCATGTTGAGTTAAAACCCTGGCTGGAACAGTCTGTGTTCACTTTGCACTATTGCCCTTGGAGAAGGCATCAATCCGTCTCAGCCATCATTTATGGGTAAAATAGCACTGAGTGAAGTGCTTTGGTTGCTTGTCGCCTCTAAATCTAATTCATGCCAAATAAATAGTCATGTGATTTGAATGTAATACTAACGATTCAAATATGAATCTATCATATTGTTATTTATTTACCAAATGGGCAGCTCCATAAACAATTTATATTCAAAATACATATTCATCATTAAAATATGAATTCATTCAAGTTATAAAAATGTATGAAACTTGGAAATATTTATTACAAGCTCATTGGTACAGAAATATTTACCAGGCATATTTTATCTATTTATTTTTCTAAATTTTTCTATTTTTCAGCTGATAACTCTTTAGATTGCCCTCTTCATTTATTTTTTTATCCCAGATCTGAATTTAAGGAGTTATTCTTAAAATTATCATATTTGTACTATTTTTCAAGATGGCAAACTATTCCAGAACGTATTTCAAAATTCTTTAGGAGAAAAAAAATCAATTTGGCTTTGCGACTTTACAACAGACCTGACTAATAATTTCCCATCTTATCTGACTTATTGAACATAGGGAAATTATTTTGACAGAAGAAATGTGTGTTTATATTATGTAAGCACACATTCCAGCAAATGTTTTGAAGGTACCCAAGAACAAAAAAATAATTTGCAACAACCTTTCTTTTTAATATTTACACACACCACAAGTAAGGATACAGTTGAGGTATTATATGAAAATAACCCCATCCCCACCCCTCTAACAGGGTCAAGTTTTCAAACAAATCATCACCGTGTTGGTCATATCATTTAGCTTGTTCCAAATACCTATAACTAGTAGAAAAAACAACAGTCCAACCATTTAAAGGAGTTTTTCAGCTGATTGAACTCCTTGTTTATGATGTTCACAAAAAATGTTTTGGATGATCTATTCTACAGCCTTCTTCAGGTGTAATATGTAATACCCATAAGGAAAGCAAGTCTCTTTTTTCACATTTAAGACTTACATTTAATATTGCTGTTAACGCTTGAATTTTCTGTTTTGATACTGTTTCTGCTTAATACTTTGCATTACTAAAAAAAGAGATGAGAAAAAGATACTTTGAATAAATATTCAATAAACCAATTATAGAAGCATAGATCCTTCCTGATAGAGCAAGTATTTTTACGAGATGAGCCATGACTTATTACTTCCCACATCCAACCCTATAGGAATACAAACAGTGTAAAATGCACCCAGAACAATGAGCAAAGAATCGCATTAATTCACAAGACAGACATCAATCTTTTTCTAATGAGAGACATCAGACAATTACCTAAAGATACAGACAGACAAAACACAGATTTTAAAAGCTGACAGACAGTTCTGATGAGTGTACAAGCTGCTCGAGTTTCTAGGATGACAACAACAACTTGACTTTTGTTTCTGCTTTAAGATAGGGATCAGAATCAGACACAATGGTATATCTGTAAATAATAGTGTAGAACAGGGCTTCTCAAAGTAGGGGTCAGGACTCCTCAAGGGGTAGCATAAAGATTATGAAGCTGCAGAAAAATTTGAAAATTTTCTTAAAGAATAATTACGTAACTAATGTTTACTTTTTTTCAAAAAAATCTCTGTATAAAAATGTACTCCTTCTGGTGCTTATTGTAAAATTGTTCATAGCTATTCACTAATTTCATCATTTTTATTTCTTTAAATTCTGTTATTATATTTCTGTAAACATTAAAACCATACCATTTAAGGTACTTCTATATGAGAGGGCACACATAATGTACCTAACTGAGCATTTTCAAAAAGTTGAGAAAATTGGATTCAAATTTTGCCAAACTATCGCTCAGGATACTTTCATCATTTTTAGAGCTACAATACTCAGTAATTTTATACTCACAAGCTAGAACCCTGTGCATTTTGAATCTGATGCAGATTACATTAATAAATTTCAAATACTTACAAAGTTACAATGCATAAAGTAAGATTTTTCTCTTTTTCTTCCAACCAAAAGAAAAAATGAAAGCTCCCATGTTTTGCTCATCCACACTATAAAAATTTTGGGGACCATTTGTTATGCATATTAAGATCAAAAGCAAAGTATCTACACATGATAACTAAAATGAGAATCTTAATCACAAAATAAACAAAAATGTCACGGGTAAAATAAGCTAAAAAAAATGACAAGCAATTTGTATGGTTTAAGCATCAAAAGAAATTGAAAAAACTGAGCATGGTATCTCTAAAAATTATCATGAGAGAAAGATCAAACTTTGAATTCAACTCTCTCAACTTTTTAAAAAGGGTTTGTTGGACATTTATCATGCATGCCCATTTGTCTTAGTACCTATCGATTTTATAAGAGCGTGTGAGAGATTGTGAAAATAAGGGGTCATGAAAGAAAAAAGGTTGAGAAGCCATGGCATGGAATGAAAAGTCAAGGCTAGAGGTAAGTTTAGCAGGCACCAAACAAGACAGTTGCAATTTCCAGCCACCAAACTGTGTGTGTGTGTGGGGGGGGGTACATCAAAGAATCAAACAACTCAATTTGTGCCAGTTGAATCTCTTTACAAAACTCTTCAATTCCTAACCAACCCAGACCCTGACCACCCTCATGGATCTCGATCTCGACTCAGATTTCAGGAGAGACATTGATTTTCAATTATTACATTGACCACCTTGTGTATTTATAGACATCCTCTTGCATAATATTAAACCAAAAACAGACAGGTCTGGTTAGTCACTTAGGAATTGTCACTTGACCATTGTCTTTTGGCAACATGCTGTATAGGGAGAGATCAGTTAAAAAATTGGAAAATAGGGTGATCAATGGATAAGTTACTTCTCTCACATTTTGTTGGGCAGTGATCACTAACAAAGTCTGGATACGAACTTAAGGAGCAATTCAGCATTAACTTACATCAAAAATTGAACCCCCACTAAAAACCCATTTCAGAGGAGGGAATTCTGAAATAACAAAAAATATTTTTTGTGGACATAATAAGGAGTAAATGTTTTGATTCTCAGCTCTCTACCTCCATTGGTACAGCCTGTATGCCTAATATATACATAGCCAGCCAAACCAACATGAAAACAGAAGAAACCTATGTTGATAGTTTTGGTTGACAATTTTCAACAGTTTAGGCTGACAAGTAACACACAATTAAGAACTTAGTTCAACACTTCTCTATAAAAGTGAAATAAAAGTTATTTCATAAAAAAAACTGAAAAGCATGCAGCATGCGCATGAAAAAATCAAGCTCAACCTCACATGGAGGGATCACAAGACAACACAATATATCAGGAAAAAAAACAGGAGTCCGAGACATCATAGAATCTATAAAACTCAAATGGCAATGGGCTGATCATGTTGCGAGAATGGCAGACAACCGATGGACATCGCCACTTACTACATGGATCCCCAGAGATCACATGCAAAACCAAAGCCGACAAAATACAAAATGAAGAGATTAACTAAAAAAAAATCAGAAAATACTGGCTCTGTGACGCCCATGATAGAGAAATGTGGTGGATCCTGGGGAAGGTCTATGTTTAACGACGGACATTGAAAGACTGATGATGAATGAAGGGATCACTGACACGTGTATCACTATATTCACAATCGAACGATTGTCTTTACTAAAAGAAAATCTACCTCCATGGACATTTTTGTGGCAAATGACATGAGTATCAGGCAAGCAGACTACTGGAGGACTACCATCAGCAGCGGGATAAAAGAATTGCAACTCTCATTCTATCATGAGGACAACATTTTTTCCTCTTCAGGGAACAGATGATGATATAGATGCATCTTGTGAGGTCAAGTGAAAAATCTCAAATGAGGTTGTATCAAAAAGGCAACAAGCCTTGTAAGTCACTCAATAGAAAATGCCACATGACCAGTCTTTAGCAGCTTGTCATGTTGGGGATGATCAATCAAAAATTAGAAAAAGAGCTGATCGATGTATAAGTTACTTCTCGCACATTTTGTTGGGCAGTGATCAATTTAGAATAAATTTACAATACAAATTGGACACCCCACTAAAAATCTAAGGGGGGGGGTACAAAGGAAAAATTTTTTTTTCCTTGACATCTAGACATCTAGACATCAGCCAGACCAACTTGGAAACTGCAGAAACCAATGTTAACAGTTTCGGTTGATGGTCTCTAAAAATCAAAATGTTGAGAATTATTAGGAATCAAAAGGCTTCTCGCAATATGGTCAATTTAAAAGAATAAGCTTTTTGAAATGACATTCTCATACTCAGGAATGTTGAAAGCTTACTAACAATATATCATTACACATATAATACCCATCATCTCTCTATTTCTTGAATTATTTCCTGTTATTCATTGAAAATCAAGAGAGAAAAAGATCTGCAGAGAATCTTTTTCTCTCCTGATTTTCAATGAATAACAGTATACAAATTTGATCCAACAAATTTCAAGTCATAAGTTGCTAAAATCTTTGTTTAATCTAATCCCCCCACCATTTTTTTACCATTAAAAATATTTTCATTATTAGTGCAACAAAAAAGACCAATTTAAACCAGTAGAGGAGTAGCAGTAAAGTCTGTGGACAGTGATAAGAAAAGGCAAAACCTTACCTTGATATACATCAGATTCAAATGTAGTTGACACCTAGGTGCAACTGACTGATTAATTTCCCTCCAACACCAGAATTTGCTATGTCACTATACATGAAATCAATAGAATGAAGGTTTTAATAAATTTGGTTAATAAATCCTAAATACGAAATGGTTTATATAAACAACTGGTTTCTAATAACAGTCATACTAAATGTTGTTAAAAGCTTGAGCAGTCAATACAACCAGGGTTTCCAGATAAGGCTACAAGGGGAAATAACCTGAACTTCATCTATGAAACTTATCCAACACAGGCATTAGAATAGCATCGAAATTGGAAATCAAGCAAGTCTTGGAACAGACACTTGATCCCATCTCAAGGGGCAGGTATTGAATCTCTAGACTCTTTCAATTTTCATATTTGATACTATTCCAATGCCTGTGTTGGATAAGTCTTGCAGATAGATTTCGGATTATTTCCTCTCAAAGCCTTTTCTGGTAAGCCTGAATATAACAATGTGATGACAA
This sequence comes from Thysanoteuthis rhombus, assembly GCA_963457665.1. Classification (NCBI taxonomy): domain Eukaryota; kingdom Metazoa; phylum Mollusca; class Cephalopoda; order Oegopsida; family Thysanoteuthidae; genus Thysanoteuthis; species Thysanoteuthis major. The sequence continues at coordinate 76,181,072 of OY735204.1, read as the reverse complement.
AAACATTGGTGGTATTCAAGTGAATGTTTCTGAGTGATCAACTTTCAACAGAATCCTGTTCGCACTTTTAAAAAAATCCACTTGGTCATCTGCACCAAGCACTAAAATGATGTAAAAGCTTTTCAATTCTACAATGGAGGAATTGTAAGTGTAGATAATCATCTCTCTTAACATTCATGTCACTTATGAAAAGGTTATGATCAATTGACAGCAGATGAAATTAGCCTCTTTATCAATATAAGCACCATCTAAAAATGATGAACTGTCAGTCAAACCATTGCCAGATATCATCCAATTGTCAATGATAGTAGGAAGAACTGTCAACAAATATGATCACTTAATGAAATATGTTTTCGATAGGTCGCACAACAAGGAACAGCTGATCTGACTCAAAGATGGGGATTTTCCACAAAGAATTACTAAGAAATATATTATATACAGTGGTATAGTGCCCTGAGAATACAGTGTTCCTCTACTCTCTTTGGGAGGGGAGACAGTGTTCCTTCACTATATATTACTGAAATTCTCTACTTGAACAATATACTGGCTAATTTTTATTATCAGTATATGTCCAAATAGTCATTGTATAAGGCCTTCCCTCACTATCTAGATACTACTAAAATTCCCTATACCGATAGCAAAAAATAGCTAGTATACGTCCAGATACTCATCCCATATAACCTCTAAATAATTCTGAAAATGGTTAAATTTCAAGGGTATTGAACTGCCACCACTCCAGCAAACAGCCCAGAATTCCCTCACTTCTTTTTTTCAGCACTATACCACTGGTTATTCAACATTCAAATATAAACAATTTAGACAGATGAAAGATATCTGCACCTCTCATAAATGAATCACCATAGCCAACGCATGTACCAAAACTGATTGTCTGAAAACTAGAAAAAAAATAAAATAAAATAAATACCAACACAAAATTTGGGCATTGATGACTAAAAACCATATATAAAAAGAAAAAAGAAGTTTCCAACTGGTACTTAGTGGTATTCACACGCTAATTTTCATGGTTGTAGCCCCCAAAATGTGACCGGAGTGGCCAGGGACAAGCACACGCATTCACAAGCAAAGCGAGAAGAAACTGTAGTCCACTTGGCTGGTTTTCATAATTCCAATAGTATAAATTATGGATTAAGTTCATATTTTGATAAACTGGTCTTTTTTGTATCTATCTAGAGAACATTGAAATGATTACCTTCTTCCTTAAATTCAAAATTTGAATTGATTAAAAAATCTTGATTTCAATTAAATACTAAACAGGTTTGGTTAGTCACTCAAATAGACGCCCAGCCCTCATACAGAACTACAACAATGTTATGTATCACTTACCACATTCATCCACGTTGGCGACTCGGTCAATAATGTCATTTCTTTATTTTCATGGAGACGAGAAAGACGATTATTTTGATACTAACTAGAAGGTCAGATTCCCTTTTGACATATTCTGTTCATAATACACTGACAAAATAAGTCAGTCAATCAATTTTTAAATACTAACATAGTACCTGTAGATTAGTAAAAATTGTCAGTATTACTCACATATGGATTGGCACTTCTGCCTTGGATCAGAATATCTGTGCACTTTTCCAAGGATGCAAGTGTCACTTTTCTCAGTGGTCCTCTGCTAAAGATCAGAGAGTAGTATCTATGCGCTCAATGAAAAATGCTATGCACAAAAAAAATTATATATTATATATGTATATATATATATATATATATATATATATATATATATATATATATATATATATGCATATTCATATTCATATACCTATATAGGGCTTGACAGTATATCTATTTTACTGAATGTATCGATATATTTTCAAACAGTATGAAATTGAGCAATACCGTTTACACCCATATTGCCACAATGATGCCAACTAAGCTATTTTGGAGCTAAATCTAGCTCCTCTTTTTCTCAGGCTCTTACTTGTCCCCATCCCAAATTGTCTGCACAAACCCATTGTCCCTCTATGCATGTATGCCAAACCCACCTTTTCCTCCTTCACTGTTCCTTCAACTGTGTACCTCAATGAAAAAAACTATTTTTGGTTCTATTTACATTTTCAGTTTTGGTCTCTTGAAGTCAGAGTATTCCGTGTTCTTGTTAAAGTGAAAAAAGCAGCATTCAGAGATACGCCTAATTTTGATTTATTCTCTTCATTGTTATTTTGATCTCAGTTTGTTTTGATAAAAGTTTTTGTGATATCTCATGTGGCTTTGATTTGCAATTGAACATAAGAAAAGACTGGGATATATATTGTACATTCGTATTCAGCCTGACAATACCAGGATATGAATATTTGTCCATATCACCCATTGCATTAGAATATTTAATTCATTAGAACAATTTCAATGAGGTTATCAAGTTAAGAACCAGCCCTGGATCTTGGTTCACAGTAAAACCCCGTCAGTAGCAGCTGATATTGATTGAAGCTAAAGAAGATTAAAACTTTGCTCAGTCCCTTAAGAACATAATTGAGTACCGAGACATATGAAGAGATTAACTCATCACCATCAATGCAGTGATTCTGAATGTGAGCTACACTTCCCACAAGGGGACAATTTAAATTAATCAGAATTTGAGTGTGAAGAGCAAGAGAAAATATCCCCCCCCCTTTTTTTTGTTTATTATGCCGGGATTTTCTGAAGAGAGTTGAACCCCTAAAAATATATATCTTGAATCCTCATTGTTCCGGGAAGGTTTTTGTACCCTTTATTTAAAACTACACAGGGGGTCAATACTTTTTTTAAATTTCTTTTCAGGCACTAATTTGTAGACTTCAAAATCATAGTCACCCAATGGCCAAATTGTTAGAGACACAGAATATATAATCGGTAGACTGAGTTTAAATTCTGACAGTGAAAGTTCAATTTGTTTTTCTTTCATGATATTTGACCTCGAAATCTTCCAGATATTTGTCAGTTTTGTGGAGTATTCAAAGTTTTTTCTAGAGGGGGTTCTATTTACAATGTAGCTATAATGCTAAACAACACCTTCACTTTTCATAGGCAACTGCAGTTGTGAATTTCCCTTTTTGTCAGTGTATGTGCTGGCCTGACTGGTAGGAATGGGTGGTGTTGATTCATGATCCCATGAAATCTCTGTATAATATCATTTGTTTTCCAAGGCTTTGGATATATATATATATACATTAATACTGGGAACTTCAAAGTCACTCAGACCCATAGTAAAATCCACCTTAGCCAGTCATATCATTTGTTCAAATCATTGCCAACATATTTTTGATGACTCATAAGGTTGAAACCTATGTAGTTCCTTAAACCTCATCACCCCTTCGTTTACACTATCCCTAACATATCCACAAAATCTAACTCCACATCACTTCCCTCCTACCCTGACACATGTTGTCCTCTCGAAGACCTACTGCTGCTGCTTAACCATAGACTTCATCACTGGCTGGACTTTCTCACACACGGCAGGATCCCTCCAGCAGCCTGGATACAATTATTTTACTCATGAAGCAAAGCTCCTGAGAGTGGACTCAGGTTCCGCATCAAACCTTTAACCCCTAAAAGCACATACTCACACAGCACACATTACTGAAGATGGGATACCTCCCGAAACCTGTCTGGACCATTAACAATGAGCTCCCAAGTCTGTCTCACTCTTTACAGTTCATATATATATATATATATATATATATATATATATATATATATATATATATATATATATATACACTTAGCCTTTCATAGTCCTAGTGGTAAAAACTTTCCAAAAATTACAAAAAAAATATTTACATTATAACGTTTGTTGATGCTATTCAATCTTCTATTATACAGAACAACTGTCTCCACTTGAACATTGATGCAGCATAACCAAATTTGGCCTGCCTACTCAATGGACCAAGGGGAATATTTTAAAGCAAAAAGTTTTGAGAAATAAAAAATGTAAGTTTTAGGTGTTTCTATTAACAATGTAACTAAAAAGCTGAACAGAACAGGTACTTTCCGCACAATATACACATACGTACTTGTTGGAAATTGCTCAGATTACAGCTAGTCCTTCCACTGATATATACAAATGGAAAAAATTTTGTCATGTCATCTTAGCATACATAATTACCTCCGCAAACCAAGTTGGAGAGGTATATGTATTTGGTTGGGTCTGTCTTTCCATCCATCTCTCTGTCCACAAGATATCTCAAAAGTTCTCAATGAATTTCACTGAAGTTTTCTAGAAGAAGTGGCCAATGGGCTATGGAAGAAGTGATTGGATTTTATGACGGATCCATGCACAATTATTCCCCTGATAATGGTTTTGGAAGAGGCATGCACTCTCTGTGTTTTCTAGCTTTTAATGTGATGCGTAAAAAATTATTTTGATAGAATGTAATAATATATGTAAACAAAATTTATGATAATTTTTCCCTCCTCTGTAAATCATTAGGGCATGGTTATTTCTAATCCTGTGGCCCTGATATACAGAAAAGCTGTTTATTTTAATCACGAATAATATTTTCTAATGGTTATCATGAAAATCAATCAGTTCCAAACACTTTATTTGAAATGAATTACAAATTGTCTATAATCTATGAATAAATTTTGTTTCATAATGCAAAGTGTTTTATAACAATGAATGTGAATTGTTTTGATTTTTATAACGCTTGCCTAATGTTATCACCTGATTATTGTTATCTAAAAGACTCTGTCCTCATGTGATCACAATAAGTTGCTTCCTCTGTACAACGAAATTATGAAAGAAATAAAACCAAGTTGTAACATTATGTTTGAATAATACATTTGAATGGAGAAAAAAGGTCCAACAAAATTAGAATTTATCTAATCCTTCCATTAGGTCTCATAAAAATTGATGCATCATTTCTTTGGTTAAAGGAATAGATTAGAGGGACTTTCAACCATCTAGTACAGTCAAACTATTAAGTCTTGAATTCATAGATTACTAGATACCATTCCCTAATAGCAGTGGAACTCTGAGAAGAATTTTTTTTTAAATTTCACTACCTAAGGGAGGTAACTTTAATCGTTTGATAATTACATTCACTTTTTTAAAAACATGAATTCAAGAGTTAATATCCAAGGTGTAGATAGCATTAGTTCAAGTTTGAAGCTGGTTATGTTAGTAATTAAAGAGTTGATCTCTATAAAATAAAGCCTACTTCTTTATTGGCATTATAGTGTAACATCATTGATGTGTTACTCTATGATGCCAATTAAGAAGTAGGGTTGGCAAACCACGGTCTGCAAGCTAAATCTGGCCTACAGCCTCATTTTGTCCAGCCCACAGACTCCATTGAATATGTAATGTTGCAAAAGGAAAATCATTGTTTTCCTTATTTATCTTTGGTCAAAGAACAATAAAATTCAGTATCGAAAAGTACAGAATAAGTCTCATTTTTGTAGTGGCCTCAAACGAATCAATGTTTTCAAGCTATAAAAATGAAAATATTTCTGAATTGGCCTATCAACAAAAAGGTTTGCAAACACCAGACATACTACAGGTGGGTATAATAAAAGTAGAGGTTTCCTGAGAAAAGCAAATATTTACACATATGAAAGTTTATAGATTAGATCATTGGTTCTCAGACTTCCTTCCCAATGAACCCCTTAATAATCTACAAAAATATGTGCGGATCCCTGAAGACTTTTTATGTTTATCAGGTGATATAAAAACAGAGCATCGAAAGGTTTCTGAAACTATATTCATTTTGAATTTTGAAAAATGCATTCTAAAATGAAAGTGAAATGAAAAGTTTAAGGGATGAATGACACCGTTTCAGTTTGTTTTTTTTTTCTTTGAAATCTCTTTGAAGTCTGATTTTATGATAGACAACTGGATTTTCATACATGCTTCAGCATTCAATCTATTACGCTCTTAGTTCTTATTGTTACATATGCAGAAAATACCTGCTGATTGCTAAACGATTTTGAAATACTGCAAGTATAATTTCAGCCTCATCGTAAGTAATTATGTATTTTACATTTGCAGCCTCTTGAAATCAACTCACAAAGCCCCCCCTCCCCATAATACCTTTGTGGACCCCAGGTTGGGAACTTAAAAATTAGATAATGTTCAGTAGTGGTGATTGTGTTAATCTCACTCTTTTTGCAATGAAAGCCCACACAGCCTGCTGCTACAGCTGCTGCTTCTATTTAATTACAGACAATGTTACAACAGGCAAATGTCGGTCAATCATCAACACTGTTCTCTGTAAGGTGTACTTAATACAAGACATGTGCCTTGTGTATTTGATGTTATCTTTAATACATTTTAATCCAGGTTAGAAATTTTCAGAGAAGTACACAAGTAAGGTTGTTATAAATCCCAAGTGCTTAGCAATTCAAACAAATTTATAATTTCTAGGTTTAATCTGAGCTTGATTAAAATAACTAAGCATTAAAGCACAGCTTTCGATAACCAGGAAACCTCAATGAATACAAGTATACATTGATATATACAGTTAATTCATTAAATTTTCCGTATTGTTCAAAACCGCACTGTTCAAGGTCTTACTAGAATTTAATGTGTTTGTTTTTCCAGACTATGCTTTGTTATATTAATTTGTACAGCAATACCTAAACCGTACTCAACAAAAACCTGTACAAATCAAAACTGCACTATTAAAAGTGTTCCTGTATAAACTTGCATAATTTGTGTGTGTGTGTGTGTGTGTGTGTGTGTGTGTATGAGAATATTCCCTTCATTTTTTTATAGTTAGAAGGTGTAAAAACCTCATGTAGAGCAAATCTTTTTCCTATGACTAACGTATACTTCAGAATTTGACATAGGGAATCAATATTTTTTCAATAAAAACTCGGTAAGCTATCAGCAGAATTTCAAATCTATTGTGTGCACATTAATTTCCTTTGTGCACTGGTTGCAAAACATGCGCAGAGCACTTAAAAATTACAGCTCAAGTTATCTGTAAGACTTTTTCTTCACACTCTCAATTTTTTTTTAGACGTCCCCAATCAATTTAACCATGAAATGAATATCTATAAATCTTCAGCTATGACTAGATTGCTAATTTTTTCACTATTTACATTAATAAATACATATATATATATATTATTTCTGACATATTTTGAGGATATAAACCAAAGAACTAATTTATATCACTATCACATGCAAACATATGAATAAAACCAATTAACTATCTTATATCAATGAAATAACTAGTAATCATATCAATAAAATAACTATTTTATATCAACATAACACACACCTTATATTCATATATATATATATATATATATATATATATATATATATCAACACACCATATAACTATTCTATATCTATGTAACACATACATACAATAAGTATTTGAACATACACTGTGTTCTTGCCTATGATTTCATTGTTTCAATATATGTATTGGACTAGTTTAATGCTATTAACTGCTTTGGCAACTCTTCCAAATAACAATGTTAGTTAGCCTTTCCAATCTCCCAGATAGATTTTAAGCAGAATTTTAGGACAGAAAACTTATACTAGGTTTAATTCATATAACAATTCAATTCTATTTTTATAATTCATTCCCCTGGTATACAGCATTCATAACCATAAAACACGCCTAAATGCATGCCTTATTGAGCTGATTGCAATAAAATTTGGTTCTTCTTGCATGAAGTTACTGTTTTTAACTCTTAAAACTAAGCCATATGAGCAAAATTTCTGTTTGTTCAAATACTTATGATAAGTAGTGTATTTTAGGAAAAAAATAGAATCAAAGACAATAAAAACTGTGTTAGATTCCAATGATTTGAGTATAATGGGTGGATGTACAGCTGGCCTTGGCCCAAGAGCATAACAATGTATGTATGTATGTATGTCAGAGAATTAGAAAGAGTATACAGTGCAATAGGATTGTATGACCTATTTGGGTGATGTTGCAATGGAGAAAACTTTGCAATAGCATTTTCGTCAGGTTACTGAAAATAGTATTTCAAGTTTTTTTTTCCCCGGATATCCAATAATACTGTACTTTGATCTCAGCATTGAAGTTAAATGCTACATGTCTTTTGGATATTATAAAAGAAGAAAGAAGATTTTTTTAATTAAATATTCAAATAAAAATTGAAGGCTTTCACACAACCAATCGAAAATTCAGCTCTTTAGTTGAAGTTATTATGACCAATGCAACTTTATGATTCATGGTATAACACCTGTTAGAAAAATGGTTGTGCAAAAAGAAAAAGAAGAAAGAAAAAAGAGGATCCTAGAAATTATTTCTAGGATCCTCTTTCTTTTCTTTTTCATTGCTCTCCAAAACAGAGCAATTGCTCAGATGAAAATTTGTCTATTTTTCATAATCTTTTTCAATCAGGTCAAGAAAACTGAATGTACTCAAAAGTATTTCAAAATCTAGTCCTAACTTTGCATTTAAAATTAGATTCTGAGAGCAAAAAAACTGATGAATGATTCACCCAAAGGTGAATGAAATTATTGGGGGCAGGTGAATGAAATATGAAGAGTGGAAGACTCAATTTACTCAGATATTTCTATTTTTCAATTCTCAACGCTCAAATTCATGAACCACTTGATATCACTCCTACTGACAGTGGAACTCTTCAGTGAATAGGATAAAAAAATGGTACTTTTCTATGAATAGAATTTTCAAATAATTGAAAAATTACCTTAAAAGGTCAAAGCGAGGTAACTTTAGTCAGAGTTCATTTCACTTGGAATTTAAATTTTTTACATGAATTTAAGAGTTAAAAAAAAAGTAATTTTTGAGGTAAACATGTACAAAAGGAAGCATTATTTCTAAAAATTTATTTGTAAGTTAATCTGTTGATCGTTATAGGCTATAATTCTCATCCATCAAAGCTAGTGAGATCCATGATACTAACAAGTTATACTAACCATTACTGTATGGAAACCCATACACAAGACCTCGAGGACAAATGTTACCCTACCTAAAAATAAGCCAGACTTACCAATAAGTTAGTGTTTAATCCTTGATAAGCTCTATAGCTTACAAGCAAGAAGTAAAATAATACTTATTTTAAACAACCATTTTGTTGACTTCACCCGTTTTTGTTCTAAAAGGTGTAGCTGAGAGGGGCTATTTGAAAACATCCTCTTGGCCCCCAAATGGAGCAGGCTCTCAATAGATTTATAAGAATAAATCGAAAATGGCGGCAATTTTTTTAAAATGGCCACCCATGTCCCTAGTTGTTTGCCTGGAATAATTGTTAGTCTAGTAAAATATAATCTTAACTCTCAAATTTATTCTGAGAATTCAAAAAGTAATTCTAAATTAATTACTTCTGATTAAAGTTACTCCTCTTGCACTTTTTGGATACTTTTTTCATTATTTTTCTCCGATTCAGTTCATAAATGAGTTCCATTTTTTCATCCTATTCATTGAGGAGTTACACAATGGTTACAAGCAGTCTACAAATCTAAGAGTTAATCAACTTCTAGCAGCTAACAAGATCAGACACAGAATTCAGTAGCCACTGATCAATTTAAATAAGAGTCCCCCTTTCATTTAGAACTGCTAAGTTGTAATATATTTTACAGAAGGTAAGAAAGCATTTTATAAGAGTTTAGCACGACAGATAATTGACCATAACTCTTAGGAGATCATGATGGTTGAGAATTAATAGAGATTCTCTTTCACTAATAAAGATTCTCAGAAGGAAAGGCAGATATAATTACTGAAATCATCATTCATGCTGGAAAAAAAAAACAATTTCCTCTCCCATGACAAAAATAGTCATATAACAAATATGGTTGCTAGCAGCAGATAATTATTGTACATTGATATTTTTGACTTGTTATCCAAGTATTATTGGCTGTGTTTATCATCTTTCAACTAATGTAATTTCCACAATACAAGTGCAATGCAGTAACTGGATGAAATATCTAAATAATGTAAACCCTCTTATTAACAGATTAATAGGGGGAATCGGGTGTCCGTGGAAATTACACGTTAGATAATGTTTATAGTTATATTTGAAGTCAAAAATTATCAAATAACCATGAAATGTATTCAGTTCAAAAAAAATTTTTTACAAAAGCATTGTATGAGTCATATCAACAGTTTTTATTTTATTGAAACAAAAAAAAAAGGAAAGAACAAGATGCATACTGTTCTTTTGGATCCATTCAATGTATAGCTTACCATCAATCACCATAGCTCAGTGATAGAGTGATCGGCTCCTATTCTGTAGGTTCAATCCCTGGCAAAGTCATACATTAGACTTTAAAAATGGTACACAATGCCCGACTGCAAAGCACTCAAAGAGTAGGATTGAGAAAGCTTCAAGAGAAATGGGCTCCATCAGGCTATCTTGCCCTAGACTTAACCATGATAGGTGTCTAAATGACATGATACAGGGGATGGAAAAACCTACTGTACCCCTGATACAAAAAAATCTTGTGGAACTTTTTGTGCCCTAAGGAGGGCCTGGCCTAGTATTACTAAATTGCTGAGTTTGCTACTTATTTTTGTGTATGCTTATCTGATTTGCTTTTGGAAGGTCTGATGGATTTTGTGTTTGCAAACAAAACTTAAAAAATATTTTCTCTGACCTAATGTTACCAATGACACCTAATTGAATAAAATTCACCTTGAACCTTACTTATCTTTTCAAACTTTTTTATATGTAAGATATCCCTGATATCACATAAATAAAAAACAATGCTTACTTTTCTGATATTCTCTGCTATGCAGTAAAAAGATACCTGTCTTTAGAGTAGATATTTTGCACTACTTTATAGAAGCAAATGGCAATAATTCAAAATATCCGCTAGGTCACATGACCACAGTTCCAGAGCAAACAATTGTAGGAATATGATTATCCGATTGATATATATGAATTGAATGTAAAAAATACTGAAGTTTCTGTGGAGAAGAAAAAATTGACCTTTCAGGCACGTTTTTCCAAGGAATGTATAGCTTGAAAATTAAAAACTAGTACCTAGATTCCATTCTATAAATAAAAATCACTAATTTCAAATTAGCAGCCAGAACTGATAACTAAATTTGACTTTGAACCAATGATGAATGAAGGAAAAGAGATAGAAAATGGTTTTGTTAAATCTGTTGAACTTCATTGCTCTCCTAAACAGAGCAACAGCTGATGATCAAGATAAGGGTTTGGTTAAAGGCTTGAAATACAGTGGACACACAACTTCGAGATTGGTTCAAATTCACTCACTTATTGATCCATATTGATAAAAACATTGACCTTTTAACAATAAAAATCTTGTTTAACAATCAATTGATTCAAATCAATAAGAAGTGATGCTGTTACGTTTCCAATTTTTTCAATTATCTAACAGTATCAGAACATTTTACTTTGAATTATCATCAATATAAGTCTCAGATCAGTAAAAATAAAACTTTAGCAAAAAACAGTAAAACAGAGATGTATATGTATTTGGATTCTTAGAATTTTAATGATCTAATATACAATCAAATTTTCTGATAGATTTGTACCTAAACTAAAAGTATCCATTATTATCATACTAATGTGTTTCCTGTCACATGACATTGTTTTTTTAGGTTATGTTGAGACTATTTATTGTAAGGTTCACTAGTTGAATAATTTACTCAAGAGAGAGAAACTGAAAAGCAATCTGTAAAAAGAGAAAACTTGAAGGATGCAGCTTCATTTCAGGCAAATCAAGAAACCAAGAGAAAAAACTGGAAATACTGGTTAAAAAGCGAAGAGTTCAGTTATGTAATAGTGACAAAGAATAGCGAGAGGGGGGGGGTAAAGAAAAGTGTGAGGTCGAATAATAGAAAAGAGATGAAAAAGAAAAGAAAAACTGTGGAAAAAAAATCAAACTAAAATGGAACATGAAAAAAGAGAATAAAAGGAAAAAAGAAAATGACAGAAAAAGAGAAAAAGAGTTGCATAAATCTAATTAAGGACAAAGAATAGATTATGATCAATTCAAGGAATAGATAACAATCAGTTCAAATCGAAAGCTCAAAGTTTACCTCCAAGTCAAATTATTATCTCATTCAATTGAATTGCAACACTTTTGTTACACTAAGACATTCAAGAAAGTATCACCATTTCTACTGCTTGTGTCTCTCAAGATTTGACTGTTGATTGACAACCAATAATGAAGTAAAAAGACAATACATCTAATACTTATCAATACATCAAGATCTTACTCTCAGTAAAGCTCAAAGTTATGTTATTTAGAACACTTGGGCATTATTATAATTATCCTCTACTTTCAATGAAAATACATTGGTTGAATAGTATTTATTTTCAAGAATTAGAAAATGTTTCTGTTGGAAGTATTTTTAAATTCTTATTTTGAATATCATAACCTAATTGGAAACCATCAACCAAAATAGTGAATATAGTTGACATAGGTTTCTTCAGTTTTCAAGCTATTCTGCCTGGTTGGCTAAGCATGTGCTATGATTATCAGTCAAGCTAGAGGGAAGAAAATTCAAACATTTACTCCTTATGTCTAGAAAAAAAACGTTTTTTAAACCTCCCACATTGAGTCTTATGATGGTGGAGGGTTCAATTTACAAAAGAAGTTTATGCTAAATTGGTCAACATTAACACATGTGTTTATTCAAACTTTTTAGTGATCCAACAAAAGACGAGAGAAATAGCTTAATCATTTGGTCATCCTTTTTTCCAATTTTGGGTTGATCACACTGAACAGAGTTCAGAATAAAAGATATGGCTATTTAATACCAAGACTAGGCTAGTGTAAGTCAAACCACAGCATGTATGCGTAAAACCATGTTGTATACATTGACCAATGAAAAAGCATAAACAACCCTTGAAAGTTTTAAAAAATTGATGAAAATGTTCCTAAATCGAACAATCATTCAAAATAATCAACACCCCAGCATCATAATCATTGCAAATCTATCAGCAAAGAGACTGTCCAGATAGTCCTTGACATGCATGGGCATCCATAATGTTTATCATAATCGACATCCTCTTCACCTTGATAAGATATCTTATGCCATTTTAACGCATTTGCACATGACATGCATTTTTCACCAGAAACTTCAGTTAGCATATTGAAAAGATTTGGTACCCTTAATGTTCGATTTCAACAAAATTTCAAATCGACCAGTTGATCAATTTTTGAACTGACCATTTTCCCAAAACAGCAGAAAAACATGTCTACTTCATGTGATGCGTAAACTAAAAACAAAAGCAGATCAAAACTTTCAGGGGTTGTTCATGTTTTTGGTCAATTCATTCTACAGCCATCTTCAGATGTAGAATGGATCAACCAGAATTCAACAACAAAACAAATAGAATGAGATCAGAAATCTGAATCTTGGATTTCATCTAAAAATTAACGAAAACCCAAAAATGCTTTTTTCTTTTTTTTCAACAAACAAAAAAGAAAAAATGGCCAATAAAATTGAATGAGCAAAAGATGTAAATTTTTGACATAACATCAATGTGGCTTATGTAGTATCAAGTTGGAATAATTTTGTCATACAAAAAAAGTGAGCAAACATTGCTGTCTTCTTGTCATTGCAGACAAAATATAATTATTTAGTAAATTTAGTTGGACATATTGGTCAGTATAATTGCAAACATTGTCTTTTTATTTTCTCATAAAACTGCAAAGAACTAAATTCTTAGCCTCATCTAATTTTCTGGCTTTCAAGTGATAATTAATTAACTTTTCATGCAAAAATATTGCCTAAAACAATGAAATTAATGACTTAGTGACCCCGTAACAAACTATATAGAGCTAAAATGGTTTTTCAATGGCAAATCAAATATTAAAATACTTTTACGAGTTATACATTTCAGTGCTTTTTGACAGCTGAATTATTGATAAAATTGTGCAATGTGATTTTCATTCCTGGGTAATGAGTGTTATTTTCTAATTATTTCTGAGTAAAAAGTATAACAAATAGTTAAAATTCCCTTCAAACATACTTGGAAACATAATTTCACCAACCTCTACGTTTAATCATAATACTAAATTTATTTAAAAAATGGCTGCTTAAAAGGTCACAGGTTGATTTTATGGCCTTTTTGCTCTTTAAAAAATTCATTTGAAGAGCATGAATATTTTCATTTTCTAAAGATAGAATTGGAAGTGAGATGTTACTCTCAAAATAATTTTTTTTTAGTTACTTGCTCAAAGGCTGGCTTCAGTGACCATTAAAGTCAATGGAAAGTCACTCAGAATTTATATTTCAACAGCATCCCAGGATTCCATAGACAGTAGAAAATATGTTTGGGATGAAAAGAGATCATCTCCAGAATGCCTCTGAGACAAAAGAGATTTTTTTTCAAACTGTCATTTAGCAAATTACTAACTGAAAAAGTCTAGGCATCTCTCAGAAGATAAATTTTATAATTTATATTGTAAAATTTGGCTTCACAAATCTTATTACTGTATAATGAAGTCATCATCAATGTTGTTGGCAAGTAGTTCTGTCAGTCAGGGAAGGGGGAAGCTATTAGTTGGAGGAAAACAAGACGAACAACACGTTCACAACCTAATACTCCACTCTGTATCCTTATCACAGGCTTTACTCTCCAACTTTCAACTCATTCTAATTGACAGGGGAGGGTCCTCTTCCCTGGCTTCATTGCTTTGAATGTTTAGAAATGATCAAAAGAAAAAAAAAAGTCAACATAGGTTCGTTTAGTTTTTAAGTGAGTCTGACAAGCAGGCTGGCTATCTACATATCTATATGTCACGCATACAGGCAGCAACAGTGGAGCTGGAGATCTGAAATTTCAAGCATTTATTCCTTGTGTCTGGATAAAACACTTGGTCTTTTTTTAAATTCTTCACCCCAATAGGTTTTTAATAGGAGGTTCAATTTACAATGTAATTGATCCTAAATTGGTCCCTTAGTTTGTGTCTGGCAGCATTCACACTTGTTTTTTCAAAATAACTTCTTTTATAAAACTTTTTAATGATCACCGCCCAACAGTAGGCAAGAGGAGTAACTTATCCTTTGATCATTCTTTTTTTTAAACTTTTCAATTAATCACCCCAACCCGGATAGGTTCATTAATAACATCTAGATTCTGGATAATAAGTTCTATTTTCTATTGGCATTTTCCACAGGAAAACATCTAAAACAGAGCAGGAATACATCTGGAACCATCTAGATTCTCCAGAATCTAGATGGTTCTTTATGTAATTTTACTCTGTTTTGAATGTTTTCCAGTGGAAAATAATAAATAGAACTTATTCTGACCATATTTATTCTTTGATGGAATTTTTTTTACATGACTTCAAATCATGCCACTACAGTAGTTCAATTATTGATTGTGATGGCAAGTTCCTTTCTATATAATTTCTCAAATGTTGAGACTGGAATGAAAACTGAACTAAAATGATACTCAAGGTCATTATAAATGAAACTTTATACACACAAATCATATTTTATTCAATGAATGAAAAGATCTTAATTTGAACACATATAAACCATACATCATAAAAATAGTCACTCAACAGAAATCATCACGTGACCCATGTCTTTTAGTAGCATGCTGTGTTTGGGGTAACCAACAAAACAATTGGAAAAAAGGATGATCGCCTTTTGTTGGATCACTGAAAAAAACAGGTCTAAACATAACTGGACACAAACTGGGAACCAATTTAGCATAGATGTACATGGGAGATTGACCCCCCCCCCCCCAAATAACTTTTACCCCCAAGATATAACAAGGAATTAATACTTATATCTTCTGCCCTTTAGCTCCATTGGTGCGACCTGTACACATGATACTTTTGTACATACTTACACAGTCAGCCAGCCAGACCAACTTGAAAACTGAAGAAACGTATGTTGACAGTTTTAGTAAGAGTTTTGGTTGACAGTTTTTAATGGATATTCCAGAAGTTTAAGAGACTTTATGATTGTGGACAGACAGATCATGCCCCTTACCAAATAAAAGGAGCTGTATAATGTCTATACTATTAATTAATACAATTTGAGCAATCCTAGTGATTCACCTCAGTTATTATGTAATAACGATTAATAGCTCTTCACCACTGGAAACTAGAAAAGACTTATCAGAGATAGATTGCACCCCTCCATTCTTTTATACTGGTACCATAGTAAAGATGGTCAATGATGGCTACAGAAAAGTTGAGGGTTCATGCCTTGACTTGGGACATTTCAGAGGGAAAAAGAAACAACACATGATCAAACTTCCCCCACCCCTAAGGCTCTTTAGTTCAACATCCAAATGTCTCATTACTAACTATGTACTTTTCAGTAACACTGACTGAGACAGTGTGTATTCACTTGGGACTAATGTTCTTAAGAAAGGTAGGGATTCATCTCTTCCCACCTGCCAATATGTCAGGGGCTAGTGTGGCAGAGTTGTGTCCATCACCCCTATATCTTATACTTACTTGAGGAAGGCCTATATCCATAGAATATAACTAGAGCAAACACACTAATAAAATCCACAGTATAATTACTTACTTTACACAGACACACATAGACACTTTATATAATAAATCTGTGCACCTTAGAACCATAAAAAAAACAGTAAATCCTTCAAGGTCAACAGATTAGAGATTAAGTCCAGAGTAACAAGAGTTGGTAAATGGCCACTTAAAAGAAAGAAATATGCGGCAATAGTCAGACATTTATCACTCGATGTTCACAATATATATACCTATACCTCAATCAAGTACTTTTCTACACTTTGAAGAAAAATCCTCCACGACCCATTAAGTCATTTAGGTCAGGAGCGCACGTAAGTGTGTTTCAAATTTCACAGCTATTTTGAATACATAATTAGGTGACACAACCATTATATTTGTATAATTTTACAATAAATGAAATTCAAATCTTTTAACATTCAAAATGATATATGACATGACTCCGGGAGTTTTTGAGAGAATTCAAATCCTAGCTTTATAACCCTTTAGAAATACCCAGGCTTGAATGAGTTGATTAATTCAAAACTTACAAAATCCTAAGTTTCCAAATTGTATAATATCTAAAGTTCAGCCAACAGCTAATTAATGCTACCCCACAGGCTATGATATATATATATTACATACACAAATATGATTTCACAAAAACAACCCAGGTCTGGTTAGTCACCCAATAGAAATCATCGTGACCAACAGCATGTCATATTGGGAGTGATCTATCAAAAAATTGAAAAATGGGGTGAATGTTACATTTTTGTTGGATCACTAGAAAGTCTGAATTTTCAAAAACAAGCAGGCACAAAATAGGGACCAATTTAGGATAAACTTACATTGCAAATTGATTTCCCAAACTAAAGACCTGGAAGGGTCATTTGAAAGGTTTTTTACAAAACAATGAAGATTATATATTGAAATTTCCAGCCCTCCAGCTCCATTGGTGTGGTTTGTAGGCATCATACATGGCCAGCTGGACCAACTTGAAAACCAAGGAAACCTATTCTGATAGTTTTGGTTGATGGTTTCTAAAAACTAAGTATTCGATTGCATCCAATGCACTGGTATTATGACTAGGACTTCTACCAAAGCTTGATATATACAGTTGGGGCCTCTCAGAAACAGGGGCAGCCAGTGCATTGCACTGGGGCATGAAGGCCCAAGGGGGGCTCATGAGTGTTTCTTGGGTAGAACTGTATATAGAAGTTTATAAGTCAATATATGTTATGTTCATAAATAAAATAGGTTGGCTATTATTTATGAATAAGCAAACATAGTAAAGCGAGCTAAAAAGGCTTTAACAGATGATTGTTAAGTGTGTACAAAGGGTTAGGGCCAAAAACAGCTTTGCACCATCTTCTAAAATTCGTTTTTGAGTTCATTGGGGTTGCTATGAGCATATTCCTCCAAATAACCTTTTAAACCATCTAAAAACCATATATGCAGAATTATAAGACAAACTGTTCATAACAAAGGTATTTGGGAGACTATCGCTCTCTACAACTCATCAATGCTCCATAACTACATATCAACTTCAGTAGATGGTCCACCAGTCATAATACCAGCACATTGAATACAGTATAATACTTGCATAGCTTTTTTGTTTGTCGTAGTGTTAGATAATATTCTCATTTTTGTAAGGTGGTTATTCCAGGATTTGTATTTAATTGATTATACACTACACAATATTGGAATCCATAAAATCTAACATTACAACACATTTTTGAATACTCAGAAAACATTGCTAACATAGAGACTAGATGAATGAGTTTGAAAGTATATGGTAATTCTAACAAATAAAAACAAGAACCTCAAGTTCAATGATGCATCCACCACCCTTACATCCACATCTGTGATTTTCAATTTCAAAGTAATTCTAAAAGAAGTAGTAGTATCATCACTAGTTGTGGTAGTAGGACAGGGAAGAGGAAAGTGAGGATGATTATAAATTGAAATCTGCTTATAAGAAAAAAGACAATTACCAAGTTTGAATTAAAGTAAGAGTACAATTTTCATCAATAATTTCATCTGGAATCTTAGTGTATGGTTATTTTACTTGATAAATGGGCATTAAATGAGTAAATATAACATTTCTAACTATGAAGTTAGCTTCAAAATTTGAAGGTTTAGCCATTTTTGACCATTTTTAGCTATTAATAAGCAATACTTGGCAACATTGAAAAATACAAATGCTTGATATGTCATCAATTAATACAAGGAGATATTATTTTAATGACATCACACTTTTTCTGACATAATAGCAGCTGGTGAATAAATTCTTCCTCTTTCTTTGTTGAACCTAAGCAGAACCAACCAACAGAAAAGTGTCTTATTGAGACATGTGAACCCATCAGAAAAGTTATCAAAATCTTCACTCACTAAAGTCCAGATTTTATTGTAAATCTGTTCAATTCAATGTTTTTATATTAATTAATGATAATAATCTACTCACTGCTGACCTATCTACCTAATTTCAATCCTCTGTTTTGTGGCCACTTAGTGTTTGAATGCTACTTGGAGCCCCCCCCCCACCTCATTTAGGCTAAGTATTAATCCACATAGAATGTCAAAGGTCGAGGTCAAAGAAAAACAATTCACAATTGATGGACAGCCAACTACAATGTGTCTGATAATATATTTTAAAGCTATTACAAGTCAGAATGATGAAAATAAATCAATTCCTGATAATTTGGGGATTATAGGTCTGGTTAGTCATTCAATAGAAACCATCACATGACCATGACATCAGCAGCCTGCTGAGTTGGGGATGATCAGTTGAAAAATTGGAAAAGGGGGTGATTAATGAATTACTCATTTCTCTCACTTTTGTTGGATCACTAAAAAGACTGAGTTAAAAAAAACAAAGAAAACAGAAGCGAAAATACTGCTGTACACAAACTACAATTCCAGTTTAGCACAATCTTACATTGTAAGTTGACGCCCCCCCTTATAAAATCTATTTAGATGGGAATTTAAAAAAGCTTTCTTTTCTAAAGATTAGAATGTTTAAATCATTAGACCCCTAGCTCCATTGTGCAGCCTGTATACATGAGACATACAGAGTTAGCTCGCCCCACTTAAAAGCTGAAGAAATAAACATAGCAAAAAATGAAAAATAAGAAAACCCAAAAAACTTATGAGGGAGAGGGTAGAAAAATGAAAACACTGATTTTTTAGATATAACGAGCAGATGTTTAAATTATTAAATTTTAAAATTCCACCTTGGCAATCGTAGATAATCAATATTGATTTAACAAACATGAGAATGTTGCCGATTTTGTCAAAATTTACATGTTTATCGATAATGGTGTGATTAGAAGTGATTTGGGTGGCTTATTCAAAGAATATACAGACACAAGAACATTAAAAAAATGGAGAAAATTAAATACCAAGCTGACCATTTTTTTTCTGAATTTCTGAGATGAAGAATACTCATTATTATACATTAATTCACTCAGATTCAGACTGGTGTCCTCATATTATTATAGTCACAAAGTTTCAGTCATTGAACCCTATAACCTTTCTCAAGAGTCTGTAGTAATTGATAAAAAGTCACATACTCTGACTCTGTGGAAGAGACTTACAAGCAATAATGCACAGAAGAATTCATTGATATAAGATATTCTCTTGCATGGACAGCGGAATGAGAACAATCTACCTCTGCTGATCAAATAGACGGTTCAATTCAGAATTCCCAAAAAGTTACTGACTATGCAGCAAAGGCTGGATGGTACAGTAGCCAAAACACTTTTACTATAACAACCATGATGAGAACATTTGTCTGAGTAAATACCACTAAAAAAACAAGCATGAATGCTGCTGGACACAAACTAGGGATCAACTTAACATAGACTTAGATTGCAGATTGAACCCTCAACTAAAAATCTATCCAGAGGTGGATTTAAAAAGAAGAGAAAAAAAGAAAGTTTACATGGAAAGGAGTAAATGTTTTAATTTTCAACCCTCAAGCTCTGTTGGTAAAGCCTGTATGCAGGATACAAATGAGGGTGAGTCAATAATTATCTGTATTTTTGGTATAATTCTTCAAGGAGAACAGTGCAGAAATACAAATACATTATTTTTCAATATAGTCCCCTTGTTTTGAAATGCATTTGGTTCAGTGTCCCACAAATTTTGATATCCCATCAGAGAAAAGCCTTCCATGTTATGGTCTGTGGCAAATTGAGGACTTCTTAAGGTGTCTTTGAGAGGACTAAACAGATGTTAATTTTAGGGAGCAAGGTCAGGACTACAAAGAAGATGCTCCAATTACTCAAATCCCAATTCCTGAAACGTTTGAACATTGTAGGTAGTAGTATGCGTGTGTACATTTTTATATTAAAGCAAAACTCCTTTTGACAATAGCCATTGACATTTGCTTTGAATTGTAGGCCCATTTTTCGACTGCCATGGTAAAACACTGTTCCCATATTGTGCTGAAAGTCATTGATGGATTTCAGACACTGTACATCTTCAGACAAAGAAAAAAACAAAACACAGATCACTGTCTCCCGTTCTTCAGTGCAAACAGTGGAGAGACCATGTTCACTATATGATAGCACAAAGGCTACTGACTCTTCAACAACTAATTCTCACCATAGCAAGGACAGACACACCACAATATCACACTTGTGCGCAGAACCCAATACAGTCAACCTGAAGAAAAACGTAACAAAAGTGTAGATAATTATTGACTCACCCTCAAACATACATAGCCAGCCAGACTTACTTGAAAACTGAAGAAACCTATGTTGATAGTTTTGATTACCCGTTTCCAAAAATATCCCAAGTCCTGATAAGTTTTCAACTGTTTATACAGTAGTTTAAAAGAAAAAGGTCTGAATAAATGAAAACGATTTTTCTGGTACATAACAAAAACAAATTAAAGATATTTTAATAGTTGGGAAAATAATTTTTTTCCGCTTCTTTGTAGATGTTTTCTCATAGTGACAGTCATTATCATTCTGCCTTGTAGCATATCAATCCCTTTCAACAAAAGAAACCTAACTGCGAGAGGATCATATCCTTTCAAAAGAAAGAAGAAAAAAAATTAAATTACCTTTTCTAGTGGCAAATACAGGAAAACACTTAACATTACACACAATTTCTACCAATCAGTTTATTCATAACAAAACCGTAGTCAGTTTAGTACAGTTACACAAGCAGCTGCCACACACACGGAAAGAAAAACTTGACAAAAGTAAAAGGATGAGAGAGATAAAAAAAAAGGAAAAAACCTAAAAACATTTTCATTCTTTTGAAATTGACAGACATTACATAAAAGATTTACAGACATTACATAAAAGAAGAATGCAGGTAAACGAGAAGAATTCAAGGAATAAGAAGGAAAAAGGAAAAAATAACTGCTGAGAGAAACTGACATAACTCTACATAGATGACAAACATGATCATAAAAGCTGTTTCAAAAAGGATGCAACCATCTCTTTGACAACATGTATTTAAACCATTTTAAACCTGAAAAACATTTTTAAAGACAAAAATTACAAAACCATGCTGATTACACTATTATGATGATTTTTTTGAGGCAGGTAATCCTTGTTTCTACGGATATAAAATACGGTAGCTGAAGACAGCATACAAATAACGTAATTTTCAAATTCGTATAACCAAGGATTATCTCATTTTTAGTGTAGTTTGAAAACAGATAGTGATATTCTAAATATGTCTTTGCTAAACAAAAGAGCAAAAAAACAATAATTAAAAATGACTTTTTAGAGAATTTACCGTACAAAAACTTGACTATGTAATGTAAGCAAGGGGGCATTTTATCTTCATTTTAGTGAGGATTCATTACTAGTATGTAGGTCATCTGTATATAAAGATACACTTGATTACACCTACATTCATACACTATGTGTACATGGCACAGAAAGTTTATTTACCTCTGTTGCATCAAGTGTTCAAGATGTCAGTTATACCACATAATGTGATTTTTGTTCCTGGGCAGTGATTGTTATTTTCTAATTGATTAGATCAGAAAGTATAGAAAATCATTATCATTCCCTTCAAACTTTGCTTTTATGACCTGGAGTGTGATATTTCTGTTATTGTTTCTTCTCATTTCATATCAATAGAAATATGCGAATACGCATGTTATCCAATTGGAAATAGGTACCATATTTACTATAGTATGACATGATCTCAAATATAATCCAACCCTCACTTTTCGTAACTAAAAATCACTTATATATATAGTTATTTTTTCTTTATTACACTCAAGTACAATGCTACCCCCCCATCCCTTCAATTTTTTATATCAAATTTCTTGCAACATATACAAGTAAATACAGTAGATTTCTAATCATCTCTGTCTTGGTCACAAAAGCAAAGTTTGAATGGAATAATTGACATTTTTCTATATTTTTTTAGGAACAAATAAAAAAGTAAAAACTTGTTACATAGAGTTATTCTCATATGCAAGATATACAGATCATCACTTATTCTGACTTTTCTTCAAAGAGGAACAAGAACCATGAGTTCAATAATGCATCCACCATTTGTGGTAGAAGTAGCAGGACAACAAGGGGGAGTAGGAGGAAGAGCAAGTAGTCTTTCTCTGAATTGATTGATTCTCATACTTGTAAAATATTGCCTGTTTGACCACTAAAAAATTCAACCTTTTTAAGTATATTTATCACGCAAATGCGATATGGAAATATGCTGCCAGTATTATTTTCAACAAGAATCATAAATGGTCATTTTGGGCCATTTGGGGTTTTTTTCTATAAAATACAAAAATGCAGGCATTGGACATTCTATTCTAACTACATAGCAACTGATAAAAAAAATTCATTAGAAAGATGTTCTTTTAATGACATCACAACTTTTCTTCTGATATAATGGTAGCAGGTAAATAAAATACACTACTGCCCCCTCCTTCTTTCAATTTGACATAATTGAAACCGGGTCAACCAATCAAAAAGTGTCATATTGAGATTGGACGCACCTAAAAAATATATTCATTAAAACATTTTTGTAACATGACAAGTGCTTACATAAAGATTATTCTTTGCTAAGTGAGCTAACACCTGACTTATATAAGATTTTAACCTATCCTGCTATATCTATCGAGAGAGATAAGAAAGGACATCTATTAATTATTTTGAGTGTGTGTAAATATTAGACTCGAACAAAAGTAATTTTTACCACCTTGAACTCCCATCTTTCTTATGGCAGATGGACAGATATTTCTGTACTTACTTGTGTATGAATGCGAGAAATTCAATATGAAAAATCAAGGGCAAAATTGGGGGGAGGGGTAGCATTATAATCAAGTGTAAAGAAAATGATAGCATATGTACAGATACTAGAGATTTTTGCAACCAAAAAGGGGTCACACTAGATTTGAGATTGATATGTTCGACTTGTTAATAGTGCATGTGAATATAAATTCTATACCCATTATCTACATCTTTGTTTGATTTGCCTTGGGAATGACATGAATTCATATCCCCCTCCACACACTCACACACTACAATGAGTAAATAGCACAGAATGAGGTGAGTATAAACACTTAGAGCCAAGTTTGTATACAATTTGTGGAGCCCAAGCAGGTGCAGCTGAAGCTACAGCCAGCATACGGGCAATACTGACATATTCAAGTCAACTCAGCATGTGATGAATCATAATTTCTTTCAAGTTGTCAAAGCAAGTCTTCAAATAATTAGTAGGGATATAATCCACATACATATAAAACACAATTTGTATCCATCCATCTATCTATATGATTAACAGTGTGACTTTTTCCATAACAATGGCCTCTTCCACTTGGAGGTAACCATTTTGTTGATAAAAATATCTACCCACCATTTGAAACAATGTACTCTCCCACTTGAAAAAAAAACTTTTACATGACCATCAACTTTGAAGTAGTGAACTTATCAAGTCTTGAAGTAAGAGAATGTGGAGGGACTGTTAAGATTCCATTGAAACTTCATGTATATAACTCTTTCCAATGAGTACACAAATACTACACTGACCCAAGCAAGAGATTCAGGGAGTACAACACTTTCATCCTAAATAGAGTGCACAGATACTCCGATGCTGAACAGAAATCCTGATCCATGTGAAGATAATCTTGTCATTTTTATGGGTACTATGTTAGTCTGATTATAAGCATAAATACATGTTTTTGTTGGGAGTCTCTCTTATTACTATACTAAGAAGTGCATCAATATTAACCTCATTTTTTTTTCATCTAATTTGGCTCAAACCAAAGATTCAAACACAATTTGAATCATAAATTTTGACAAGAAAATCTGGGCATTATAAAAATAACCTCTTACATTTTGAGGGGTTTCATTTTTTTCAATTGATTATTTCAATGATTGTTTTAAATAATGAATCAGAATTCATAGTTTAAATTCTACTAGAATCTCCAAATAACCTCCCCTTCTAACTTTCTGAAATTCATTTAAAATTTTTTTAAATTGATAACTCATTGAAATTAGTCAGTTATCATTAAAGCATGATGAACTGTTTTGTTATAGAGACTAATTACCATATGAAATTTTCTAGTGAGTAAATGATGCAAATGTTTGTACTTATAGTTGTTTTCTGGGTTAGTTCTTTGTTGAGTGCTGTGTACTTGTCATATCTGTTCTTGAAATCATTAACTGTACTTGTTTCCAGTATATTTAGGTTATAATCTACTAAGTTGTTCCAATTATTGATGTTTTAAGTTCTTTTACTGCAGTGCCTTATGTAAATTTAGCGGTTGTTTCTTCTATTTATAGTAAACGATCTATCACTTGGGATATTTTCTATTCCTTTTATGATTTTAAACGTTTCTATTGCATCTTCCCTTATTCTCCTTTCTTCAAATGTCGTTAATTGTAGTCTTTCTTCGTATGGGAGATTTGTAACTTCACAGACTATTTTTTATGGTTTTCTTTGTACATTCTCTATGCCTGTGATGTATTTTCAAAAGATACAGACTCTATGCTTGAACTATATATTGTAGATCTGGTCTAATATATGCTTTGTATAGTATTTCAAATGTTTCGGTATCTAAATGAGCAAACCTAGCTCTTATTAAGATAGCAGAGAGATGGTAACTCGTAGTCACAGCATCCTTTGCATGGTCACTCAAGTGAGAGTGCCTCTAGTCAAAATAGAATAGAGAATTCTTTGTGAATATAGCAAGCAATAAAACCTGAATCCATATAAACAAATAAACTCATTAACTTCTGTCTTTTCATTCCAAAGTGCAAGTAACTTCTTAACGAACAATAGTACATCAGAAAGTATCTCTGTGTATAAAGTAAATAGAATAATTCTATTCAGTTAGCAAAGATACTAAAATCTTTAATTTTCCGATTGATTCATCTCTATTGGAGTTCAGTTGAATGATATTAGGCTCTACAGGGTTTGACTTCTGGTCATTCAGGAATAATTCTTTAGTTTAAAAATGTTTGAAAATAAGGATAAGGCATACAAATGGATTTTGACCAGCATACTAGCAAATATTTGGGACACTATACTTACTTCAGGTTTCACAGATACTTTTTTATTTTTTATTTTATAAATTCAAAAGAACTTCTACTGAAATAAATTGCAACTAAATCAAGTTCTTTGATAATTGGCATCCTTGGTTAAGCACAAATGATTTTCTAGCATGTGTTATTCATTGATTTGAAGAAAAATAAAAGTAGATGTATTTAAATGGATGATTGAGCTTTTCATTGCATTGTTCACTGACTCCATTCATTAATAAGCGATCTGGCCCACAGAGGCAAAAAAGTTGCCAACCCCTGGTCTAAAACATTTAATATCAATTGATTATCATCCATCAATTTAACAGAGGAAAAATATTAATATCTGAGCAAGAATGATAAACAAGCAACTTACGAAAGTAACGGGAAAGCAGACAGAAAAATCATAACTGTGTTCCAGACATTGTTATAGAACCTTTCTGGCTTCAAGTGGGAGCACAATATTATAATGAATTTATGTAGACTTTTTATTTTTTGTGTACATTTTTTATGCAATGTTTTAAAGCACAGTAGAGGTTAAATTTCAACAACCCAGGACTGAAATATGAGCATCTTTTGTACTACCATCAAAAATGCTTCACTGTATGATTTATGCTTAAAACAGATTGAAAAAAATATATGAAAATAAAATAATAATAATTTATATACAAAGATCAACCTCTATTACTAGAAAAAAAAATTAGTTCATCAAACTTCACAAATAAAATTGTTGGCTTCCTTTGGATTTTAAGAAAACATAAAATAAGGGTCTATATCTTATCATTAACATCATTTGCTGAAACAAAAATGAAGACCTGGTATCACTGTTTAGTGTATATCTATGATTCTCAGAGTCGCAATTCACATTCCTCCACAGGTTATCCCAGGTTACCTTAATTACTCCCCGATTTTGAATTGCCAAATAGTTATTTTTCCACTATCATACTTTGCATTGTAACTTCCTCACCTGACTGAAATTTCTCCCCGATTCCACCCTAGTTGGCTCCTGTTTGAGAATCACTGATATATATAAATAAATATACCTTTAAGGTTGGTTATGATTTACAAAAAGTATGCTTACTATAATCTGTGTACCACAAGTGTTGAGAAAATATCACCAATTCATATCAAGGGGCAAAGATGTACAGGTTTATCTTGTCTGTGTGTATTCATGTAAACCTCTTGAAAAAATAAATACAAGTTAGCACAAAGCAAGAAAATTAATACTTTTCCCTGATAGTTGTTAACAGTCGGCAGATGATAATATATTAGGCTGGATTCATTTCTTTCAAACATTCATCTTTGAAGAAATACCTCAAAATATTGGCTCCCAAATCACAACACCCTTAGTGTAGAACAATTTTTCCATGGCACCTCAACACATAAATTTCTGAAGAATTATATTTTTATTCATGTGGTTAGGTCAGTTAGGCAGAAGAAATGATGAATCATGTAATTTCAATGCAACTACTATGTACAGAGAATGTTTGACAGTTTTAGGATATTTCAGAATGTAAGCCTTGCTTATCAATAGAGCACCTTGCAGTGTGGAAACAGTGAAGTTCAATACTAGATTGACAGAATGATTTGCAATTTGCCAGTTAGATGTAGCTTCCTATCACTGTGACTGCATATCAGTGTATTGAATTACAATTGCACAGAATTATTAACAATTTTGAAAATCTCAGGATGACCCCTTGAAGCTTTCCATGGTACCCTGGTGTACACTATGGGGATCAATGTCTTGAAACAAGTATGTACTAACATGTAATATTCAGGGAAATGTTCAATTGTCAAATATGGTAAAACTAGCTGAAGTACCTGTCAATGTCAAAATAAATAAAAAATTCTAAAGCTTTCAGACTTGTAAAAAAAATTTCGCTTCACTTTTGACTTTGTGAATAATATTGAGAAATAAAAAAAGATAGGCAAGTGATATATTAACTGCGTACTGATGGGAGATCATCTCAAATGAGTTTCTATATAACATAAGGCAATTTATAATCATATACATACACACACACACACACAAATATTTGAGGAATATATTTTGTTCAGACAAAATATATCGAAGCAATAGGATTTGAGGTTCACTTGATACATGGAAACATGAAGAAGATTGTTCTTTGCCAATTTTTAGTTAATCTGATTTTAAGTATCAAGATGAAAGTTTCTCATTTTGAAAGTTTTTGAATACATCAATCTCAAACTTATGACACTGATTTACAACCTCACTAACAAAACTGAAATGGTAACAATTGTACATAAACAACAAGTGTCTGTAATCAAAGATACAAACTCTTGTAGAACTAAGGCGAATAATGAGCAAATATAAAGTGAACAAGCATCACACTGAAAGATTGAGTAATTGAGCAAACGTAGCGTCAAAATTCAAAGTCATGTAGGAAAAATTCCATTGTTGAATGAATATGGTCAGAATAAATTCTATTTATTTCACTGGAAAACATTTACAATAGAGTTTCTCAATAAAACATCTAGGTTCTGGAGAATCTGGATGTTAATGATAACCCCACCCCATCAAAAAAAAGGCCCCAAAAAGCTTTTTAACAAAAAAAAAAAGAAAGAAAGAAAGGGTCCAGTGTAGTACTGTTTCCAATTTTCAAGTCTGTAGATAAAACCATATGGCCAAGAGAACGCACAAAGGCAAATGAAATTGCTAGTCTCAACCCCAACCCTCCTCATTTATCCAGGCTTGGGGCCAGGTATGGTGACTACCAAGCTGTAGATGTTTTTTCTAAGTAACTTTCTCTTAGGTGTACTGCTCTACAGGGATGAAGGGCTCCAACTGCCCCGCTATTTACCCGTGACTGGGTGAAGAAGTGGATTCTTGCCTTTCCCAAGGGTATTAGTGCAAACTGAATGTAAACAGGTTCAGACTAAATGCAAACTCATTCCACAATTTCTGTAATTAGGATCTTAACAAAAATCGAACATTATGTTTCATCCATGTTGTTATTATTAGGGTAGCCAGATGGCTGGCTTTTGAGCACTGTATCCTCAGTCCAGTGTCACCTCAGTCATTCATTGATTTGTCCTCCTTTTTGGGGTCTGACTAAAACATAAATAATCTCAGAAATATTTAAAACACTGGAAACTAAAAACAACTCTCATTGTCAACACTACTGAGGATTCACAGTGTAAAGTAAATGATTGCAAATGACACCTTTTATTCAAATGAATTTTCCCACTGACCCCAGGCTTTTGAAAGGTGTGCTCACTCAGCAAGCTCACAGAAGCCCAGTGATACCTTTATGGACTTCAAGGGGTTCGCAGGTTGCAGGTTTGAAGCTGTTGGTAAATTTGGAAATAGCCACCCATCTTGTTATCTATGATTTCATGAAAGTTTTTCCTCTAAGTTTCAAAAGAAATAGAAAAAAAAAGGTTTAAGTGATCGACATTGGTTATTTCAATTTTGGTTTCGGTGGTAATTCTGTTGCTCTCAAAAAAATCCTTTTTGTTATTGATAAAGCCAATTCATGATACAATAAGATTAAAACGCTAAGTGTTTTCAATACTGATAATTAAAATTGGGAGAAAAAAAAAAGTGATCAGTTCTGTACCTTTTGATATTGAGTGCCTACCTCTAATACCACTGATAGCTCAGAAAACGCCCCTCCGACCTTCATGGAGGAGGCCCCAAAAAGCTTTTTAAATCTTAGTTCATCTATTGCATTGACTCTGACATCATACAATAACCATCATGTTTGTACTTACATGAATTGCATGAATGATAATTCAGCCCTTATGGTTGTTTTTCACCTATCAGGTGATAAGTATGTCTATTGCAAATTTCTTTTTTTCACCAAATCTCACTGGATGTTAGGGTAGTGGGGCTCAAGGAGTCAAGCCAAGTCAAGCTAACCCCACCCAAAATCTATTGCTGTGCCACTGTGCTGTGTCAAGCAACCATTCTTATCTTGAGGACATTTTATCTAACTGAATACGAAAAGTAGATAAGGAAGTGAAATTCACTCCTCAACAGAAAAACATTGACATCTTCGTCACTAATAATAAACAAACACCCAGGCTTAAGAAAGCAAAGTGGAGTAAGAAGTTGTTTGTAGAGAAGGAAAACACCTTGAAGTAAATTCACACAAAAGAAATTTTCTGTTGAGCAGAAAATGTGAAGTAGTATCCTGAGAATATTGTCCAGAAACCAGTTTATAAATGACAGACAAGGTAGACTAGTGCAAACTTTGTCAACAGGCCATTAGAGAAAAGAGAAGAAAATCAGAAGGGATAGAGAGAGAGAGTGAGTGGTAAGGATGGTGAGATCTGCTGAACTTTGATCACTCTTCTCTTCTAATACCAACACTTCAATGAGGAAGAGTATCAGTTACAGAAAGTTCTGGTTAGAATCAAACTACTGTCAGGTTCTCAGGCTTTGAAAAACATTAAAGGACAAGACAGTGTTAGTGGCTAATTCCCAATAGATTCATAATTCCAATTTCCCAATTAAACCTATTATAGACCTTTTTTAGTGTCTTTTTGGTCATTTTCAGCAATTTAAAAAAATACTAAATATTACAAATACAAAAAAATGCTGACCTCGGAAAAATTCCCAATTCTATAAAAATTTGGGGGAAATCAAATCTTTGGCCAACACCTTGTAAGAACATTGTCTGATTTGTTGCATCACAGGAGTGCAAAACTTCAAACTCTTAAGGAGGAGGAGAAAAAAAAACAAATATTGTAACCCTATCATTCAACAAAGGAATCAGCGCTTACCACAAAATCCAAAACTCACTCCCAATCACAACTACCCAATGGGGCAGGTTTTCAGACGCTTTGCCTATATCTTCTCATTCTCTTCTTTTATCCCTTCTTTTCTTCATTGCCTATCCAGGATTTTTATCAATATATACACTATACAAACATCTTGCAACTCATAAGTGAACTAATTTTCTCTTCTAATCTTCCTCTTCCTACCCTCTGATTAAACCACAAAACCTTTCCCATGGGTTATTATTAAAAGCAAAACATTCAAATAAAATTGAACTTCACAATAAACTTTGGATTAAGAGGGAATCCTAACTACACAAGCAGCATTTGTATTAATAGTTAAGCAATGTTACAGACAGTAAAGGCCCCAAATGAGAAATAGTTATAGTTTTTCCTCAACATTCACGGGGGTTATTGGGGAAGGGGGCTACAAATATGCATATAATTTTTCCCCGACCCCAATCTTTTCGGTTCCTGAAAATCATAAATCTTATACCATAATCCTTTTGATAAACAAACATTCCCAAACTGAAAATGTACAAATAAATGAATACAGTAAAGCAAAATATAAAAAATACAGTTAATTAATGAAAACAATAAATTTGATAGAACCACAACTGAATTGAAAAGAAGATTTAATGCCTAAAATACTGTTTGACTGACTGGCATGCAAATGTAAATGAGTTTATATTGTTTTTATAGATAATTTTCAGCAGATAATTTTCTACAATCTTTCTTCTTATCAATAATACAAGGATTACTATGATGAAATTAAAAGATCACAAGTTCCAGATGTTTTTATCAAGACATGTCACTTTTTGTCCATGGTAGTTGCTACATAATAGATATATATGCATTTATTATTTCTTATTTTTACCTCCGTTTATACAGTACAGTATATTTTCTATGATGAGGTTTTTTGCAGTATGTTGCAGAACTCGCCAAAATATAACCATTTAATTATTCGAGACTGAACCATGAATGGTAAGGGATAACAGTATTGTATTAGCTATATACCAGTCTATCCTAAAATGGCTGCTGTTTACCATCTCAACTAACCATGTAAGCATTAGGTAAGAATAGAGATTAATAGGCAGGAAAAGTAATTATTCCTTCATTTATTTACAGACAACCAATTACTTCCTGTTTTCTTTTTATTGACTCAATGCAGATTTTTTTTATTCTCTCAGAGTGGAATCTTTTTTTTTCAACAATCTGTATACAAAAGCTATTTTTAGATGTGCTTGCTCTTATAGCAGCAATCGCTGTCACTGACTGACAAATTGACATTGCAAATGCCTCACACCATCTCCAAGAAGCATTCCCTCCCACTTCTAATAATCTCAAATTCTATTTTACTATAGTCAGGCCCTAAAGATTGAACTAGTGCATTTATGGTCTGACTTTCAGGCTTGTTTTATTCTGTCAGAATGGTAATGTTTTTTCTACAATCTGTGACGAAATCTATTTTACTTTTGGAAACCTTCAACCAGATGTGCCAACATAGCCAACTCAAAAACTGAAGAAACCTACATGTGTATGCATGACATGTACAAGTGGCCACAAAGGGAATAAAAGGTTGAAAATTTCAACATTTACTCCAAATTATGTCAACAAAATGTTATTTGTTGTTTTTTTCAAATTCCTACAAAAATAGGTTTTCAGTGGAAGGTTCAATTTGCAATGTAAGTTTATGCTAAATTGATAATTTAGTTTTTAATTTAGACTTTTTTAGTGATTACTGGCCAACACCAGTAATCATTTCTTTTTTTGAATTTTTAAATGATCACCCCTAACATGGTATGTTGCCAAAGGATGTTGTTCAAGTGATGGTTTCAATAACTAATTTTCATTTTTCTATTTGTCAAGTAAATATTGCTTTTTCTGTGATCTAAACTTACATTTTTTTTCAAATTAAGCTAGCTCTGTTCAGTAGCTTCACGTTAAGAAACGAAAACAGCCATTACTAAGATATCACTCGCAACCCTTTTACAATGATCTCTCATCTTCATTTGTTATTAGATCTGGTAATGTTTCCTGGTTTGAATGAGTTATTATAGATTGGATTCTTATAGATTTACCATATGTACAGTTCAAGGAGGTTAAAGATGAATGATTCAGAAAACAATCCTGAAAATCAGACCATAGATGCTCTACTCCAATCTTTGAATGCTCTCTAACATACAAAGACAAAATTCTAAAAAAGAGGCTTTCAAAGAGGCCTTTAAAGGCATATTCATTTAACAGCACCTTTTAAAAAAATTGTCTTGGTATATCATTCAGTGACTTATAGGAGTTAAATGCTCCAAAAAGGATCTTGATTTATCCCTAAGAGAGCTAAATCAGCAAAATTTGTTTTGGTTTGTCCATGACAGTCATAGGTACTAGAGATTCTAGCACATCCCAAAAAAGTGTTTTGTTTCTTTGAGTACACTATTGCCATTGTAAGTTCCTTGAATCACTTATGCTAAGATCCCTTTAAATGCTTCATAAGCGCATAGGCAAACAAATTTACAAATCAATTCTTTTGGTAATATAGTGCCTTCAAGGCATTAGGAATGTTTGTAGAGGTCTCAGTTTATGGTTTTTGAATATTATAAAATATTCAAAAAGCAAATTTGGTAATTTGAATTGGAATAATTAATGGTAGCAAAACAATCAAAATTTCTAAGCATTTGAAAAGGACCAACCTTTTCAGAAGCAAGTAAGAGTTTTATTTGTAGTACATACTTTTCTTAGTGGACCCATTTAATTCTGACTCAACATAAAGGTGACAAAAATGAACTATATGTCCATAACAAGTGGTGTTACGAGATTTTCAGCTACTCCAGAAAAGTAGAGAACTGAGTCTTATTCACACATTTGCACAAGGCAACAAAGATCTTTCTTGATTGCAGTAAATATCTCGGTATGAATTTTTTCTAAATGCCTCTGCCAATGATGAGCAGAGATTTTAATCTACTAAAAAATACTAGTTTATTTGAACCGTCAGGAAATGATGGGGGTACTTAGATAATTTTGCAATTGCACTGTACTAAAAAAAATATTAAAAACATTTGCAGTACTACATTTTCTCATTTATGTTCAATCAGAATGAACCTAGATATTTATTTTGTAGAAATGAATAAAAATTTGGTATTCTTTTAATTTTTTTTATACCAAGTCAAACATGTCTGTCTGGTTAGTCAATAAAGACCATCATGCGTCCGACATCTTTTGGCACCATACCATGTTGGGGTTGATCAATTAGAAAAATTGGAAAAGGGATAATCAATGAATAAGTTACTCCTTTCACCTTTTGTTAGGCAGGGGTCACAAAAAAGACTGAATTTTTTTAAAAAAAGTAGACACTAAAAGTTCAATTTTGCATAAACTCACATAGTAAATTGACCCCCCACCAAAAAAATCTACAAAGGGGGAGTAAAATAAGATTTTTTTCTAGACATAAGTAAATGTTGAACTTTTCAGCCCTCTAGCTCCATTGGTGCAGCCTGTACGCATCATACATACATAGCTAGTCAGCCAAACTTGAAAGCTGAAGAAATTGATCGAGACAGTTTTGGGTGATAGTTTGATTATAGTTCAAACAAGAGATCAAAATAACATTGCATCCTTTTTCAAATCACCCTGTATTTCAATCACTTGAAAAATTAATAATGCAACAACAACAAAAAAATGACCCAACATACCTGTCAAAACTACATCATTTAAGCTTCTTAAATTTTCATCACCGAGTGAAAAATTCACAAGCTCTTTGTTCAACCCATTATTCCCAGAATAGCTTTTCCATACCATTTGTAATCACGTATAGACAAGATTTTACAGATGCCCTGGCCAGACAATACTTTCCACTGATTGAAGTAAGAATATTTATAAATGGTAAGAACAATAACTGCGAATATCAACTGCAGGCAGTAAAAGTAACTAACAATAATTGCTATCATCAAAATAGATGGCCATTTACATTTAATTTTGTTTAAAAACAGAAAATAGGAGTGTATACACTTGAAGCAGGCTGAACAAAAAGCCAAAAGAAATATGTGCAGAGTATGTATGCTAATGACTTGATATATCTCCTGGCTAGAGTATTTTTCTGAAAAAACAGACACCTACCAAAGCAAGATAAGGAGTAAATAATAAGATAATGAAGAAAGCAAAAAAGTTGGTCTTTGCATGAACTTCAGTAGAACTAGTATTATGTACAACTAACAAACACGTAGAGGATGAAGACACAATGTGCAAAATCAGAGACCTGAAGAAAGTAGACCACTACATCTACCTACAACAATAAATCACCATGAAATCCTCAAAAAGAAAGGAAAACAATCAGAGAATCACCCTAGTAGAGCAAGCTCAACGACAAGAAATTTCCATAAGTCTTAAAAAGAAAGGTATACAACCAATGCATCATCCTGATAGTCATCAGTGGAGCTGAAACATGGAACCTAACCAGAAGATTAACCCTCTGAAAACCATGCCATGTGCACAAAAGAAAATTGTACTCAACATCACATGGAGAGATCAAAAGACAGCACAATGTATGAGAGAAAAGACAGGAGTCAGAGATATCATAAAATCCAAATGGGAATGGGCTGGTCATCTTGTAAGAGACAACTGATGGACAGCACAACTTACAATATGAATCTCCAGAGATCATATGCAAAACACTGGCCAGCAAAAAATAAGTTGGCTCTACAAACTAGTTCAGAAAAGTATTGGCTCTTTAGGGCCATGATAAAGAGGTCTGGCAAATCCTGGGGAAAGTCTATGTCCAACAATAGATACTAAAAAGCTGATGATGATGAATAAGATCTTAGCTCCATCCTCAAAGATTCTTACAATACTAAGAGCTGTGAAGATTTGAAAATATGTTGAGTATGTTTTCTTTTAAAACTGTCAACAGCCAACCAAAATTGTCCATTGGATTCTTCAGTTTGGGAAGGGTTTCGCTTGCCTGGCTATCTATCTATGTTATCACATGTACAGGCCACACTAATGGAGCTAGAGGGCTGAAAATTTGGACATCTCATTCTTATTATATCTAGAAAAATTTCCCACTGGATTAAGTAAGGGATGTAACTTGGAAGACCTTGCAATACCAGGCCTAACTGTTGATAGCCAGTACTTAGCTTTTTCTGCAAGAGACATATGTTTTTTTTAGGAAATCCTTGTATTACTTCCATGGATCATATCAGTCCGTTTAGACCTGTATGACCATTATACTCTGATGGACAAAATGCTGCCTTATGCTGGAGAGTCAACTTCTTCGGCGAATATTGGACTAAACTTGAATTAACACCTTAGTTTTGGGGTCGACTTATACAAAGCTATATGCAGATTTCTTTTACAAAGACAGCAATTATTGTTATTCATATTTTTGCTTTAGAAAGAGACATCGAAACAAGTTATTCATACTTGGAAACATTAACGTTTCCCCACTTCCAAGTCAAGTGAACCTTTATAATTGTTAAAAAGAGTAAATTTCAAAATAATAGTGTGAGTGAACTATTATTTCATTATAAACACACAAAGCAAATCCTTTTGTCAATTGTCACAATGAAGAACAGAAGGATGCTTTATTTCCTCTATAAATCAATTGAGTGCATATTAATCAAGTATATGTACTGAATTGAAAGTCTTTCAGAACTAATATTTTTCTTTTATTGTGACTTTATAACAGGTAATCTTTTTCAGGCATTTCACTGATCAGACTAAATACTTGCCTTAAGAGGAAGAATAAATAGCTGTCAAAGGAAGAAAAAAAGAAAAAGAATATTTTGAATTGATAGACAGAAATCAGATATTGTTCAATTGGACAACTGTAGCTACCAAAGGTGGCAAAGGGTTCAATCCATTTTTATACGTATATTAATGTCTTCCAGTACACCTGATCATCCTGTTTTGTCTACAGACTTGGAATTTGGCATCAGTACTCCATTAAAACTCTCCTAGAAAAATTTCATTTTTATTTTTGGAAAAAAAGATGTTTTGATCTTCTGGGAGCCTTATTCTTATGGGTTTAATAATAATATCTAGATTTTTCAGAATCGAGATGTTTCTAGATGTTTTTTTCACTCTATTTTGGGTGTTTTCTAGTGGAAAATGCCAATGATCTCATAAGTAGAATTCATTCTGACCACACTTATTCTTCAATGAAATTTTTTTTACATGACTTCAAATTTTGAGGGAGTTTAATTATCGACTGTGATGGTGAGCTCAGGTGAGTTTAATTCAATTTGCTTTTAAAGGGTGATACTTGAGACTTACAGAGTTTTTCTTTGAGATCACAGAATAATCAGGCTCAACAAAAAATAAACAAAGTCATTCTTCCTCTTACACTCAGCCCCTCTCTATGA
The DNA here is from genome assembly GCA_963457665.1 of Thysanoteuthis rhombus. NCBI lineage: Eukaryota > Metazoa > Mollusca > Cephalopoda > Oegopsida > Thysanoteuthidae > Thysanoteuthis > Thysanoteuthis major. The sequence continues at coordinate 76,144,098 of OY735204.1, read as the reverse complement.
ATGATACCAAAGTACCCACTGTTCTCCCTCTCACTCTTCCCTCCTCTCAAAGAACCATATGAAGTCCCCACTCGCTCGTTATATTGATTGCTGCTGAAAAAGCGAACACAAAAAAATGTGTCCAGTTGTGGGGTAACATTGGTGCACACAGAAAATTTCATGGGGTTAAGTAGAGTTTTTTTGCAGTAGGTTGTCACTTCAGATGGATGAATGGATGGAACGACAGACCTTTGGTGAATTATAATAAAAGTAACTTTATGAACTATAAAGTATTAACAATATAAAATGTTACTAGTTTTCATAACCACTTGTGTCTAAGATCCTTATCCAAGATTAGTGAGCAAAGCAGTTTTATATTATTTTTTAGGCATGGGGTCAGGCACTTTCACTTACAGCAGGTGAACTTGATTTTACCTTAGACTGTGGTTCATGTTCACTACTTTTGCTTATTGGAACAAGTTTTTGAGACAGACAAAATTTTTGTGTCATAACAGAACTTGAAAAATCTAGTTGTCCAAAGAGAAATACAAAATCAAAAGGAACTAAACGGACAAGACCCCCCCCCCCTTACCACTAAAAGAGTAGGTTACTTCTTCGATATATAACATAAGTAAAATAGACACCATAACTTTACCCAAGATTTGTCATTCGATATAGACATGTTTGATTAGTCACTCAATAGAAACTGTCAGGTGACCGACATCTTTTGGCAACATGCGTTCTTGTTGGCCAGTGTTGACTAAAAGTCTATACTTTCAAAAAACAGATGAACACTGCCAGGCACAAACTAAGGGACTAATTTGACATAAACTTACATGGGGGAAATTTGCCAATAAGTTTTTTCTGAACATAATAAGGTGTAAATGTTCAAATTTTCAGTTCTCTAGCTCAATTGGTATGGCCTGTACGTACAAAAGATGATAGCTAACCAGGAAAGCAGAATCACTTGAAAAGTGAAGAAACCTATGTTGACAGTTTTGGTTGATGGTTTCTAATATACTCATTGAGAATAATAATAATTAAAAAAAATGCAAGAGAAATTATCACATTATTTCACAATGCTTTATACTCCAGAAATACTTCAAAACGTGATATCTCAAAAACTGTACGAGAAAAAGCAGTGCCAAAATTGAGTGGAATGAGAATAAATAAATGAAAATTCACGCAAATTTTCAAAATCTAATTTAAAAGAAATGAAAAGAATCTACAAGAGATTGGCAGGTGCTAAAACATCAATTGACATAACCGAGTGAGTCTTTTGGCAAAATTCCTATTCAATATGTCAAGGCGATACTGGATTGCGAAATAAGGAAATTATCAAGAAAATCTACAATAAAAAAAATTTGTTTCAGGTTTTTAATGCTGCATGGTCAGGCATTCAAAAAGAGTAGATAGCAGATCTGATAAATTTTATACCTGAAAGAGTACTAACTAAAACCTTTTAACAGAAAACCCAATAAATCCCAATTTGCAAGAAACAATCTTATATTATTGACAATAACTTTCAGAAGAGTCATCAACATACCAACTCTTATTTGAACAATCTAATCTCTTCTTCACGTGTTCTTTGATTTTGACATGTTTCAGACGATACTTTCAATGGCCTTCTTCAAGTATAATATATAAATCTGTAAAGAAAGTCTCTTCTATTGGGCCTTTAGATGTTGTATCTGAAGGCCACAGAATGAATCGGTATACATCAAAAATATGAAGAACAGATTAGATTGTCTGAACAAAAGTTGGTATATTCTTGCATTATCTAACTTGTTGAATAGAAGCTCTTATTTTTGATAGTAAATCAATCCAATAATAAAAAACTATAAAAACTTTAGCAGTTGAAATCTTTAGATAAAGACCAGTTACACTGAGATCCAACAGAGCATCTTTTATTTGTCAGGTCACCAAAGAGGTCACCCCTTTTCACATAAATCTTAAAGGTTGATTGTAGTGCTGTTCTCAGCTATCTGCAGATAAAAGTGTCAATTTCCAAGTACCTTAAGAAAGAGAGACAAAAGTAAAAGTCAATGAAAACTCTGGTAAATGACCACCCCCACACTGAATCAGGCAGTGCTAATCATAATTCTGAATACTGTAATCCCAAATGTTGATTTCCCAGATTTCCTTTACTATTCAAGGTCTAATTATAATTTAATGTATTTGTTTTTTCAGCTTATACTTAGTTGCATCAATTTTTACAGTAATACCTTAATCATACTACATCAAAACCAGCACTATTCACAGTATTGCTGTAATTAGGATGATCAATTTATTACATGTAACACTGAATGCCACTTGTGGACAGCACAAACTGCTGACAGGAAAACATGGTAGGGGGGAGAGTTCCACACTACCTCCTTTCTTACAAAAACCACAGAACCAGTGTTTATAAGAGAAGAAAGTTGTAAATCCAGATTTTCGCAAAAAATTCATCTTATTTCTCAAACCTTCTTCTGCAGCTGCTATGATAGGATTATAATTGCTTAGAAGACATGCCAACCTTCAGAGTGCAAAAATCTCTAAATTTATACAAAAATATCAGGAGATTTGGGGGTGATGCTAAAAAAAATAAATCACTTTGTAAATAGATTACAAATTAGCACCGATCGAAAGTCATTGAAATTGTTTAAAGTGATTGTTCTGGAAAGTTTATAACAAAAAAGTTAAAAACGTGAGAAATGGACACCAAATCAAGAGATCTTAAGATCGGAGTAAATATCGTGTGACACACACCAAAACTGTAAATTAGCAGGTCTGGCTATGGATCTTTACTTACTGATATAGTGCTCAAGACATAATTTTTGACAGTTATCTCGAACTGTCTTAATCTTACAACAGCAGCAACAACCACCTTTGCTAACAAAACTCACCTGTATCAACAATGCATCAGTGGGTATACTGCTAGCTATATACACCATCTGCTGTACTACTAACAGATCCCCCATCAGGTGATTACTAAATAGGTCCATTTTCTTGCATTCATGAGCTATACATTATGACAATGCCCTAAATCAAATAATAGACAATGTAAACAATGATACCACCCGAAAACAAAATAACAAGCTAAATATAAGAATCATAGTTTCAGTTCCACAATAAACAATTGATGATCCTGACAAGAAAATTCCACTTATAGAACTATATGACCAAATTCTGTATAAAATATAAATCCCTTTAAACATCTTTGGTTAACAGTTGTTAGAGAATAATTGACTTGCATGACATACAATGAAATACACAAAACATAAGAAACAAAAACTCAGGTAAGATCTTCAATTAAAAGTCCTATACCAACATCTAAGTACTTCAAGACTGAAAAACTATGAGAGAAAAAATGGAGATGGAAGGTCAATTTACAGATTCAATTTAAAAAAATTGAAAACTGATGCTGCAGGAACTGATTTGGAGGGGGAAGGAAAATACTGATTTTTTTTTCCATTCTCTTCAAATGACACCATTTTAGGTGGATTAACTTGAATGTGATTGAATGCATTCAATTATCAAGGCAAGCATCACTCAAGGAAGGGACTGACTACTGGCAGGAGAAAGGGAAACTGAAAAAGTGAAAATCCTGGTTAGTGACCCAATTGACCTTTAGAGAATAAGATAGACAGAGAATTCATGATGGTTAAAGGGGGGCAAAGATCTGTTCAGATGATCAACTATCTACTTTTCAAAAGATTAAGATCATCTAGGAAAGGGATTTAAAAAGGGGTTTTCAATATACTTCATTCAAGTCATATCTTTTCAAGCAAAGGTTCAACTTGAAAGATGCGAACATATAGTCGGACTTGAGAAAGTATACCTAGGAATATAAATACTAATGAGAGAGTAAAGGAAATTATGTGAATATAGCAAAAGTTGAATCACTTCCTCCACAAAATTCTATTGAGAACTTTTGGAATTATTGTGTAGTGAGGATAAACAGTTATGATTTAGCAGAGATAACTGATCATGGATCCAGCCCAGAATTTAATCACTTTTTCTGCAGCCTATTGCCCAAACCTTCTGCAAAATTCTATTGAATTCATTGAGAACTGTAGGAGATATTTTGTGGACAGAGAGACAGATGGATAGAAAGACACAGGGTAATACACATACATCTCCCAACTCCATTGTTAAGGGGTTAATGCTATGTAAAAGAAGAAATATTTGGACGAGAACAGCTAAGACATCCATCCAGTTCAACCATATAATGGTGAACTTTATATGAAATTCAGGAAGTTTTTTGAATAAGTTGTTGGATATTTTAAAATCACTGGATTGAAAATGTAAACCAAGTAGGTATCAGACAAAAATAAAAATAAGAGGGACACAGGCTGTGATGAGGACAAAAATCAGGGACACTGGCTGTGATGAGGACAAAAATCAGGGACACTGGCTGTGATGAGGACAAAAATCAGGGACACTGGCTGAGAGGTAAAGTGAAATGCCTATCTCTCTAGAGACACTCCCAATGGATGATGAATGGCCGGTTACGAAGTCTCAGTTTCTGGTGCATGCGTCAATTTAGTGATCCTTACAAGTCTCAAGTCTGGTCGAGACCAGGACTTTTAATCTACAACTTTTTTATGATCGTCCCCTTGGCAGAATGCAAGTCCACCGAGGGTATACCTCTACCCTAATCGCACAGCTTGGAGTGTACTCCATTACATAACATTCAACAAATCCCATCTATATAGTGTCCAGCTGACTCTATTACAACTCTGACTCAGTTCGTGATCCTACGGCAGCTAGTATTCATTTCTGATCATGCTGTTAACTCATTGCCATAAGATTAATATGAAGGTAAACAATAGTCAAAATTAATAATGAAAATACGATTTGGTTTTTACGAAGAAGTCATCAAAAAAAAATTAAGAATAACCTATCTTTTATGACTCCCCACCCCCAAGTAAAAAAAATCTGACATCTTGGGGGCATTTTTATTTTCTTACGCATTTGGAGAGAAAATATTCACAGAAAGGTTTCTTATAAAGAAATGTTTTTAAAAAACTTTTCTATATAAATTCTTCCTTATCCAGGAACAAAAATCATGCTGATCCATACATAGATAATCTGTAGTTTTAACCTTCATCTTCATTTCCACAGCAATCAAAAATATATGCTGGTTGCCATAGAATTGTGGTTCAAATTAAAATTGTGATAAGAAAAAAAACAACAAAAAATTAAGATGAAGGTAAAGACTAATGAAAATTGGTAATAAAAATATTGCATTACAATACTTTATCTGATAATAGAATGGATTGAAATTAAAAATGAATTAAACAAATCGTATTTGTTTTAGTTTGTAAAACTGGTGACATCATCAGGTGAACAGTCAAAATGTGTTCATTTTCAATTTGATCGATTCAAGGGTGCCTATTCACTTTATGGCCCGACATTTTCAGCACCTTCATATTTTCCCACGTCCTACTTCCGTCCTTCCCCATCTCCAGCCATCACCCCTGCACAACATGCCTCTACCAGCACAGCCACCCCAACCCACCCAATGTAAAAGGTGGAAATGAGACAGGCGAGACTTCTTGAAGAGATTATTTAGTTTGTTGAAAATTAAAACTATTTATGATTAATTAAACAGAAGTCATTTCCAACGACATGGTACACTAGTATTAATCAATAAAATTTTTAAAAATTATTCAACGTTGGATTCAAAACTCACACTTGTGCTAGTTCAATAAGATACATGAACGTTGAACAAATGGCTTTTCAATTTGTAATTTTAAAAACACAAAATAAAATAAAACACTTGATTTGGTAAAGCAAGATCAATCATTGTTCGTCACCTAACTATCAAAATTCAAGTTTTGGGTGATTAAAGGTGAATTTAATTAAAGTATCACAGGTAATTATCTGAAAATTCGACTTAGATACAATCCTTACAATTGCAATGCCCAAGTCCTTAAAGCATTCATTCCATGTTTGGTTTTATTTCGTACTGATTGTAATAATTACTTACCAATCCCCCCCCCCCCACATACACACATATTGGAACGATGCTTGTTCAAAGAATTGAAATTTCATCATAAAAAAACTGAAATTTTGAATTATAGCAAAATGATCATTCTGGAATAATGGTAGTTGAAGTTTATTAAACATTTATTGCTCTTTGAATGCCAGTCGCAGTGCGTGGCAACTGAGGGGAGGGGCACAGGGGGGCACAATATATCTTGAATTGAACACTTCATAGCAGAGATAACAGTAGAAGAAAATTCGATAACATTACCAGAAATTTAAAAAAAGAGCTATATGAGTAGAAATAGATAAAATACTGAGGGACTTGCTTTTATTCCTTCCTGAAATGCTATTTTGATATCATTCTTTTCTTGAGCAGATTTGAATTAAAGACCTTTCACAAAAGAAAGATGAACATTACCAAATTCAATGACTAAAAAACTTGAGGGGAGCCTTGAAGGGGATATCATCACAAGTAAATAAACAAGCCTGCAAGTCAGACCAAACATGCACTAGAGGTAGCATTATACTCGAATGTAAAAGATTTCCTGATTTTTCGCTATAAAAAGTGGGGGTCACATTACATTCGAGATAGCTTTGTACTCAAGTAAATACGGTATTCTTGTGAGAAGATCTAGCAAGGGACGTTACTCTCGTTACATTTTGATATGTCAGTCAGTCAATGCAAGAGATGCTAGTGTATCTAAAAAAGAGAGAAGTGATAATAAAAAAATGATGTTTTTATTTGATGTAAAAAAAATGGCAATCTAACATTGAGCAAAAAGTTATACAACTGTTTGGTTCAACATCAAAACAAAGGAAATACCATCTTTAACTTTCAAGTATAATCGAATTAATTTCGACTTTATTCGTCAGAACTCGTAAAGAACCAAAATCTGGAGTGGTAGCAAATATTCATTTGGTGTTGAATCTATTTTGGTATAATGTTGGGGAGGTGGTAAGGTAAAGTTTCACTTCCTCGCACACTCGATTTCGAAAAATGGCGCACAAATAAAAATAATTCGAAATTTCATCTATTCAAAACAACAATAATATGTTTACTTCAATTTTCGTTTATAAATTTTCTTTTCTTTATTCGTGCGCCGTTTCAACATCGAATGTACGAGGGTGTGGAACTTAACAACTGGGACCACCTTTCCTACACTGTGCCCTATTTTAAAATTATTTTTTTCGAACATGATGAAAGAACCAATTCTCATTTTTACATTAATCTGTTAAACTAAGGTTATGAGCAAGTATTGCATTTACTTTAGGTGAAAGTTCCAAGAGGGTCGAGAAAAAGTGAAATAGGATTTTCACTCCAACATCAACTGAACGTACATCGTACACTCAAAGAGACATGAAAAGTAATAACATAAGTAAAAGTAAATCCTGTTCTCACGAACCGGATCCACATTTCTCTCCTCCATCAGGATGACGACTATTACACACACACACACACACACACACACAAACATTTTCAGACACTACTGTCAGACACAGACACGACGATCATGACCCAGACAAACAGGGGCACTCCTTAACAAAAGGTGCCAGACGAGGAAAACCTGACAATCCGATGATTCTTAAATATGGAAGCGCAATCGCGTGCTTTAATAATAAACAGTCAAATTATGACAGTGAAGATGTATACCTGCCTTAGTAACCAAAATATTGCATTTGTCATCTAATGTAAGCTATTTGGAATGCACAAGATAAGAGTTGATCGGTATGACAAATAAAATTTTTTAAATTTTGTTTCTGAACATCCGAGAAGAAGGAAAAAGTGTGCGATTAATAACTATTTATTTTTATTTTTCAAACACAATGGACTTGGAAAAATTAGTTTGATTTAGCTGGTCAATTATTGTTTTCCAAAAGATATAAAAGTCTTCATTTTCAACATTAAACTTTCATTTACATTTTAAACGTTCAGGTGAAACAACAAAAAAAGCAACTTTCATCTTTCTACAGTAGTTTGTTAAGTAAGAACTTGAATTTACTCACGATTCATCCTTAGCTAAGAATACTTTAGCAAAGAAAGAATAGTGCGTAGTAGCTGTGCATGGAAAAAACGTAGATGTTTTTAAAATAGAGTGGACTAAGGAAAAGAAGTATTAGTTCGTTTTTACAATGAAATGAAACCATTAACCACATCCCGCATTTACTTGTGTATAATGCTACCCCCAATTTTTGTAAAATCAGAATCTATAGATATTATTATCATTTTTTTTACACTAGAGTATAATGCTAACCCCCCCCCCCATGAACCTAATTTTTATCAAATTCCTCGCATTATACACGAGCAAATCTGGTAAGTAACCTTAGTTGAACCGATCATCTGCTTCAGAACATAATTAAATCCATGTATTGCCGTGAGCGATTCAGGATATTTACAGCTTCGTTTCTATCCGCTTATAAATAATATTAATTTAACACTTAAAATAATGCTAAAACAGAAGAAAACAAAACACTGTGGTGATTTTGTGAGTGTTTATGTCTGCCTCAGTGGCCGTCAATCTGTCTGTCGTAGAGCGCATATCATTAGACACAAATCACAAATAATTAAAGAATGAATGAAAGCTTAATCATTTTCGACATTATTTTATCCATTTACTCCATTCAATGCAAAAAGTGTGTGCGTTAAATCAACGACAACTGACGTCTTATTTCAGATAAGTAAAACTAACAAACATTTATTTGACCACATGACGACATTATTCTTCTTTTCCACACATTTCTTCTTCTATAGACCTCATCTCGTTTTTCAAAGATGCCAACGGTGTTTTTCGTCGAGCTAAATACAATCTAATGATCTGATTTTATATCATTCATTCGTAATTTTAAAAAAACAATCCTGAAAATCAGACCATAGATGCGCTAGTTATTTCCTTGTGCGAAGACTTGGGCATGAAGAGCAAATGTTGCCAACTTTATTTTCAAGTGTACACCTAGAAACATCTTTCTCTCTCATATATACATATATGTATATATATAATCTAGGAAGTATATAATAGATCAAATGTGACTTTAATGCTCATCATTTATTTTATAAAAACTTCAATTGGTTTATTTAAAATATTACGTACTCTATTACTATGAATAAAATTTAAAATATCATTTTACAAAAAATCTAACATCTAGACGTAACCTATGATATCTAGATTTAGATGAAAACATCTAAATTGGCAACACTGAGCAAGGGACGTAACTCACAATTCGGTCAGTCAGTGTCGGCAATCGATGCTAACGCACCTAAAAATAATTATTGCAGGTAATTGAGCAAGTGGGGTGCAGAGTCGTGTGACAGACACGATGACACTGATTCAGATTCGATGTCGTAAAAAGCTAAGATTTTTATTTACGTTAAAATAAAAATATATAAGTGAAAGCTCGAATTATTTCACGTTCATGAATGTTGATATCTGAAAATCAAATTCAAAATGTCTATTTAAAAGAACCAGTTCATGGGATGAGTGATGGTACCTGGGTACTAAAAACAAAAACAATAATCACTATCATAAAATACCCTATTTATTTAGTCGATTACAATGCAATCTCGAACATGGAAAGTCCCCCTATTCAATACAAAAGGTTTGGGGGTTTTTAACAAAATAGTTAAGAAATCTACAAATTCATAGTTGCCTTACTCAGTTAGTTCTAGAGAAAATGGAAATTTTATGTTTTCAAAACTTATATATCCAAACCCAAGAATGAGAAATCTTTTCAGTTCAGTAAAAGTGCATCCGATCACCTTCTTCTTTGTGATACACAACTAAAATAAAATAAATTACCTGATGTACACGTTTTCATTTTCTGATTACACTCATGCATTTTTTTTACATAGGTTGCAATATTGCAATCACCCTATTTATTTCATTTTAGGTTGAAAAAGTATACAAGTTGGATATAGTATAAGTAGACACGATTCATGACAATAATACACACATCAAAAACCTTAAACAATTGTGGTATTGTGGGTTTTTTTTCCATCTAGTGAGAGCACTACATTTGATATACATTCCGAATATTTTTAACCACCGAGAGTTTAAAGAGGAAAGGAGGAGCTTTTATTCCATGTTTTGTTACTTGTGACTTCTGAAACAAACATAACAACATGCTATCTTTATTCCCTACCTTTACTAACCATAAGTATTACCAATAATGAGAGCAAAATGTATTGCAGATTACACACGCACTCTAAATGAATACTCAAAGTTACATTAAAATAACGCAATTAGACTTTAGCAGGTAAATTACTTTAATCTAATAGACAATAAGTAATAGCTAATTGCTGCTTTATCTCTAACAACATTTAACAATAACAAATGAAGGTACAGGATTATCCTTTTTCTTCAACTCATGTAGTAAAACGACTTGAAAACCTTTTATATTTTTTCATATTTTGAAGTTAGTAAAAACCCATAAATGCTCATGAAATTTAAGAAGCAATAGGATTTGTCTGAAGCCTCTTAATTGAAAAAAAAAATCAAACAAATTAATTAGTACCACTCATTCATTAAATTTTATTGCAAGTATTTTGCAAGAAAGGATTGTTTTACCTTTAAAAGAAAAAACAAACAAACGACCGATTTTCAAAGTTTTTCATCCTTCAATAATAAGAATTTGTTTTTGCTTTCAAGAAAGTTGAAAATGAAAAAGTTTAAATAGGATTGAGTGGGGAGAAATATGAGATTAACTAAAAACTGACCCAAAACAACAAAAAGCTCATTTGATCACAGGAGCCATAGTTTATATTACTACTACTACTACTACTACTACTAATGTAGGTATAATAAATAAATCGTAAATAAATAAATATTAGCGACAGTCTTTAGCTTCTTCTAGGTTTAAAAATCAGAAGAAAAATCGTAGTATCTAGTTAGTGGTTAGTTAACGATTTCGGCAAATAGTACTTTTATCTAGATTAGTTGAAGATATAATGACTAATTATCTGACAGAGTCACATAAAATGGTGATAAGTCAAGATAGGAATGTAAACATAAACATGAAACAAAAATAAATTAAGAGAAAGGAAATTATAACAGTCTCTGAGTCTAAATCATCAATTTAAAAAAAAACCAGCATATTACTAAATTTTGTCTATCTTAAAAGTAATCTATTAGTACAACAACCAGAGAATGGTTATGGTCGATTTAATGACTTTGGTTGTGATTATTATTGAGTGAAATGAATTTTTGTATTTTACTTCGTAAAAAACATCAGGAGGGTGGTGGAAGATAGGGTCATTGAAAAAATCACCTTTCAGCCTATCCATACGCAACAAGAAATTAATATTAATAAATTAAATAATTATTCAAGCATTATATATACCCATAGAAAAAGGTAAAGAAAAAGATTTGAATGAACTGGAACATTAAAAATCGAAGATAGTCAACAAAAAAACAAGTCTGTCTATAAACAAACAAAAGAGAAGCAGACGAGGTTTCCCTTTGTTTTGTTACTGACTTATTGCATGTAACATTATTGGTGCTGTACTATACCCCCCACATTATACATACATACATATATATATATATATATATATATATATATATATATATATATATATATATATATATATATATATATATATATATATGTATGTGTGTGTATGTGTGTGTGTGTGTATGTGTGTGTGTGTGTGTGAGTGAGTGCACATATGTAAAATAACCAACCTGGTAGGGTGGTGGTGGTCCCAGGGCCGGATCTGAACCATCATTACTGTCACTGCCCCTAAGCAGAGATATATCATCAGCATTTGGAGTTTTTAAACAGTTCCCCATCTTGTAGCAGGTGAACCTCCACCAAAGATGGACAGATTTTTACAAGAAGACTGAATCTTCTAAACACAATTTAGACTTATGTTTTAGTTTTTTTTTAGGCAGCAGCTTCAAACAAAAAATATATTTCTGCTTTTTTTGCAAAGAAGACTGACCACAATTGCCCTACTTGTTTGGGTTTTTTTTCTTTTTTTTTTTTTTTTCGTAAAACGTGGGTCAAGTTTTCTTTCTTTCTTTCTTTCAAAATAAAATCCGAGAGAGAAAGAAGAGAGAGACTGTCTGAGTCCCTGTCTTCTCTGGTACTGTTTGTGGCACAACAGACTGACTGGAAGAAAGAAGTACCCCCCTGTATACCAATCGACAGAGGGGGAAAGAGAACGTATGTGTATGGAGAAGGGGAGGACTGAAGGGGAGGCGTATGTTTATTTTGGAGAAAGGCAGGGGGGACGAGGAAGCATGTAATACAGAAAAAGAGGGAGAAACCTGAGGAAGAGGAGAGGTCAGAACTTATTCCTGTACGTAGACAGCGAGAGAGAGTAAAACGTAAATGACCAGAGGAGGAGGAGAGGATGAAAATTATTTGTATAGAAAGAAAGACGGAGTAAGGGAGTGCTTCATAAGTCTGTGGGAAAGAGAAGGAAAAGCATTTATTGAAGAAGAAGAAGAAGATATGTTTAAGGTCGCCACCACCGATGCTGCCTTATCAGCAACAACAACTCTTTCCTAGCAGCAGCAGCAAAGTGTACTCGTGCCTTAGTACTTAGTTGTATTAGTATTGTACTAAAAATAAATCCACTAAGCACCGTACGTGCGTGTGTGTGTGTTATGTTTACTGTTGATGGCAGTAGTGTGCCGATGACGATGTTATACTTGAAAGAGCTTATCACCATCATCATCATCATCATCATCATTGACACTACAATGGTCATGAACTGAAATGACCATTTCTTTCTTCGAAGTGGCGGGTATTAAGATCGCTTCTTAAAAAATGTGAGAGCGTAGTAATTCTTTCTGTCTTTTCTTTTTTATTTAAAAAAAATGCATTCTCATACCTTATCGTCGTTTTGAACGTTGTCATTCCGGTTCCTATAGCCGCAAGAAAAAAAAATTATGGCTTCTGTGGAGGACCCCCCAAACCACATGAGATAGCATTTTAAACAGCAGTCACACCAAAAAAGAATACATACAGTCTAGTAGGCACAAAACAAAGACACACACGCAAGCACTTCCTTGGATACTCACTCACGTGTCATGTTGAATTACATGGGCAACACGAACAGTGAAGAGAGAACAGCTGACTACTAAATTATGATCTGTTGATTAATCCACTTTTCACTTCAGTCAAATAAATTGCTGAAAAGAAGTGAGAAATGTAAGATTAAAGATCTATACACCTGTCATAAAGACCATGATCACAAAATTTGTTAGTATGTTTGAGTTTCTGTTCCTGTTACGGTGAAAACCGAAGTTTTACTCTCACCCTCTCTTTTAAGCCAAGAGGAAGACTGATGTGACTGTGTGGCCAGCAGCTAGAGTGTGTCTGACTGCTGTAGCTGACCCACATACACAGTAAACTTACTAAACTAAACTCACTAAACTGAAGTTTGCTATGTCTATAAGTTAGGCAGAAAACCATGAGTTTTACTCTCTTTTTCTCTTTGAAGCTGATTAAAGAGAGAGCAAGGGTGAGACTTACTTGACTGAAAACAATGTTTAAAAACAGAAATATTCTAAAACATTAATCTATCCATAGATAACGTAAAAGATCCTGTTATTTTAGACTGGTATTATGCCAGTAAGATTACGAAGTTCAGACAACAAAACTTTTCACAACCTGAAGGAAGTTCAATGAATGACAAAATGTACTGATTATAGCTTAGAAAATGAATGTTCACTTGGGAATTATCTACATCAAAGCAGAATAAGATACAAAGTTGAGTTTAGTGTGGGGACCCTGATGCGTACAAATGCGCACTGATGGAAATGGCCTTGGGGAACTATGTATACAGTTATGTTCCCATTAGTAGACATTAAACAAACGAAAACCCTGGAAATTGAGAAGTAGGTATACACCATACTTCCACATACAATCCCCTATTTCCAGCGCTGCATGTGCATAGGGTAAAAAATTATCTAGTTACCTTGGCACTTCCTTTTTGAGATAGACCCTGATCCTACCAGTTGAAGTGCAATGGAGGGGTGCAGCCAGGGGGGGGACAGACTGGAATGAGAGACATGGTTGAGTGTTATGGCTCAGTTGATAAAATGATATATTTTATGATTTGGTGACGCTTAAGATAGGATAGATCTTAGGTCATCCTTCATCCACCCAATATCTCTATAGCTAATAGTTGAACTATGTTCTTGTAAAATCCAGAATATTCAAATTATCTTTACCATTTGGGTATAAATGATATTATCCCTCTTGTTTTCAAATCAGTCATTTAATATAAACTGTCACGTGACCAACATCTTTTGGCAGTATGCCACATTGGGAGAGATCAATTGAAAAATTGGAAAAAGAGGTGATCAATGAATTATTTCTTTCACCTTTGGTTTGGCATAGATTAGTAAAAAGTCAGAATTTTGAAAAAAATAAGAGTGAAAGCTGTTTAACACAAACTTAGGGACTGTGGTACCATGTACGATGCCCTTCTCCTTCCCAATTAGAGAAAAGACCGAGTAATAATAGATTAGTACTAATGAAAGAGCAAGCATGAGATGCAGATGAAATGTGAATTAAATTTTGTTCATAAACTTTGTCAATGAGGAGATCCAGTTGTCAAGTGACATCTGGGTGCAAGTGCAAGGCCAAAATCATTTGGCTTGACTGAGGCAGGTTTGGATCGGAAAGTTAGAAACAACATTTGTGATTTTCGCTTTTCAAAGTAGAAAGTCAAAAATTGGATTTCAACAATCCTAATTACCCCCTTGGCATGGGAAATGAAACGCATGATGCCTAGAACAAAAGGGTTTTCCCACCACTAGACTTTTTATCATGAACCCCAAAATGGGAGCAATAGTTGTTTTTTTCCTCAAGTTAGAAACTCCAAATTTGATTACAAAAATAGTGATTAAAATAATCTCAAGCTCTTGAGTACTAACAACACTTAATCCCCATCATGAAGCAAAGAATCATTTGTTTTTCCCCAGAACTTTACTTGAGAAACAGGAAACTCTAAACAATGTAACCTGTATTCCACTATTACACATCTATCCCTTCCAGAGGTCTACTATAAGGAATCCTGAAGTTGTGTTGTAAGTCAGTTCACTGCTTTCTGCCAAGGCTAATGATACATACAATTTGATCTTGCTGTCTTATTGACTCTGAATAACTATTGACAACCAAGTCACCTTTGTTGGCTCTTTATCTAAGCCCCTCCAATCTTGATAAAAACAGCCTCTGAAGAATTATGTCAACAAGAAAAGGACACCAATTCAAACAACCAAATAATTCAAATAAGAATCAGTGGTAGCAGCTCTCAGTAAATATTTTGGATGCTGATAATTTTCCGACCAATGAAAATCTATGTAAGTTTCCACTTCATCAATCATATTATTAAGAAATAGATGATATAATTCATAATTATTCTGTTGGAGTATGTATCCATTTCTAAATGATATAACTGTCCACATAGAGAAACAATAAAGCAAATATGGATGGCAATTGAACAAGATGAAATTTGGACTTAAAGCAGTTATTTGGGCCTCTGACTTACCAATGAGCTGTTTAGCTGAATGGTAAGATCAACACCATGTTAAGGTGACTTCTTATCTGTCACAGGTTCTATTCCTGCAACAGTCCATTTCTTTAATTCAATTATATTTATGCTGTCTGGGCTAAAGGACACATTCACCATGTAACAACTGGAGGTTGTTTCAAATAGATTTTCAATAATATAATGCATTAATAATTACACGACAGGACCAACTGTCTGGAGAACTTTAATTCTATCAATTATTTCATTTCTAATCGAACTGAGGAACTCTCAATGTAAGATGTAATTATTCATTTATTGTTGTTCTATATGCAAATGAATATTATCTATGTTACTTTCATATTCATTTTTTCACTTATTTCATCTCTTCGAACCTTGAACAAGGCCAAAATAAATCTCATTGAATTCACAGATAACTGTGTCCCCACAGCTTCCATATTAAACCACATATCTTTTCTACTGGAGACTGGACAACCAAACAAATATAAATTTTCTACTGGGGATTTGACAACCAAACAATTGTACCTTTTCTTCTGGGGAATGGACAACCAAACAATTATAACTTTTCTACTGGAGGCTGAATAACCGAACAATTGCAACTTTTCTAGTGGTGGACTGAAGAAGCAAACACATTTGCATCCAAAATAAAGCTGGACGCTCATTCAGTTTTACCTGTTGAGTTACTAAACCAGCTTGACCCTCGTGCTTGGTATCCCGCAATCTTGGACCCCAATTGATTATTGATCAAGATATACAGCGTCAAGATAATCAGCACTCCTGTGAGTAGAATGGAAAGTGGCACGTGCAAGGTCATAGACTAATTTAGCATAAACTTACATTGTATATTGAACATCCTCAACAAACTTGGGCGTGGGAGTTAAAAAAATGTTTTTTTCTAGACGTAATGTGAAGTTAAGATTTAAATTTTCAGCCCTCTAGCTCCATAGGTGTGGCCTATACACATGACACATACATAAACGGTTTCAATTAACCACTCAAAAGAAACCATCACATAACTAAGATTTTTGGCAGCTTGGCATGTTGGGGGTGATCAATTAAAAAATTGGAAAAAGGGGTGATCAATGGACAACTTACTTCTCTTGCCTTTTGTTGGGCAGTGATCACTAATTACATCTTGAAATGTGAATGCTGCAGGACACCAACTTAGGGATCAATTGAGCATAAAATTACATTGCAAATTGAACCCCTACCAAAAATCAATTGGGGGATGGAATAAAAAAAGAAGTTTTAAGTAGATATAATACAAAGTATGTGTTAAAATTTTCCACCCTGTTGCTTCATTAGAATGGCCTATACACATGATACATACCTTGCCAGACAGCCAGCCAAACCAGCATGAAAAATGAAAGAAATCTATGCTGACAGTTTTGGTGATGGTTTCTATTGATAGGCTGAACCACTTGAATACTGAGGAAACCTATGTTGACTGGTAGGCAGTTTTGGTAGGCAGTTGAAGGTTTCTAATATTTGTCTAGTAAAGCTTGTTAGCATAAACTAATCAGGGAGACATGAATTTCAAATCAGAGCTGATAATGTTTTAATAATCAACTAGACGTGTGTAAAACCTATGATTGATAATGATATCTATCTGCTTGCATGGGTATCCACAACCACTTTTCCAAGGGAAAGGCCACAAAAGATTATATTCTAAGTTGGGGTGGGGGGTGCAAAAGATATATGTTGGTTATCAAGTGAGGAAGTATAGAGTGCCTAAGCTGTGACTTGTCCCATATTATCACTGTTCATAAAGAGTCCTTGATCCCTGGCCTCTATAAGATTCCAACTTTCAAACCATTTTGTCCTCAGTGTGGGGGCCTGATCCAGGGAAAGGGAAGGCAAATGTCCTGTTTACACCCTCTCCTAGCAGACACCCAAGTCTAATGGTATGAAGTCTATTGCAGAGAACTCAATACAAAAGAATGGTAAATGAATTTGCATGGAAACTAAAAGATAGTGTAGACTATCTTTTAGTTTCCATATAAATAGCTTTTTCTCAAGAACATCTGCAACATGGAATAAACTCCCTTCTCAATATTTTATTTTTTTTGTATTCAGTCACCCTTCACAAAGCCAAGGGGCCACTCTAGGTATAGGGTTATGGTAATTTTCCTGATAGGTTCCCGAAATGTTTGATGATCCTGGATTTAAAGAGATGGATATTATATTCAGTAAGAAAGCACTCTCCAGGAAGTTTATTCAACCAAAGAGCAGTTTGGAGGGAGAGGCTGTTTGAGTGGAAATTGCAACGAGTATGTAGAATGGTCAGAAAGTGTGGATGGGATTCACTAGAGAGAGCAAATCATATTCTGGTGGGAAAATCTCCTATTGGTGGAACCAAGTGATGAAGTTCCTTTGAACGCTTTCCATGAAAATCGCTGTAGAGGAGTGTCAGGCTCACTACTTCACATCGGTGGGAGAGTGGCTAGGGAAATGAGAATAGCTCATCACCAACTAATCTACACACTAAGTTCTGCATCCTATTGAGGCTAGATAACACCTGCTGGCTGGAGCCTGCCCGGATTTGCAAACAATATTCCATTTTGGGTCATATCTGACTCTTGTAAAGATGCAAAATGGCAGGGCGGTCAGATATTTTCCGGGGTGATATAATAAACCATCTTTGCCACATCCAAGGAAGAGATGAAATATAGGAGTTCTGCACCAATTCTTGAGAAAACTTGAGGCCAAAGATTTTGTCAAAGCATGGGGTCTCTTTGAGAGTGGTTCTATCCATCAGGATTGGGTGAAATTGAAGACAGAAGCTTGGTTTAGTTCTGTTGCAAGTAACAACCAATCAACAGTTACAGATAGATTAGAGGAAAGTTCAGATGCCATTTCCTGATGGTTGATGTCCTGAAAGAATGGTTATAAAGCATGGTATCATTGGCAAAGATGTTAACAAAAGACCTGATGATGTTGTCATGCAGGTCATTTATAAACATCTGGAAGAGAGTAGGCCCAAATACAGAGCCCTGAGATACACCAACATTGACACCACAAATTCCCGAGGAATGGCAATCAACAGCCACCTTCAGGGTTCTCCCGAACAGAAAGGATCGTATGATTGAATGCACTCAGCAGGAGATGCTGTAACTGGTGAATTCATGAAACAATTCTTATGTAGCAAGCCTGAGAGATATGAAAGGCAGTAGCATTTGTGACAAAGTTGCCATCCCGTGCTCCACAGATTCAGTCGGTGATAACAGTTAACACATCAGTAGTGAAAAATCGGTAACCATACTGGATATCACTTGAAAAATTTTTCTCTGTCGAGGTGAATCAAGACATGCTTATTGATGGACAAGCTCAAAGACTTTACTAAAGATGCTCAGAAGGCTAATGATCAGTATTAGATGGGACTGGAACGTTCATCAGCATTTTTGAAAACTGGGCAAACAAAAGACAACTTCAACAAACTTTGGAAAATACCTCTCCTTGAGACAACAGATAAACAACTTTGCTAACATTGGGGACAACTTTGCAGAAAGGAGTTTGAGAACCACCACTGGAATGTTCTCAGGTCCAGTAGCCTTACCTAACACAAGACTGTGTACGAGGGTGGAGACCTTCTTAGCTGATACACTAAAGTTAGTAAGAGAGTGATCAGTATAAGACGATAAGTCAGGAAGTGAATGACCTAAGTCGTTCAGAGTTGTATTGGAAGCAAAGTTTGTAGCAAAAGGTTTTGCCATGTCTGAGGATGTTGTGATAACCTCAGGACCGTTTATGACAGTGGGAATAAGCAATTTGCCTTGGGTAAAGACTTGGCTAGTGATTCTCCAAAACTCACAAGATCCCAGCCTTTTCTGATCAATTCTAGTTTTGACCGATAGGGCACAACTGGATTTTTAATTCCGTAAAATCTATAACAATGGTTTTGTGCAGCTCTAAATGCAGAAAAGTTTCATTGCACCGATTCTTTTGATAAAGGATGGTAGAAATGATCACAATAGGCTATGCATGCATCACAATCTGGAGTAAACCATGGATATTTTTTGTGTGGAAGTTTTTAATAATGACTAATATCCAGTAGACAGGTTGAGATACCCACAAGTGTCCTTTTCTTTTCTTGTCAACTGCAGCCTATTTGAGTAACTATGAAACCTTTTAGCAAGAGACACGAAGTCTGACAAGTATCTAATCATTTGATATTGATGGAAAAATAGCCTGCCTAGGGCAAAGTACTGCCCTTGGGACCTCACACGCATCTCAGCATCTCTTCCATGTTTCAAAACATTTTGCAAAGTCTTTTTTGGGGATTGCTATCAGTTACCTCATCTTATACTCATCAATCTCATCCAGAGTCTGATATCTTTTCAGGGGAAGTCAAGAGTCATACAGAGGCAAATCTAGACTGTAAGGGAGCTGACTGACCTGGATGATGTAATATTTTTGTCAAAAAACATTAAGAAGGACCTTTTTGGTCATTGTGAAAGTGATGGTCATATACTACACAGGCTCACTCAAAGATGGTACACTGCTGACTGAATAACCCAACAAGAGAATGTCTGCTCATACATATGCAACAACATACCTTCTGATTTGTTGCCAAGTTATATCAAGACAGCATAAACCTGTTCTTGGAATATTCAAAGTGGCAGTATACTCTCCAGACATACATTACATGAGTATCAACTCCTCCACAAGATTTAAGATTAGAGCATACTCTATAGATCTTCCCAAAATAAACATAAAAACAGGTCTGGTTACTCACTCGATAGAAACCATCATGTGACCAATGTTTTTTGGCAGCATACCAGACATAAACTAAGAGATCAGTTAGGCATAATTTCAGCATAAACTTACATTGTAAATTGAACCCTATATGAAAACAAATCTTTTTTTAGACATAATAAGAAGTAAATATTGACATTTTCAGCCCTCTAGCTCAGTACACATCACCCATAGATAGATAGATAGACAGACAAGTCTGGATAGTCACTCAATTGAAACTGTCACATGATCAACGTCTTTTAGTAACATGTCATGTTAGAGGTGATCAATCAAAAAATTGGAAAAGGGTATGAACATGAATAAGTCACTGTTGAGTAGTAATCACTGAAAAAAAACAAATGAAAGCAGCTGGACACTAAGTAAGGTTCCAATTTAGTATAAATCTATTGTTAGTTGAACGCTCCCAATAAAAAACTTATTTAGGGGCTTAATTTAAAAAAAAACAAAACATTATTTCCAGACATAATGAAGAGTAAATGTTTAAATTTTCAGCCCCCTAGCTCCATTAGTGCAATCTGTGATAAATACATGTATAGATATCCAGCAAGACCAACTTGAAAACTGAAGAAATCTATGTTGACAGTTCTAATGACAGTTTTGCCTGAAGGTTTGTAATATGTAGTTGGATAGCTAGATATCCAGTCAGGTTTCATTAGTTTTTGAGTGATTCTATGTTGACAGTTTTGGTTGACAGTTTCTAACATAAGCATTTCAAATGTATCATAGAGACAGCTGTTAATTTTCTACAAATTAGAATGAACAGAAGTGGAAAAATCCTAAGATTTAGCAACAAAATATTCTTAGTAAAAAAAAACCTCTTGCCCCAGACCAACTTATTTCAAATATACCAACACCAATTTCAAAGTTAGAAGGAGTGTTGTTGTCAAATTTATGTCTTTTAGGAATATCATAAAGATATTATCAAATATATAAAAATGCATATGAAATATATATGTTCTATGTATAATTTCTCTATAAATATAAATAGATATATAAAAAATATACATAAAAATATCATACATATGAAAATATGAAAATACATATCAAATCAGTCATTTATTGCCAGTTCTTGTATGGTCTTACTATCAACTTGAAACTGTACCTGTCTGATGATTATCATAAGAGCACAATAACAGGTTCGACAGATGGCTGCTATTGATACTATAAGTGTGACAGAAACTGCAAGAAGGGAGAGGGGAGAAAAGAAAGTTAGGCAATGTAATAAAATGATAGGAAGAGAGAGGAGAGAAAAAGTTTAGAAGTTTAATAAGTTTGCTGGAATCTGGCTGAGGATGTGTGAAACCCACACCAAGATTTGATTACACAACCTGCCAGTTAGTACACTTAATAGATTCAATCCAAGTTTTGGTTCACAGCACACTGGCCCACATGATTGTGTTGTGTAAGAAGACATATATTAAACGTATATTAAAGAACATGTTTTATTTCTATATTGTTAAATTTACAGGTATTTCTTCCCCAGGCAACATAGGGATTCCTGCTGCATACGACAGCAAAGATTTATATATAAGTACTTGCAGGGAATGTGGGAATATGTGTGAACCTGGCCTAGGGTGGGCAAGAAGTTTCTTAATCCCTGTACAATGCTTGGAATCCCTGCTAGTATTATATACTAAACAGATAGATAAATGGATAGATATATAGATATAGATATAAATACTCAAAACGAAAATAGAAATAAGTAAAATTGGATAATGCTGAATAGCTTCATAATTATAGATAAAATTTATATTTGATATGCATCTTAGGATTATAGCTACATGTAAATAAAAACCCTAAAACCATCAGGATTTATTTTTTTCTCAAAACTGACAAAATTCCTGAATGGTCATCTAATTGACTGAAACCACCTAAATTTACATCAGAAAAATATATTTTCATGATTGATAGCCATTTGGTATTTTCCAAATTTTGAAACCAAAAATCTCCTACAATTACAAATCTGACACAAGTTCGGATTAAGATGGGGTCTTGCACATTTTCGAATGTGCAGGCTCAGGGTGCAAGAGAACCCGAGTCCTGGTGCATGATTTTGCTAGGATGTCAACACAAGCTTCACTTTGTTCACAGGATGAATCCTGCATTGCAAGAGTCCCCAAGTCTTGGTACATGATTTCATGAGGTCATTAGGGCAGGCTTATTTTTGTTCACAGGATCCTGTTGATGCTCTCAGGACCAGCCTAAGCATGCTTATCAGTAATTTAAGGATAGGGGCAATAATCAAATTCTCAGTTGGAGGGGGCTCCAAAGAACAGATACTACTCTTTGACCTTGGCCACTCAACTGTATATTCTAGAATCCTTTATAGAGTGGGTAGAGGGGACCAACCATTTTCAAGGTTCCCTCTTGACCTGGGCAAACTTTTTACCCCAGGGGATTCTCCTCTTGAATTCCAAGATTTCAAGGTAGAGTTGGGAGGATGACTGCAACAGTATAGTATATTCCTCTCAGTTGGCCACAGGCATGAAAATAAAGCCAATAGGTCTGACCATCTTCTGCTAAGGATAGAAGAAACTACTATTACATGTTCCTGAAAGAATTTAAGTTTAAATTTCAAAGCAGAGCAAACAGTAAGGCCTCCTGAGAGGCAGTTGGTTCAGTAATGGTTAGTGGTGAACCTCAAAATATCAATCAAGCTCCAAAAGAGAGACATAGCCACAAAATAGCTAAATTGGCAACCCTGGTCATAGAGGTGAGGTTATATATCTGGGCAAGGATGCAGTACTTTCTTTTGAGGGTCAATTAACTTTGTGTCAGATTAAACCTGCTTATTTGAATATTTAGGCAATAAATATTCCTCGAGATGATATAGTAACCTTATAATAGATAGATGAATAGATACCCAGGGCTGACCCTTAGTAGTCAATTACCTGGAGAGCCAAGTATTAGGGGCACCTTTCCTGTGTAAGTGAAGTAAGATTATCCAAATACAAATGGAAAAATAAAACCTTGAACTTTCTTACCACAAATTTTCACTGCTTTCCAGATTTGAAAGAAATGACATCATGCCAACATTAATACTCAATTATGATAATAATCACCATCAGCCATCAGGTGTTCACTACTGGACAAAGGGCTATCCCAGCTCCTTCCAAGTCAACTGTGAGTGTGTTAACCTCTGTCATGTCTTTCTGGCAAACTTTTCTATCTCATCCCTCCACTAATGTTATGTCTGGCCTTCTCCTACTGAGATATCTTTGAGGTATCAATCTGTTAACCATTCTTCTTGTCAGATGTCCAGCCCATCTCCATTTATACCTCTCAATTATTTCTATGATATCTCTCACTTAAGCTGTTCTTTTTCTACCTCTGAGAGTTATTCCTAACATCACTTTTTATGTTATTCTGAGTTTATTTTCAAGTGATTTACTTAGTTTCCATGTTTCACATCCATATATTGTAAACTTTACATTTAAAGCATATCGGAAGGTGGTTTTCAGTATGTCTCTATATATACAAAATGCTTTCTAACCAATCATTATACATTGTTTTATTTAGCTTTCATGGTCTTTCTTAAACTTTGCCTCCTGACCTCAGTAAATAGATACTCAATAATAATAACAGATTGCAAATGATATTATCAGAAGCTAAATATATCTATAATCATAGATGATAATTAATCTAATTTTTGCCCTATTATTATAAGTCGTTACTCTTCCTAGATTAATTCTAATTATAAACCAGTTTGGTTAATCATTTAAGAGAAACTGACCGTCTTTTGGCAGCATGCTGTGTTAGTGGCGATTGATTAAAATTTGGAAAAAGGAGTGATCAATGAATAAATTATTTCTCTCGCCTTTTGTTGGGCAAAGATCATTAGGAAAAAGTCTGAATTTTCAGAAAATGAACGTGAATGCTGTTGAACTATGGGATCAATTTGGTATCGACCCACACTGCAAATTGAGCCCCTAACTAAAGACCTATTAAGGAGAGGAATTTTGAAAAAAAATGGAAAAGCAAAACACCTTTTGACAATAGACCCTGGTGTATGCTTCAAATTGCAGGCCCATTTTGGAACTTTGTAATCCATCCATACACACTCCATCGTGGTAGAACACTGGTCCTATGTTGGGCAGAAAGTCTTTGAAAGATTTCAGCCCCTGGTATACCTTCAGTCCATAAAAAAACTGATCACTGCTTATTGTTTTTCCTCTGTGCAAACACATCAGAATCCCACAAATGCACGCAGTATGTCACTCCAAAGAGAAATATATCAAAGGTATGGATAATTATTGATTCACCCTTGTTGGTATGGAAGTGTTTAGATAAATTTGAGTTCAGATGTAAATGAAAAATATCACAGCAATTTAGTTATTTAGATATTTTACATACGAAAATAGGTTTATTCAGATTTTTCTATCTAATCTCTATCAAGAAATTCACAAATATGAGGTTACTTCCATTACTTGAAAGTAAAACATTTCTCAAGTCTCTCATAAGTCAAGTAGAATAAATAGGAGAAGCAATAACCATTAATTGATATGGGAAAATTTTTTTAGCATCCCCTCCCCTAAAAGTCTAGAGGTACAGGAGACTGGCAGATAGAAGAGAGAGGAAGATTTTTGCTTTATAACTTTTTTTGAAAAAGTGATATGAAACGAACTTTCAAAATTCGAATTTTCATAGAAAAAAACAAAACTCATTTCAGTGGAAGGTTCCATTGTTTAAAATGGTAGGTAGGAGATATTTTCATCAGCAAAATTGTTACCTCGAAGTGGAAAAGTCCATGTTTAGGGACAGAATAATGAAGAGGATGTGAGCTTCAAAGCTATGGATTTACTCTGCTGAGGTTCTGATTAATAAAACATCCGACTCTGAGAATTCATTGAGAAAAATCTGGCTAATCAGTCAATAGAAACTGTGTTGTTACCAACATCTTTTGGCAGCACGCCATGTTGTAGATGATGAAGTAAAAAATTGGGAAAAAGGGCAATCAATGAAAAAGTTCCAGCTTTTGCCCTCCATTGTGCTAAAATCACTTAGAATGTCTTAATTAAAATAAAAACAAGAGTTAAAACAGCCGTACACAAACTAAGGGGCCAATTTAGAATAAATCAATTTAGTATCACATCACAAATTAAACCTCCCAACCCATAGATATGTATTTGGGGGTGGATTTTCAAAAAACAAAAAATCATTTTTTTGACATAATTTTCAGCCCTCTGGCTCCATAGGTATGGCCTGTATATGTGATACATACATAGCCAGCAGGACAGCCAGACCTGCTTAAAAACTGAATGAATACAGTTTAGGTTGATTTTTCTAATATCAGTGACTTAAGCAAGTATGTCTAAAGTCTGACCTTTTTTGTAGCAATTCAATGGCAAGATTTCCTATGGAGAAGGTTCTATAAAAGTACTGAAAGTAAAATGCATTTGTTGAGAGTGAGTGCAGCAGGTGTATCAGAGCCAGGAGGACTGACATGGGTTTGAGAGTTTCTTGGGTAGAGTTGTGTATTGAAACTTCTATTTATTATTGTGTATGGTCTTGAATGAATAGACCCTAATTTATTTTTTTAATTTTTATTCGAAGGGAGTATAAGGAACTGAGAAGCCACATAGATAGAAGTAGATTGAATATCAGAGAATTCTTTTTTTAGCAAAAGAGTGATGGGACTATGGAATAGATCCCTGGAATATGTACCGCTCTTATCAAATGTTAATGATATTAAAGAGAATTACAATGTTTATTACACCACCACCAATGTTTAAGGCCCTAGATATGGTGTAAATATGATTGTTATGATGTGTGCTTGTATATACAATTTGTATACTTTTTTCACACTAAAAGAAATGATCAAATGTTCTCAGTCAATAAGATATGTCCATTGTCTCCATTGTTTACCAGCCAGTGAACATGGTATGGTGTACTAAGAAGGTTATATTGGATGAAAACAAGATGGCTGAAGGAGAGTGTTTGTGCAGTGTATGTGTCAGGGATTTAGCAAAAACAGCTTTGCACTGCCTTATAAAATTCCTCTTGGACGCCCTGTTCACAGGCATATAAGCAGATGTGTAGTGGAATTCGATTAGGTTCTCATTGATAGAACATTTGACTAAGAATTTACTAAGTAGAGTCAACTAAAATGTAATATTTTTGAGTTCACCACTTGTAAGTGTGAAAAAAGTTTAGAGTATGATTGGAGTCAATCTGCAGGGACATGACTCTGTGATACTATAGCAAGTAGAAAGTGTGCAAGATGTTTTT
Organism: Thysanoteuthis rhombus; assembly: GCA_963457665.1. NCBI lineage: Eukaryota > Metazoa > Mollusca > Cephalopoda > Oegopsida > Thysanoteuthidae > Thysanoteuthis > Thysanoteuthis major. Next base: position 76,117,661 of record OY735204.1, on the reverse strand, counting down.
TGGTGTTGTTTCTTTAGATTTCTTCTCCTCATAGTAGCAACTAGCAAATGGGATAGAAAAGGACAAGTGATATAGCAAAAACCAATCACAGTAATGCAATGCAAGAATAGCCATTTATTTTATCCCAACCTAATTGTAAACAATCATTTCGGATGATCTATGAATTTCAAGAATTGAAAAACAAAAATTAATTTGAATGAAAATTTCCCATTCTTATGTAAATTTAAAAAAATTAAATTCCTATTTATTTGTGCATAGTTTATAGAGTTAATGTATCTAATATCCATACAATAAAATAATACTAGCTAAAACATGCTTTATCAGGCGTTTTTCAACAAGTAAATGTATATAGCAGGATGCTTGTATTCGTGAGACGATTGAAAAATAAATAAATGAATCCTCTCTTTCTCTCCCCTCTATGTATAATTAGATAATTAGTTTACCTTCCCCCCTCTCTCTCTCCCTATCTCTCTCTGTAGCCCATTATCAAACTATAAAAATGTTCACTTTGAAAATCAGTTCAAAGAAGCAACTAGCCCCCCCCCCCCAATAACTACCTTTCTCTTATGCCTCTTAATAAGTTTAATTATTTGCCGGAGGAAATCTAAATATTTTGAGATCAATATATACAAATTCATAAGAGCCAGAAAGCATAAAATTTACTTTAATCTACAACATATGAATCAGTTTGTTTTATCATTAATTGAACATTTAGAATTTTAAAAAAGCAAACTTAATCATTTATGGAGCATTGTTTATGATCATATATTAATCTAGAGGAGATATTCATGAACAAATTAAAAATGAATTTCTAATAATTTATGCTAAAGATACAAAATTTCCAGAGATAATTTTCCTATTATGTAGATACATAATTCGTAATTGAGTTGAAGTAATAAATGCACACTGGGGATACATTGAGATATCACGTTACTTAACAAAGTTTGCTTGCTAAATCTTATCATAATTCACCAAAAATCCAGCTGTCAGTCTGCATATGATGACCTACTACTGAAACCACATAATATAAACCCATGAAATTTTCTGGGTGTATTAATGTGACCCTGGGTAAGGGTTTTTAGCAAATTTGTTTGATTGAAAATCATACTAAATTGAACGTATTTTTTTTCCAAGTTTTACCCAGTCAAGGTAACAGAGAGAATGAATTTTTGTTGATTGGAGTAGAGACTCAAGGGAGAATAAATGTCTATCAGTTAGAGGAGCTGAAAGTAACAGGAAGAACGATTTTGGTTATATTAAGCAGTATTTATGTATGTTTAAAATATCACTTTTAAAAAACAAATTGAATTCAAAACTATCTGATTTTTATTCATCTATCTATTTTTTTTTCACAGCAATCTAGTCCCGCCCGCTAAGATGGGACCTTAGTCAAGTAAGAATAAGAATGTGTAGTGAAACCGGAACCACGCAGATATGAAATGCTGCAGTCAGAGTAAAAAGTAATAGATACAAGAGAGGTCACTCTCCCTGAAAAGTTTCATTTATTACAATCTGGATTACCTCCTCTTGTCAAACTAAATGTTCCCTCAGCAAATAACATTACCATGTTTTGCAGTATATCTTGTTTCGTTCAGAACTTGGGCAAACACTTCCATTGTTCTTATCATCAAGAAAAACAAATTATTATATTCGATTTCCTTATGAAGAACTATCTTGAAAACGATCGGAAAATTAAGTTCAAGTTCTAAGTGGTGTTTAAATGTTATAACTATCAAACTATCGCTTTCATTAACAGTTTCTCCTTTTTCATTTTAGCTCTTCATTTCTCTTTATTAGGATTTTGAAAGGATTGGTTGGATAGCCAATTTGCAAAGAAATCATACTAGGTACCTCTACACACATCTTTCAAAAAGGCGACGGGTCGATAAAATGCTCGAAGCTTGTAACCTGTTAATTCTTTCATAATAATCCTTTTCTCATAAGTAAGAAGAAAGATGGTGAAAAAGTTCTAAACAAAAATCCTTTGTGTCTAAACTAAAGAAATATTTGTGTTCGAAAATGTGCTTACACCGTACAAAACGGACAAAACGGTGTAATGCACGGTGTAACGTAATCTTCTGGATCAAAAAATTTCTGGCGAAAACTTGAACATAATTTGTAAAAATATGCCCTGAATCGGAAAATCAAAACTGCAATGAAACTTGGAACCCAAATATTGTTTTGTTTGGAAAGTTTTTAGTAGCTCTTTTCAATTAAAAATATCGTAGATTTTTTAGCTATACAAAAAAAATCCACCGAAAAAGATTTTTTTTCATTAAATCATTAATGTTTATCCAATCACACATTAATGTGATTAAGTAATAACAGTGTTTCATTAAAATAGAAAAGTAAAGTTTCACCAAATATAATGGACTTTTGAAAAAAGGAATGATTTTTTTTCGGGTGTATGGGAGTGTTGAGAAATAATTTTGATTATATCCTTTGTCAACCATGTGTAACATTAATTCTCACCAATAAATTTGGCATGAACAAACAGATTATACATTAAAGGAGATTTATAAAACAATTTTATTGTTATTAGCAATTGTAAAAGTATGATTATGCCCCCAAGTACAACAGAGAAAAGATTTAAAATTCAGTGCAATAAATTAATCTCCATGTGGTAATATAAAATCAAAGCTGTGTGATAGATATTTTGTAAGCTTTTTATGATAAAAATAAACTTTGAAGTAACTTCGGGCTCTTATGCTGAAAAACAATTTTAGATATAAGTTCTCATGTTCTATGAAGAACACTTTGTCTATCAGGTGAACAATTCTGGGTAAATCAGTACAAATAGATTACAAAAGTAAGTAAACTGAATTTGAGTTTAACAACTTCTCTTTGAAGTCTTTCATTAACAGAAACCTTTACAATTGCATGTTCATCTTTTCACTGGTATATAGAATGGCGAGATTATTTAGGCATGGATTAATTATAGAAGTATAAATATTTAGTTTTAGAATATCTGTTACAAACAAATAAAGATTATATATCTTTTAATAAAGATAAAAATAGAAAATTGGTGAGTTTGGGTCATTGAGAGAAATGGAGTTGTGCTCATCATTATTCTTGCTATAGAAACTGTCCAGGGAACATTTTGTTGGTAGAAGTCGGGTTGGGGGAGTCAAGTTTAAGGCGATAGATAACAGGACAAATCCAGTGCTGAAGGTCGGAGAGCAGACGTGTTGTGCGTATTTCTCCTGTCCTTCTCTTTCTCGTGGATTTTAAAAATCATAATCATATAGTGTGGCCATTACCATAAAGGAGAACAGTTCGAACCAGCAGTTCTAAACTTGGGGGTCGCAGACCAGGAGGGGGTCGCCGAGGGTATTACTGGAGTCTGTGAGCTTGTTGAGTGAAAGACCCTTCAAAATAATTCATATTTTTGTCGGAATTTGAGGACGATAAGTTTTGTCCAGCTTGAGGTGGCCCCAGACGGTGGACAATGCTCAAAAGCCGGACAGTCAGGCCACCTTATAATCGTGATAGATCGGTTCTCGTATTTTAAAGAACCCTGCTAGTGGACGTGAGCACACACAGACACAAAGCATCAGCTGTCAGAAAAGTAAGTTTTACTCTCTTTACATTTTGACATACGACTTGTTTAACTTCATAGAAAAAAAGCCCGCCGAATGCAAATGAAGAAATTTCTAATAGGAAATCAAAGTGAATAAAAACCAGATATTTCAATCAAAGAGTTGGATTTGAAACTTGTGGAGCCTCTGGAGCTTATTGAAAATATAAAACCGGCCAAGTTAGACACTTCAAGCAATAACACAATATGTCCCCAGTCAGAACCTCTGCTACTTAATAAATTCAACGTCCATGCCATCAGCATTTCCATTCTCATTTTACAAATGTTTTCAAGTTCAATGGAATGCAACTCTCCTCAGATTTTTGCAGAGAACATATTTCTATTCTATTGTGTATAATTTTAATTTTTGTATATTTTTATATTAGTCCAGTGATAAAAGTTCACGTTTTTAAGACTTACAATTGATCTCTACTCCCTGTCTTGCTTCGCTACTTACACTGGCTTACCATCCAACTCTTTAGTTAATTGACAGCAACTACTGAAACGTTTACATGGCTACAAGTTGTGGTAAAATTTAATATTTCAGTTTTGGACCTTTGCAATAAACTTACAAGAAATTTCCAATCAGGTTCAAAATTGGAAATGCATTCAACCAATTTTTCAGTTAATGAAGAAATATTTTTGAAGGAAGGGTCATTGATTTGCCACAAGTTGGAATGAATGTATAGCAGCTGAGGAGAAATATTTTTGGTCGAATTAAAAATATTTTCTATAGATTATAAGAGTTATTGATTTAGATCTGAAATTTTATGTTGAACAACTTGATGAACGCTACAGTGCTTCTCACAGCCTTAAAGCAGTTCTGCCAACTTTATATCTAAAATTCAGTCAAAAAAACATCTAGAACATCTAGACTCTCCAGGTACATGTCTAAAATCTAGGGAAAATATTACAAATTAAAAATAAAAAATAAATCGAATGATTTAAACATGACTTCGACATTCATTCTATTAAAATATCTCATTCATTAAAAATATTCATTTCTTTACTTTAAATAAAAAGAAATATAACTTTTTTTTATTTGGGAGGGGGGCAATGAAAAACATCTAGATTTAAATGAAAAACATCTAAATTAGCACAACTACTAGGCTACTTTTTATTCTATAGTCCAGGGAGTTATCTCCCCGTGAAAACCGATTGCATCAGATGCAGAGACGGTGGCGCCAACAAGCGGCTGAAAGAAAGAACATGGCCGAATTCACATGAGAGCTGTATATCTGTATTCCTCAAAAATTTGTCTTGTTTATTCTCATTTTGTGACGGATATTCCATTCTAATCAATTATATTTTTGTTCAAATTTGTGTCAGGTAAGCAAATTTACTTTTGCATTTATAATCTCCTTCCAATCTTGACATTTTTGTGCGTGAAATTGCCGGCGGAATTAAGACAACGTGGTTGGTGGTTGTTGGGGAATTATGGACCGGAACACATGGCGACTTTATTTGACAAAAAAGGATAAAAGATTATTTTAATAGCTTTAGTGAAGTTGTTGATGACAATAACACTTGATTTTGGTATTGCTGTAATCTTGAGACAAATTTCTCTTATCTAGTCAATTATTATCATCATTCTGATCATCCGGGCCGGTTTTTTCACCCAACATATATACCATTATTAAGCATCGAGTGGATTTAATTGAGCCTCAAAGAAATGAGGTTTCTTAATCTTCTAAAAATCTTATTGTAAATAAATCTATCTTATACTTGATCTGTGCTTTGTAAAGTTTTGATTATTTTTCGATTTCAGAGTTTAATTTCAAGAAGCCGGTGTAATTTTTAACATGAATTAAGCCGATCATTTCTGCATTTTTCTTCTAAAATCGCGATCCCTTTTTCTGATTTGACCTGGAAATATCCCCTCATTTATGTTGTTAGTTCTTTTTCTTATCACTTTCATCAAAAAATATTTGACGAATCGACTTATAATTTAGTTTTAAGAATAATTATTTTTGCATGCATTATCGATAATTTCTTTAGTTTATATTTCATATATCTACCTCTCTGAAAGAAAAAAAAAAAGAAAAAAAAACTTCCAGCTGGTAACGAAGTTTTTTAATCAGTCTTTTGTTATATGATTTAAGATTCATGAATCAATCATGTTTGATCATTTTTAAAACGAAGTTGATCATTAGAGCTTTTTGTGGAGTGGTCACTACCAAATTCTTGTAATTTTTCTATGAATCCCGAAAAAAAGAAATTTCTTGGAAATTGGGATTAATTTTGCCGGTATGAATGAATCGATCATTTTTTTGTCTTTGAAAAACAGGCAATGGGGAAACTTAGAACTATTATTCTTTAAACAGATCATAAATCTAATGATCGATTATAATTTTACTTCTATCTCGTATTCATTTAAAGACCTCAGATGTCTCACTTTCATTTATTATTTCTTCGTTGGCGTGACTGGCCACCTTTGTGTGAGGAAATCGTTTAAATGTTTTCGATTTTCTGATTTTGTGCAATATTTTTTTTTTTTTAAGTCAAAACTCCTGATTAATCTGCAGTTAAATATCTGATTCATGGATGAAAAATTTTTCCACTTTTTCAATTTGTATTTTCATCTTTTTTTTTCTTCACCGAAATGGCCCTAATCATGGGTTGATCAACGTGGAAACGACTATTGCTACAATCAAAAGTACGTCTTATGGGAGTTTGGTGTAAACTTCGAGCGACTAGGTCCTATTTTGTTCAAAATTTACTTATATACAATGATAGGTAAGGGTAAGTTTAGGGTTCTCAGATCACTTCTAGATTTATAAGTAAAGCTGCAGTACCCACCCGACAAGGAAATGGATGTAGCATACCCAAGTCAGTAGAAAACGCACACCGATATTACAAAACGAACGACTCTTCAAACAATTGGAAATGCATAAAAGTGATTTTTGTGGTGAAATAGTGCTCTAAATTCGATGTTGTATTGAAAATTCTTTTTTCTTCAACTTTTCAGTTATTGTAATGGATAAAATAGTAAATTTAAATGTCCTCTAATTCAAAATTTCTGTGGAGGATCCCTGAAGAAAGAAATAGTGAGAATGGTTTCATCTATTTCACTAGACGAGAGCAACCTAATGAAAAAGATGAGGTTATCCGTTCTTATCTGATAAAACCTTAGCTATAAAATGGCTAACCATAGCAATATAGCTACTTCCGTTTAACTTTAACAAGAGTTGTTTCAGCCTCACTTGGATGTATTTATTGTAACAAGCATTTATACCTAAACACACAACTCTTAATTTTATTTTAACTTTGATTGCAAATCAATATGTTGAATAGAACCAGCAGCATTATTTAATCTTTTCGTCGAATAATTGAAATGAATTGAATTACATAGTTTCATCTTTGACTTCGAATATTTTTTCCTTTTGATTCAATTAATCCATGTATTTCATATATTTTTTATTTTCCTTACATAATGATGAATTTCTATCATTGTTTCTTCTTTGGAGAAAAAATCTTTCGTTTTGTAACGATTGATTATTTCGCCTTGTGGTTCTTTGAATTAAATCCTTTGTAATAAGAAAAACTCAGAGCCTTAGCTGCCAGTGATAATATTGAACAATCACTACAATCGTATGAGTTGAACGGAAGTAACTATATTGCTGAAGTGAAACGGAAGTAGCTTTTTCTGTAGCTAACGTTTTTCTAGCTTCAGATAGGAAAGCACAACCAAAGATGAACTTGAAGTGTCAATTTTCAACTTTCTATTGAGAAAGAAAATTGTGATATGACAAACAAAATAACTTGATATTTTTTGAAGAGCTAGTATCTCTAGCACCGATCGCCGTCACTGATTGACACCTAAAATATGTTAGTGTTGCCATCTATTTTCATGTTTTTGGTTGTGTCTGAATGTAATAAATTGCTATTTAGATGATTTAAAAAAAAAAAAAGTGATATTTTCAATAAATCAAGTAAATTTTACAAATGCTTTTCCCAAGTGTCACTTAACTAGTTAACAAAATATTCTCTGACGAATTCCTCCTCTAGCATTGGACCTAGCTGCCTTGCCGAGTGCATTGAAACCCAGAAGTGTTGGGTTGGTCTTTTAACAAGCATTTCAACAGATGGCATATAACTTGCTCATACCCAAACTCAATCATATTTATTTGAAAGTAAAACTGGAACAGTGTGTTTCAATCTTCAAGGTGCAAGAAAGGGATTTTCAAAGTACAGAAAACTGACAATCTTGTTGGTTTTGGCCATTATCAGCTAAATACCGTTCGCTTTAGAAAAAAAAAGGAATGGTTTTAGGGTGTGGAAGAATTTTTAAAATGATTTTTGGCTTATTCCCTTTATCTGAATCTAATCTAAAAAAAACTGACACAAAACAATCACCTAAATTATTCAGGTCATGAAACTTGAATAAACATCAATTGCTGGAAAAAAGGCTTTGTTTTGTGTCCACATTTAACCATTGTCGAAATTGACTATGGATGCACAAAAGAGAACTTGGCCACTAATGAACAACTGTTCATTTATTCATCGCAGAGAAGTATCAGTTGACATTGATGTACAATGTTCTCCAGGGATCTGCAACCTTTTTACCTCTGTGAGCAATGGGTCAGATGAATGCCATAAAAAGTTAAAAGTATAGGAATCCTCCATTGAAACACATCTTTTGCCTCCAATCAATGAATAAAGCCTGCAATGAAATCAGATGTGCTTCACCAAAAATGTCAATCAGTAATCAAAGAGCTTGATTTAGTGGTAATTCATTTCCATCAAGACGTCTTCTGAATCTATTAAAAAGAACAAGAAATCTTTGAAACCTAAAAGTGAGTATCCCATGAGTTGCTTGTGGATGGATCTGGCCCAACCCCATAAGGAATTAATGTTCATTTTCAGATCCATTGATAGATTTAATGGTTTGGTAAATTGAGATCAAAGTCCCTTATGTATAATCAATAAAATCCTGCTCCATTATATCACTGAGTATTACCGTGCTCTATTAGATACTATCAACATAGTGATCTGGCTTATTATGTATCGTGTCTTAAGGCCGCACCAGTGGAGCTAGGGGGCTAGAAATTCCTAAATTCCTCATGTCCAGTACCCCCCGCCCCCCCAAGAGGTTTTTATTGGGGGGGCTTCAATTCATAATGAAAGTTGTGCATGACAGTGTTCTTGTTTATTGTTTTTTTTTTTTTGAAAGTTCAGATTTTTTAATGATCAGTACCCAACAAAAGATGAGAGTAACTAATTTTTTAATTGATCACCCCCAACATGGTATGCTGTCTGAAAATGTATTCTCTCTGATTCTTCAGGTGTTAGCCAGCAATAAAAATAGATTCTCTTATGTTAATCAATCTGATAGCAAATCTCTGCTGAATGTTTCCACTACACTAAGTCTCAGTAAGATTCTTCACTCTCTACCAATTGAATAGCCATGCTATATATGTATACAACCAGATACTCATCAAGAATGACGAGGTCATTTATGGATGGATTGACACTAAGGAGTCTATAGCTGTTTAATTGAGTATTTATTTCGTTATAATTCAAGTATTTTGATTTTAATTTTTTTAAGTCCCAACTCAAGCTGTTATAATGTGTTATTGGACATAAAGTCTTGAGTTTCCTTGACATAAATCCATAAAGGAAGGTATTAATTACGTTTGAATTCCCAATTATGTATGAACACCATCTTGCCAAGGATTGCTCGTGTGCACATTTTTTATATGGAATGCAGGATAGTTACAGTTATAGAAAAATATCAATCGTAAACATTACTTATACATTCAATTATTATCTTTGTTGTATTGACAATCTATTACTACTCGAGTGAATTAATCAAATATTGTTGATAAAGAAAATAGTATTCATTTACCTAAAATACTAAACTGATAATCAAAGTGATATAATTGAGCTGACTTCAAATATTGGCTGCAGTTTTGGTTACATATCCTCAGGATCATTATAAAGTGATAGGATCTGATTAATCAGACAATAATTATTTGCTGAATCACTTCTACCAACATAGTGGGGAGAGATTTGTGTATTTACTTGGTTCTTGGATTTTTTGCCTCATAACAAGGTAGCGGACATACATTTTGCTGACTTATTGATTGATTTTTCTTGCAGTATGATTTATAAATATTGTGAGACAAACATGCAGATTTGTATGTAAAAAAAACTGAAATAAAAAATATTTTTCTGACAAAGTTTTGGGCAAAATGTCCATGGATGAAAAGCCCATAAATGCAATCTTTGATGTTTTCAAAGGTCCTTTCTTTTTGGAGCCCATTCTTTTCAAAGTTCCCATATTTTTCCCCTGAAAAAAACCTTTGTTTATTGCTAGTAAAATGAAATTTTATTCATGCAATTGACACGTTCGTATTCTGATGTTGTAAAATAGAATTCCATGTTTAGATGATGTGATAAAAAATGTTGGTTAAGTGCCATCAGATTCATAGTTATCAGAGGGAATGCTTTAAGATTGTGCAAGTTGTTTTCTGTGTTGATTTGTCGGTGACCATCACCTCTAGATGCTAACGCATCTAAAAAGATTTCAATTACTTTACAGGGCTAATTAAGCAGTGTAATCTAATCAAGTAGTGGATCTGAAATCTATCAATCCCGTATTGTTTATCTCTTAGAGAAATGAAATGAATTCTTTTTAAAAAGTCTAATTGTATTTAAGATTTGTCTTTTATATCTGAAATTCATTGATATATCTTTTAATATGAAAGCCTTTGTCACTTGGTCTTCTAAAGCAAAGAGGAAGTGTGGAAATAATGTTCTACGGTTTCTGTCTGCATCTACGTCACTATTACTGCTGCTGCTGTTTCAGTATTAGCATAGAAGAATATTCCTCTAATTATAGGCATCTCATATTTTTCATGAATAAAACTGTTTTTCTCTTTTAAAAAAGAATTATTTTGTTTCACTGTTCACTTACTGCTTAAAAAAAAACCCAGGAAAAATGAGTTGTAGAAAATCAACAGAAAAATGAATTTCTTTTGAAGTGAACATTTTTTATTTGTTATAAATACATTCGTACTGAGATATATATTTATGTAATTTATCTGTGAATTGATAATCCCATTTTTTATGAGTACTCTGCTAGTTAATATCATGTCTATCTCTTTTGTTTTTTTTCCACTCCTATTTTTTCTTTTTTTATTTGCAGACCAGCCAAAATGGGTTTATTGTGCCGTTATTACAGCCAAAAGTATCCAGAAGTGGAGGATGTTGTCATGGTTAATGTCCGCTCCATTGCCGAAATGGGAGCCTATGTTCATTTGCTGGAGTACAATGATATTGAAGGCATGATCCTACTCAGTGAATTGTCCAGGCGACGTATTCGCTCTATCAATAAACTCATCAGAGTTGGCCGCAGTGAGTGTGTTGTTGTCATCAGGGTTGACAAAGACAAAGGTAACCTTCTTTTACTTGATGTTTCTCTCCTCATCCAATACACCAACTCCATTATTAATGTTTTGCTCATGTTTCTGGAAACCACAACTTAGTTGGAACAAAGTTGAGAGGATCTTATTTTACCATAGACGCAAATGGATATAAATATGAGCCATTTTATTTATTCTAGTGTAGGAATTTGGTGACTAACTTATGTTCATACTGTTTATAGTTTTGAGAAGGGTCATTGAAATTCAAAGAAATCTAGATTGTTTACACAATATTTTGGCTGATCCATTCTACGGCCTTCTTCAAATGTACTATCCGAATATGAGGGTGATGAACAACTGAGTCTGAAGTCAGACAAGTACAGAGTTCAACCCGATGTGACTCGCTCTACTCAATGAGGACAGGGTATGGAAATCCAGGCTTGATGTGGAAAGAAAAAGAGACAAGCCAAATCGAAAGTTTTAGTGTAACTATGATCGGAAAAATTGTTTATCATCATCACATCTAGATAGTATAGCAAGGCTTGTCAAAAAGTGTTGAGTTCCAGATTTGTATTATAAAGATGATACAAATCAATATGGGGAGCTTTTTAAATTTTGCAAATTGGTTGAACAAAAAAAGTTATGGCCTAGAGTATCCCAAATTGATGGCAATTTTCATTTACTGGGACATATAGCAAAAAAAAACTTCATCCAACAACGTTTATAGTTTGTTTTGACTATTTTCAATAAATGATTGAAATCATCCATGTTTATATAATTTTTTATGAAGAATTCAAAAATACGAATGTGAAAAACATACAATGCATATTTCATTCATTAATTTGGATACATTAACCCCATTTATGAAATATCGAGGCCAAAAATTGAACATTACTTGGCATAACTTTTTTGTTTACCAACATTTTCCAAGTTCAAAAAACATTGTATTCTGTAATGCATCCTCTGTTAACTTCCACCTGCAGGAAACATAAAAGATTTTCCTTTGTGTTTACGAAGGTTTGGCTGAAGATATCGAGAATTTATTAAAGGAATTCTTGATCTTCTACATCTATATCCTTTAATAATGGGGCTCTAAATTCCTTGTATAAAGAAAAGAATGCAAAATCATTGTTCAGCTTTACATTGTATGTATATTGTTGATTGACCAGCCACTTTGAAAGCACTTTACTAGCTTTCCCTAAAAAAGTTTTTTTTTTCCCCCGAATGGATAACTAGAAGATAACACCAGGAAATAAAGGTCAGATCCTGTTGAAGCAGTTAATTTTGCATTGGAAAAATGTTATTATGAAAAAAAAAAGAAAGAAAAGCTGATCACTTCCAACTTATAAATCTTCTTTATCTTTATTTCATATTTTGCTGGCTAAAACTTCTAGAAGAAAAAATTGGCCAAATATTTTTTTTACTCTTTATCAAATAGAACAACTTCAAGACTCCATCTGACTGACTTCATTTTCCAGTCAAGCAAAAGTTTTGGTTAATCGATCTCGAGCAATAAAAAATAATCATCAGAATTGTGAAAAAATATAATTTTAATGGTTGTTTGCTTTGCTTTGACTGAGCTTAAATAAAAGGCTAAAATAAGAAAAACTTATTGTTTTTTTTTCAGCTAACTTTATGAATATTAGAGTATGTTCTGAGTTATGAAAATAAATCGAATCAGCAAATTATATTTTCAAGACTGCCATAATTATTGGATGCACAGTAACAGCATGAATAAGTTAAAGAAGTTTTAAAATTGATTTTAATTTTCATTGTTAAAATCATTCCGAAAACTTATAAACAAATTTAGTTTACTTCATTTTCTAGCGTGTTTTGATCTGTGATCATGATAATTGAAACATATAACTTTGTTTCATTTCAACGTGTATCTATCTATTTCCAAATTTATCCTAACTATTCACACGCAGTACATTCATTCATTTTTTCTGGCGTATTTTCCTCAGAAGTGTCAGTTGAGGAAACTCTCAGGATTTATTTCAACAATAAAAATGAATTTGAAGTTTTTCTCTTGAACTTATTCCATGTTTTATGCATCTGCTAATTAAGGCATAACCAATGTTGAAATTTTGTTCCACCAAAAAGACTCTTTTAAAAAAAGACTGATTTTTGACAATTAAATAGAAGAAAAATCTGGTAGATTAAGTTCGTAAATGACTAATTTGGCATCATTCTCTGAGGAAACTAAATCCCGAACAAGAAAGACATTGTCAATAGTAATGGATTAATAAGTATGTATAATAGGAGTCATGTCTGTCATACATAGTATCAGTAGCAGAAATCAGCCCCTCTCCCTCCTCTCAGTAAACACCTTAACTCTTTTTCCCTTTCTTTTATCGAACTACCTAGCGTTTTTTGTCTATCCGTATCCTCTCTGTGTCTCTCACTTAAAGTATGAGTATAAGCCAGGCCATGCTTATGGTAATTGTCAGTGAACCCTGGGTCATTGATTAATATAAATAAGATTAATTAGTAATTGCATACAAGTAATTTGGAAAAAAAAAAAAATGTTATATCAACGTCTCACATCTAAAAATTTGGAAAAGACTTTTATTGCACAATTAGATGAGAAATTCATCCTTAAAAGATGAAATAGCCCCCCCCCCTTCTGGTTCCATAATTTTTGCCAGTAATCTTTGTCTCGTGTGTAAAACTAGGGTGGTGTTCAGTTTTAACCAGCATGGAGAGGCTCTGAGTCATACAAAGGCTCTAAAAACTACAATTAAACCACACATTCATAAAAAATTAACAAAATGATGAATTAGAGGCTATCATTTTTGTTCTTTATCAGATTGCATACCATGAATTCGTTGAGATATGACAGAATTAGACAATGCATCTGATGTGCCAAACTGACAGAACAGAAGGCATGCATTTGATTTCATCATTTCTGATGAATTTGTTTGATTAAACATTTTTAATGAAAAAAATCATAACTTTTTGGAGCAGCTCTATGCTGATTAAACACAGATATAGGATTGTGTATGTTGTAGCAAAGATTACTATTTTATCTTCTAATTGTTTTTTTCTGGTTTCTAGGTTATATTGATTTGTCAAAAAGAAGAGTTTCTCCTGAAGAGGTTGCCAAATGTGAAGAGAAGTATGCTAAGGCCAAAACAGTGAGTATTTTAAAGAGTGTCCCAAGAGTAACGTTTGATTAGCAGCTGTTAGGTTGTCAGTAGATTAGTAGCCATGATCTGAAATAATAAAAATCTAATTAGTTGCATACCCTATTGTTTCACAGATCAATGCAATGGGTTACTAAAAATAGCATCGCATGATTTAATGTTTGAATAAACTGCCAAGTATATATAGATCCTCTTCCAATTGGGTGTTACTTTTGAGACATTATTTATACAGAAAATAAGAAGCTTGAAACCAAGTGTATAGAATCCTGTTTGCCTCAGGAATGTTTTGTAACTGGGTTCTTCAAAGTACAGGTCCCAACCTATTACTGGGGGACAAGGTTCTGTTGTTTGCAGGTCACAATAAATTAATTGAAAAATTAACAGTTTTATTTAATGATTGTTTATTTTACCTATGTGGGGAGGCGGTATATGAGGAGGGTTTTTGTGATGTCCATCTATTTTTCTCTTTCTGTAAGTCAAAAAAATTTTTTTGGCGGGGGGGGGGGGTCTTTTAGTACATGTCATTCTTGGGGGGGGGGGTCTGCTTTTGAGGCATTCTTCTTTTGTGACTTCTTGTCTTTTTTTTTTTAATTCCATTTTGTCTTTTTTTCCAGGTGAATAGCATCCTCAGACATGTTGGAGAGTTGCTTGGCTACAAACATAATGACCAATTGACCGATCTCTACACAAGGACTGCTTGGTATTTTGATGAGAAATTCAAGAAGCCTGGTGCTTCTTTTGATGCTTTTAAGCTTGCTGTCACGTAAGTAAATTCATCAACTTTTCTTCATCTATCGAGGGGAAAGTTTCGCACGTATTTGTGTTCTTCATGGTTGTAGAGCATGAAATTCCCAAAGTATAATTTGGTGTTTAACACACACACTCTTTTAAGATCATCAGCTGAAAAAGTCAGCCATTATAATCCTGAGAATGATGTAACTTTGCAGCTTGATTCATCTTGGAAAACGTTCTTTATTTATTCCGAATATATCTAATTATGACTTTTGTACTGAACCAAACTCTTACTCCATACATGATTCATTTAATTTCATGTGAAAGAGATATTTTTAGGTGTTCATCTTGAGATTATGGAACCTTTGAAGTAATGGTCAAGTGTTGCCTTTGCTGCAAATTTTGAAAATCACTTGATCTATGAATATGATTGTATTGAACCTTAATTAAGAAAACCATTTGTTTTTTGATGTGTCAAAACACATCTCAATGAGACACATTCTGTTCTTATCTTTTTTTTTTTTTTACTAGCTACTCTAATGTCAGAATAGAATATCAGACGTTAACATTTTTGTTTCAAAATGAGAAAACCAAAAATTGCAATTTATAATTTCTATTGAAAATGATACTCGCAGAACATTTCGGTATTGTTATTGAGTGAGATTCACAAAACTTTGAAACATTGAATTTTTGTTTCTCTTTCTCATCTCAATTCAAGGTTTTTTGAGACCATTTTGCAGTTGTCCATTGCTGCCAGTTTGAACTTTTTTTTTCTCACTGTCTAGTATCCAGGCAATGTTTCGGACATGAGAACTTATCTAGAGTTGGGCCACCCACCCTGAGATGTCAAAATCCCAACCTTTCGATCAAAACCTACATAGATCATGAATTTTAGATACAGACATCTCTTGATGTTGTGCTGT
Organism: Thysanoteuthis rhombus; assembly: GCA_963457665.1. NCBI lineage: Eukaryota > Metazoa > Mollusca > Cephalopoda > Oegopsida > Thysanoteuthidae > Thysanoteuthis > Thysanoteuthis major. Next base: position 76,101,916 of record OY735204.1, on the reverse strand, counting down.
TAATTATATAAAACAGTCAAGTGGACCCTAACATCACTATCTGTATTGTTGCCCATTTGTCCCTAAAATACAAATAAACACAGAATTTCATTTAAAGAAAATTATGATTAAAAAAGATATTGAGTTTCTGTAATTTTCAATCAATTAACATAATTTCATGGTGTTTCACGCATAATTTCTTTGTTTCTTTGTGATAAAATCTAGATTTTTGTACTGAAAACATCTTGATTCACTGGTTTGGCACATGTAAATGACTATTGATTATCAGCTGTTCAGTTTCAACAGTTGTCTTCCTTGATCCCAATACCTGTGTTATATCAGGAATTACTGCAAGATATTGAAAAGTCATCTGGAATTTTCTCTCTTGATCAGTGGACTTAAAGCACCAAAATCAAGATCTGTCTAAATAAATACTATTTTTATTCCTTTCATCTGTTAGATCTCAACAATTTCTGCATTTTCAAAAACTTTCATTCAGCTGATTAAGTTTTAGAACCACAAACACATCTTTTTGTATTTCATGTTATCAAATATGAAGCTTAATTTTATTTCAATTCAGAAAATATGATTGTAAATAGAATTATATCTTGTCATTTTGATTGAAATTGATTTAATAAAGGCAACTTTCTTGGTGAAGATTATCAATATTCACTTTGGGTCAATAATTGTTAGTTTTTGTCCTCTTGATGAATCTAACAGAAGTTCAGGAGTTGCCAGATTGGGTTACAAAGTGATATAATCTGAGTTTGGTTTTAAAGACTTGCCCAGCATAAATATTGGAATAGCATTGAATTTTTAAATGGAATATGGAGGCAGAGGTTCAATCCTAGCCTCTTGAGTTGGGACACACTCAAGGGCTCTTCCAGACTTGCTATTGCTGAATTCAACGCTATTCCCATATCTGCTTTAGGTGAATTTCTGAGATAAAACTCAGATTATCTCCCCTTATCGCCCAATCTGGCAGTTCTCCAGAAGATAGAAAACAAGTTGATTTTCTTTTTTTTTTTTTCTTCCCTATTTATAGAAACCCAAATATCTTGGATGAATGTGACATTGATGACAATACAAAGAAAGTTTTACTGGAGAACATCCACCGACGACTGACACCTCAAGCTGTGAAAATTAGAGCAGGTCAGTAAAACCTCTTGATGTCTACTTGTGTTATACTCCACTTAGGCTGAAAGATTTTGCTTCAGTCTCTTTCCATGAAGATCGACACGATAGCATCCCATATCTTCATCTTTATTGAAATTTTACTTTTTGCCTGGGTTCTGATTCAGGCTTATTTTCTGTTGAATGAAAATTTAAAGTTAACATCATTTAATTGCCGAGTTGCCTTTGAAAAGGGTTTTCTACCGAAGATATCAGCATCAACTGATATAAGTGATTTATCCATATAAAAGCCATCTATGGAAATTAGTATGATTTAGTATAATTGTCTGAAGTGTCATGTCAACCTATAACTTATAATGTATTGATAACCGTGTGAAATAGATTAACAGAGCTATAAATGATTAGAAAGGTTGTAATAAAATGTGGTCTTAACAATGGAGAAAATGTCATGAAAGAGCTGGACATTTGAATCTAATAGAAACTAATTTCTTTCTATGACTTTTTTCATACCGTATGATACCAGTGGTGATTTTTCTTACATAATATTTTGTCCAAAGACTTTGTCCAATCACCCTTGAAAATGGATTCAATTAAGTTAAGACTTAGAACAACTCCAAAATAGAATACTTGAATTATTAATAATGAATAAGTTTTTGGCACTTTAGTTCCGATCCACATATAAATGACCCGATCATTTTTTTATGTGTATATGCTAGTAGGTAAAAAAGGAATTGTTCATTCTGTAAAGTATATTGTATTGTGTAACTTTTGAAGGTGTTTTTTTTATTTTTTTTTTTTAACTACTATAGATGGTAATGCCAAAGTGAAGAAACATTTTGATTTTGGGAAAATTGAAATTGTTTTTCGGGTCAGTATTGAGCCCTGCCAGCCATACACTTATGTCACTCTTTCACTCATTGTAATGAAAGATAAAATTTGGTGTATTACAAAAGTTTTTACTTGTTAACATTTGAATTATTCTTCTATTGATTTAAAAATAATGATTCATTTTTTAATGCTGCAGATATTGAAGTTGCCTGTTACAAATATGAAGGAGTTGATGCTGTAAAGGCAGCTCTTAACAAAGGACTTGAGCTTTCCACAGAAGATATGCCGATTAAAGTAAGAAGATTCATTTTTTTTTCTGTTGATAATTTTTCAAAGTCTTAGTTGTATTTTTGACTTGTGTGGATAAATCAAAATAAGTAGATTTTGGATAATTTATTTTGCTGTGTTTTTGGTATAAATTTGGGATGTTTTTGATATCTGTAATCAAAAGATTGTTTCCAATTGTCATGCTAGGAAACATTTGACTTGAATCTGATTTTTTTTAATTCTTCAGTTTTAAGGGGTTTTTTTTGGTTTTTTTTCTTCCTTGCATTCAGTTATTTCAGCTGAAGTGATTGGATTTTCTGATATATTTCCTAAAACTTGTAAAATCATTTGAAAACTAAAATTATTCTTTGACTGGGTAAATTAAATATCACTTAATTTCTGAAAATGTGCAAAATCTTGTTGGTTCGTGATGCCAACTTGATAATTCTAATTTCTTACTGTTTTTAGATTAACCTTATTGCTCCCCCACTATACGTGATGACGACTCAAACATTGGAAAGGTCAGAGGGTGTGAAAGCACTTGAAAATGCTACAGAAGTAGTGAAGAATGCCATTGAAGAGATGGGAGGAATGTTCAACATACAAATGGCGGTGAGTTGCTATTGCGATTTTTGTCTTTTTCTCTTAAAAGCTGAATGTTTTCTTTTTAGTTACACTTGACTTGTCTCCTTAGATAGTATAAGCCAGTTCTCTTCAATCTGCTTAAGGCTTACTTTAGTGAAGGTAAAGTTTCTATATTGCTCAGTAGTAGTAGGTGATACTGTTATGGTTGAAAACTGTTGCTTTATAGGATTCTATCATTTTCTAAGTTGAGCCTAGTTTGGTATAAGATCACTATAATCGAGCACTCAATCAGAATCGGGTTTACCACAAAATGATTTGTCAATGCATTGCTTTGCTATATTATTGCTAAGAGGCAACAGTTTTCATGGTGGATTAATTGTTGTTGAGATGAATTATTCTCCAATGTTATTGCTCTTACCATATTTTTTTTTTTCCATGCTGAGAAGCAATAATTCTCTCAATAGAGGCTGTAGTGATTGTCTTGCCCACCAATGAACAGTTGATGACCATTGGTTTCCATCTCTCTATCCCTGGGGACCTTCTATTTTATCTGGGAATGTACTTCTGTTAAAAGGCTCTTGAAACATTTTTTAACACATATCCAAGTTCTATGAATTTGTGACTCATTATCACCATGTGGGTATTAGGAAGTGAGTGACGCCACTTCGGGTGCTTGTCACTTCCAGGTCTATTTTATTGTCATAAAAACCTCAAACTCATGTGAAGCCTGAGCGAGGATGGCCATTGCTAGCATGAAGGAATTTACTACTTATCACCTATCGTATATTTTATTTAAAAGAATAATTTTCATGTTGTTTTATTTTAGCCAAAAGTGGTTTCTGACACTGATGAATTGGAATTGGCTCGGCAATTGGAACGTCTGGAAGAGCAGAACAGAGATGTTTCTGGTGATGAAGATTCTGACGATTATGGCAGTGTGAGTGGAGATGATGAGATCAGCCCCAAGCAATGAAGGACAAGATCATAGTTTCAGTTTATTTGAATTCTTATGAATCTGGGTTGCAAACATTCTATTTCTACCAGCAGCTCTTTTGCATAAGTGGCAGAGGACAAGGAAATAGTGGACCTTATGTGTTTGCCTTGATCAACCTCTTCTCATCGTTTCGATCTGTCGTCCCAATGATTTTGGCTTGCAACTTTACGATGAATCTGGCTCCTGAGTTATTCACATTAAAATCTTTGAACATTATTTTGTCGTCTTTTCATTTATACAGATAATTTGTTTAGATGGTTTGGTATGATTATGAAGAACTTTTCTACCCCCCCCCCCCAGCCCTTTGAGGGGGGGGGCTCTGGCTAAATTGAAATCTGATGTGTAACTTGACCCCCCCCCTCAATAGCTTATGAAAAGAAAAAAAAGTGAAAATCGTATGAAACATTTTTATTTTCCAAATCTCTATCTCATTCGTGGAAAGGAAAATGGGTAAAAATGAGATAAAAAATTTTAAACCTTTAGGAACCAGAGATATTTTTTAATATAGATTGTGGGTTATGTGAATGAACATTTAGCAAAACATTTGCATTTGAAATTTTTCTTTCTTTCCCAAAACCTTGTTTTATTCTTTCACTTTACCCAACTCTGAGATTTTTGTTAATTATAATGTTATAAGATTATTCAAATAATTGAGAAAAGGGAAGCCCTCCCTTCTTTCAAAGCTTTTTTTGTGAGTATGGAATGCTAAAAATGTCAAATTCTTTATAATTCCACTGAGTGACAAACATCAATGTTCATTTCAAGTTGGGGTTTGAATTAATATAAATAATTTCAACTTTCCATTGTCTCATCACCTGTTGAGAAGTACAAACCAGGCATCAACTTGTGTCTGGCTTACATTCCTAGTGTTTATATTAATATATTTCCCACTGAAATGAAAGCGTATTAATAACAATAGCAATTACTGTAAATCTGTACGTGTCATGGTATTTTAGGCTGCATTGATTTTTACCTCACCATTGTCTTTTCTTTCCATTCATTGTGGAGAAATGAGAATGAGTAGCCATCAGCTCAACCCAGCAAGGTGTCTTCTCTTTTACCTTCTCTGTCTAAAGAATTTTAAACAAATGTGATGTATGGAAGACTGCAGATTTTGTTTTTTGGTTGACACTTTCAATTAGTAAGAACTTAATTCTAGACATGAATAGGATACAGGTGATAGTTGAAGGTTAATAACGCTTTCAACTGCATTCTTTTTCCTCCCTGCTAAGGATTTCAATGTACCGTCAACACTCATGGTTGGTGAAAATTAAAAAAAAACAAAACAGCCCAATTCTATATTAGAAGTTATGAAAGAAGTTTTTTTTTTTTTTCAAATGAAGTCCTGAAAAAAAATAAGTAAATATTTCTAGTTTTTTTTTCTTTTTTTCCCCCCCCCAAAAGTCCATGAGAGTAGTTTCCCTCTATTGAATGTGAAAAATCTAATCCCTAAAAGTTGAAGGGACCACTGTATGCACTCAAAGCTCATAAAGATTAAAGAAATTTGCAGTTTTTCAGTACTTGGGATAAAATGCCACTCTGTTATGAAAAAGCAATTTTTCTTTTTTTTCTTTTTTTTCTTCTCTTTAATGAAACATTCACAAATATTTATCAAGTGTTTTCGGTTATAAATAAATACCAAATATGAGAATTGGGTACTGATACAAGTGAAGGGTCCAATGACTAAGAAAAAAAAAGTTATTCCTTCTGAATGATTCTTTTAACGAAAAAAAAAATCTTTTGGCTGGACATGAAAATAATTCCTTACATGATAGTTACCTGTCTGAACAACTGGGTGTCAAATATTTTTTAATTTATTCAAAATATTTTAAATCAATTTTCATTATTTCTTCTCACCTTCAGCTTAATTTTATTTCAGTTGCTTTTTTTTTTTTTTTTTCTCCTTTCCTTCCTCCCTTTCTTGAAACTGGTCGGAAGAAGTTGCAACGGAACTTCCCTTCCATGCCCCCCCCCCATACTGAAAGATTTCAAAATAAAAATTCTGTCAGATTATTTTCATTTGACCAACCTTGAAACTTTGAAATAAAAATATGATTGAAGGTAATGGATCCCACTTTTCTGAACATTGAAGGTTTTCTCTTCAAAAAAATCTGAATTCATGAGACCGTATGTTACATTTCCCACTATATTAAAACTTTAAATTTTTACTTTTTTTAGTACATAAATTTCATGCAGTCCAGTTTCCATCATTTTACAAATTATTTTCATTCCTGGTTTGAAAAAGCAATATTTGAGTTGATGCCAATTTTTTTCTCCCCTCTCTCAGGCTCAAGCTTAGCCACTTAGCTTGAAATATAGCCTTGTGTGTCATGTCAACTTTTCAGGACTTATCCATTTGAAATGGGTTAAGAATCCTTTACATTAAATATCTAGCCCTATTTATTCCTCTCTTTACCACTGAAGTAGAAATGTGTGTATGTATGTTTGTAGTTTTGTTTTATAACTTGGGAACTATGCATCCCAAGACAAAATAAAAGCATGATTGTATTCAGCATATATCAGTCTACCTGCAGCACATTTTTAGTTGAAATGGATGAAAAAATTTTTCCTTCTCAATGTCTGAAAAATATCCAGCCTACAGCTTCTGCTTCAAGCCATCACTGCCTGCAAATGAAAGTAGGTTATGTGTTTGTCCCTGGCTGTTGTAAGGTTTGTTTGAATGATAGCTGATGAGGCATTGCTGGAGTTATTTTTCTCTAGTTTCTGATTCTATGTAGGGCAAGGGGAGGGGTATTAACAGGTTGCATGTGCAATTCATGTAGAGAATCAATGGAAGGTGTTATTCTGCTCCTCCTAACTCTCCCCTTCCTACCACAAAATCTTTGCCTGTGTCTACCATTGATTCTTTCCAAGTGTGTGTATGTGTCTGCAACGTCTCCTACCAACATTACAATGAACAATGAAACGGAGACCTGGTCCGGCCTAGCCCATCCAAGATGTGTAATAAGAAGAATCGAAATAATGACAAATTTCTCAACAAAATATACATTAATGGTATCGCACAATAATCTGCAGTAATCTTTTAATAAAAATGTCATGGTTGAACCTAATCTTCCACTTGGTCACATGATTTGGTAATAATGGCATTTGAACTTCATATCAAATTTATCAGCTGTTTTAAGTCACTGTTGTATTTAAAGAATCTGAAATTGAAAATTTTGGTTTTACCCAATGAAGATTCAAGTTCACCAGTTTAATTGAAAAAAAAGGGATACAGTGGAAACATTCTTCAATATGAACTAAATTTTTTATGAGCATTTTTTCTTGGATGAACAATTGCAATATTATTATTGAGTTATGATAAAAAGCAACTGAAAGTTGAGATGAAGGTGAAAACCAGTCAAAATTAATATTGATGTTGCAAAACTTCATCCAAGAATAAATTTGAAAATAATCTTGAAAATTATGTGGTATTGAAAGACAACTAGATCTCAATTGTAAACATCAACAAGTGTGGAATATGGGTTGTAAGGAGTTAAGTTTAAGGTGTAAAATCAGTTTCCAATTAATTATAAAGTTCCATTCGCTGAATAATTAAAAGCGGCCAGGCATGTACTTGACACCCTCGGGCTAGAGTGTAAAAGTTTGATTCTCACAGCGGGCTTACTGTTTATTTTCAGATAGCACTGTTCAATTGTTACCCTGAGATTCAAAGTTGGGAAGTAAAAATTGGCATGAAGGTAAAAGCTAGTCAAATTTGTCTAAAACAGGAATCTGACGAGAGCAAGTGTTTCTCACTTCAGGTTTAAGAGTGAAACCGAGACTTCAATATGCTCAATGTTGGATTAGGCTTTTCTACCATAAGCGATTTGTCTTGACATCCAGAATGGAGTGTACAATATCCAGATTATACATGTTTTTCTTTTGTCTTATTTGCAACGCCAGGTGTTATTTTGATAATTGCATGAGAGCACCAAAAATTAGTTTTTGTTATATATTAACAATTTATTCCAGTGTCTGCAAATGATTCCCACAACGAAAGTCATCTTTCATTCCCTAAAAGTTGAATTTATTCCGGTTACAATACAGAACATTCGTTCGTTGTGAGTTGTATACTTTGTGACAGCACAGGACATAGCTGGGGTGGGGAAACTCATTCTCCCTGTCCCCAAAAGCTTTATGAATAGTTCACCTACTGCATTTCTACAGATAAATTTCACTAAGTGTGTGTGTGTGTGTTGGGGATGCTTCAAAGAGCTGAGCAGTTCTGGGCTCCCAGATCTAAATGTTGCAAGAAGATGATCCTTGACAATAGAAGAGTCAGAATCACTCAGAAAAGAGAATGTAGTGACTTTCATTCAGCAAATAAAATATATGGTGCTCATTGGTGATCTCAATAAAAACCTGCCTGACAGGATTATTGGTGTGATCCCACAAAACATTCTCTTCATTTTTATTCATTTACTATTAATTATTTTGTTTTGCTGTTAATTTTATTTACTACTTATTGCAATTAGATCTATTCAGTTACCTGTCATTTAGTAATAAATAGTAACTTTTTTGCTGTATTATGGTGACAAACCAACACAAAGTAAGAGTCAAGTTTAGCATTATACCTACATTGTAAATATAACCTGTCGAAAAAAAAATCACAGAATTTGGATCTTCAAGAGAATACAAACCGAAAGTTATGGCACAAAAGCAGAAATCACATGAGTTCTAATTTTTGCGTTTTAAAATTTTCTGGAGGATAAAATCTATTCCTGATTTCAAGCTATAAAAAAAGGGGTGTCGCATATATTCAAAGTCACATTGTACTCGTAAAAAAAACGGAGATTACTATAAAATTGAATAGTGAATTAATAAATATTTTGTAATTATAATTCATTTATAAATTGTCAAAGGGATCGAGGATTTCTGGTGACATTTTTCCCCTTTAATTAAGCCAGTCTATCCAGCAAATTCAGCTGCTTTGATATTTGCTTCTGTCAACTCAATCTGACTAACAATACTTTAGGCTTTGTAGTGGTAGCTCAGGTGAATGTCCTCAGTCTATGTCAGGTGATTGAATTACATTGACACAATAGATTTATTATACTTATTTCTTTCCAGCAGTTTTTGAGACATTGATGTCATTCTAATGCCAATTGGTGCCTTTTAATGATGTGTATTGTGCTTTGAAGAAAGTAGGTTTTAGAGGAGGTTCTGCAATAGAGCTATAATGCTAAACCTTTATTTTCTGTCATTTGTCAAAGTAGTTTTGTAATATTTGGTTAATTCCCTTGTGAAGTTTGTGACATTTTTTTTGCCAGGAATTTTTTGTGCTTTCATCAAAGTCAGGCATTTATGCAATCATACTTGCAGTTAATTCAAGAATTGCAATTGGTGATTCTTCATAGCAATCTCAAAATATCTCAAGGTTATGATTGCAACAAGTTGTGCTAGAGAAGCAAGATTAAAAATGTTTTGTTTATACAAATAATATATTTGATAAATTCATTTGTATAAAAGACTTGTTAGTATAGCTCCATTTGTGAGAGATCTGCCTTCCAGTCACATGGTTATAATTTCAAATTGCAGAAGGGAAATGTTAATTTTATCAACATCTTTGGTTTAACATGACGATAGACAAGATGTGAAGAGATTACTCTCCTAAATTTGGTTAGGATTATTCTCCATTGTGCTTCTTGATATACATGAAAAATAAAGTCCTGAGTTTGACAATAAATAATTTTTCTTGAATCAAAGAATGAGTCAAAGGGTTAATTTAATGAAGAAAGAACCAGGATTTTAATTTGAGATTTTGAAAAAGTCATACATGCACAATCATAAAAAATTGAATAACTGAAAAGACTGTGCAAAGCATGCATAAGTTGATTTGAAGGTTTGTGAATTTTCATTAAGCCGATCTAGAAGACAAGTCAACAAATCATTAATTGCTCTTATCAAATGTATGGTCTAAGAAGTGCCCCATATCTCAGGAACTATTTAAGATGTTATCAAATGGTGAAAACCACAAGATTCTATGTTTTGAAATTTGATTTTGTTTTAGTTAAAAAAAACACTCTACCCAACCATTCATCAGCTTTTTGAAGCTTGATAACAGAAACTGAATAAAGAAGAAAGGGATTTTCACTAACTGGTAGCTCATTATTTAAAGATTTATTATGTTTATAGCAAATGTGGAGGTTTTCAGTAGTTTTGACATTTGGGTGGTTTTTGTAAAGCAACTATTTCTGGTAATCTTTTCTTAGGCAGACAAAATACAGTAGCCAAACACTGCAAACAATTTTACACCCGTATAAGCAAGGATTACCTCCTTTTTTGTGTATCTTGAGAATGGATGAAGATTTCCAGAATATGTTTTTGTTGAATGATAGATCAAAAGCATTCATTGTGTAAATGAGGGAACATTATATCCTTTTAATGAAGATTTTTTTCTAATTTCTTTTTAAATCAAAATTATACCTGGGTATCCCAACCCGAAAAAAAATTTAATTAGTCATTTGCATTTAGCACTAAGAAAAAACAATTCAAAACAATAATGATTGCATATTTATTTAAAATCGATTCACAATTTTTAGTTAAGTTAACCGTATTATCAAGAATGCAGTGATAACACCTTTTTAAAGTCTGAGAGTTATTTCCCAAAATTCTTAGGTTATCACATCAACAACTACATTAATATTTGGTAATGTTGAACCAATGTCTGAATTAACCCTTTCACCATAGCACCGTCCACACACTATGTTCCTTTGCAATATGGTCAGGATAAAATAAGGCATTTTACAATAGTGATTGTAATGGCTGAATTTCATTCAAAAGGACAAGTTTTCCAAGAGATTCTAACAATTTGCAACTAAAGTAGGAAATTAACTTTTAAATTCATAAGGAAAATAACTTACGTTTAAAGTTACCTCCCTCTGACTTTTAGGTAAATCAAATTTTGTTTAGAAAATTCTATTCACAAGAGTTCCAGTCTCAATAGGAGTGGTATCAGGCAGTTCACAAATTTAAAAGTTGACAATTACAGGACTGATGCAGGGTCAACAAAACAACTATGCAATTGTCTATTGTTTCGAGAAAAAGAGTCATTAATATTCAAAGAGTTTTTCTGACAATAGATCTCTTTGTTCATATTATATTAGATTGTTAACACTGTTTAGGCCAATCTATTCTATGGCCTTCTCCAGGTGCACAATCTGAATGTGATGGTGGTAAACAGAATTTCTCCAATGGTAGCCACGCTACAATGTTGGAATTGGATGATATAATTTCCTTTACTTCATAGGCCTAGATTTCCATACTTTGTCCCTGTTGGGTAGTGGAAGCCACGTCGGGTTGAACTCTACAACTCAAAAGGGACTACGTATGGAAATCCAGGCCAAGCAAGGAGAGAAAAAGATACCTGAATCCAACATTTTAACATGGCTACCATCGAAAAAATTCTGTTTAGCACCATCACATTTGGATAGTACATCTGAAGAAGGCTGCAAAAGGGATTGGTCGAAACGTTGTCTTAACACCACAAACAATGAGGAGTTCAATCATCCAAAAACTGAGCAATTGAAAAAGAATGGAGAAGGACTTGTAAAACATGAATATGGCAGCCGGCTGGCAATTCAGATAAAGTAGTAGACAGCAGTCTTTTCATAGAGTCATGAATGGTAGTGAAAGGGTTGAAGACATATAGCACAACATTCCAATTTCTTTGCTAAGTAGGAAGATGGCTATAAAGCAGTGGTTTTGAAACTGGTATCAGTTAGGGTCCACAGCAATGTTCCCTCTAAATCTGATATTGCAAATCTTGTGGCAGAGGAATGACATCATTCATTGCACAGCTATCAAAAAGCATTATTGTAAACAGACTTCTACCATAGATTGGAATTTTAATGAATCCACTCAATTTCAAATAAATAGGATTTTTAAAGATCTAAGATTGCTTTTCATTTCAGTTCATTAACTAGTCTAAAAACTAATTGCTAAAAATTGGGATCTGCCAGGACATTTCCTTTATAGAAGGGGTTCACGAATTTCCAAAGTTTTGAAACTCTGCTGTAAAGCCATCTTCCGTTCTAAAATGATGTTGAAAATGCAACGAGTTTTTAAGCCATTCTAACTGTTCAGGAACAGAAGACCTGCGTGATTAGACTGAAAATGAAATATCAAGCTTTTGACAACTGCTCTGTCCGCAGAATAAAGAACAGAGTGTCCCAAAAGACACAAAGTTCAATTGATCCCATTTGGAGAATCTAACCACCCCCCTCTCTCTCTCTCACACGTTGATAGGGAACACCCTGGATATCTTTTATTCAATGTTTCATTCACTTTACCTTTGAACTACTTCTAATATTTTCTCTCAGTAAACCTAACATCCAGTAAGGATGCAGTACCTCCTCTCTTGATTCTGAGCATTTCTAAAATGAGGATAAAAATTAATTTTGATAACCAAAAAACAAAAAAAACAAAGAAAGCCCAAAAAGAATCATTTTAACATAGAAATGTAGAAAAAGAAGTGATAACTTGTCATTTTTCTATTTTAACCATTTATTTTTCTCAGCATGAGAAATTGCCTCAGTATGTGTGTGAGTGTGTGTCTATATATACATGTATATCAATATTTTTCCTTAAGATGTCAGACAGATGTAAAAAATAAAAGTTTTTTTTTTTTATAACAATTATTTCATATTATGCAAAACCCAAGGAGGAACATAGAATGTTCGAATGTATTGGTATAGGGACGTAGTTTTTCCCCTGCCCCCTCCAATTTCATTCTTTCTAATTTAGAATCAAACTTATCAAGAAATCAAATAAAGAAAGTCAACAGTGGAAAACAAAACCAAAAACTTCAATTGATTCAGTTTATCTACCAAATCAATGGAAGTTTCATTTGAACTCATTTTAGATCGGTTCATCAAAGATTTATAACAATATTAGTCGATTACCATGTTGTATTTCTACAACAAAGAAAGTGAATTTGTTTTAGTGGAAGAGTTCATAGTTTCAAATGGTGAGTAGGAGATATTATCAGCAGAGTGCTGGACTCATAAGCTAAACTTCAGTATTTCATTTTGAGCTTTTCAAATTGTCTTCGCTAAATACTTTCAATAAATATGTAAATTGTAACAAAACTGTAGACAGATATTTAGATGCACTAACGTCTCTAGCATCGATTGATGTCATTGACTGACATACTGAAATGTGAGTTACATCCCTTGCTCAGTGTTACCAATTAGTGTTTTTCATCTAAATCTTTTTTTGTTATGTCTAGATGTCAGAAATTGCTACTCAGATGAATTTTGATAAAATGAGTAATTTTTTCAATTCAATTAGTAATAATGAAAAAAGAAATATTTTTATTCAATTCAAAGTAATAAGATAAGGAATATCTTAAGAAAATTAAGGAATATTTTAATAAGATGAATGTAGAAGAAAAGTCACATTTAATTTATTGGTAATTATTTCTAAGATTCTATATATATACAGTTGAGCACACAAACTCTGGAAATTCGTTTAAAGGCTTTTAAAAGAAAAATTGTCATTCAATAAATAATGTTCATACTATGTACGTACATACGTCTGAAAGATTTTTATTCAGAAAGAACAGAATTTTATTTATTGATGAATAAAAGCTAAAAAAATTTGATAATTTAATTCTTAAAAACAGCCACCTTTCTGAAGTCTGAGATTGTGAGGCTCAACTGTATCTGGAAAATCTAAATATTTCAAGATATTTTTGACTCAATGTTAGATGTAAGCTTGAAAATAACACTGATAACATTTCCCTTGCTAGATCTTCTTACAAGAAAAGAACTAGCACATCTATGGTCTGACTTTCAGGCTCCTTTCATCTTCATTGGTTTAATTATTGCTGGATTTCAAATTTATAATTACTTGTGAGACGACTTGCTAGCTTCGTCAATGAGTCAAAATGTAATGCAGATAAAACTAGTAAAGACATCATTAGGTGAGAAAACTGAGGTTGGTAATTTGTTAGAGGCAGTGGTGTAGTGCTAAAATTTAAATTAAAAAAAAAAAAGTGAGAGAATGCAGGGCTACCTGCTCTCTGAGGTGGGGTGGGGGAGCGTAAGCCCCTCCCATTCAAGAAAACTTTTGAATTTCAAATTTCAGAGACATTTTGAGTCCAGTATTTGGACACATACTAGTTAATTTTTTCATCAGAGAATTTCAGTAGTATATAGATAGTGAGGAAATGCTGACCTCTGAAACGCCCCCAAAATAGGGGGACAGTGTTCCCACAGAACTACAGCACTGCTTATAGGTTCTACTTACCACTGTTGGCTTTCTTTATTAAAATCATTTATAATTTCTGATTAGATGTACATGTTGTGGAAAAATCTCATCAAGTGGAAAGAATTTACTTCCAAGTCTTTCAATTTCACTTGTAAATTTTTTCCCCCCCTTTTCCCCCTGAATTGCACATTTTGAAGTTACCCAAAGCAGGATTGCCATATTTGGTCAGAAGAGGAGATGATCCGAGCTTTGACTTGACCAGGCATTGGAATAGCGTTGACTTTGAAAAATCGAGAGAGTTCAGAAGCAGAAAATATCAGCATTTTGAAGGTCTGGAGGAAAGAGGCTGGTATCGAGCCTCTTACCTCCAGACTCGCTCGATTTCCATATTCAACACTATTCCAATGCCTGTGTTGGGTAAGTCTCTGAGATAAAGTGCAGATTATCTCTTTTCCTGACCAAATCTGATAACTTTGACCCCAAGATTTATTGGAATTTTCTTGATTATAATGATTTCCATTACTTATGTCTCTTTCTCTGGAATGTTGGTATTGTGTCCATTGGTGTCCATTGGGAAGTGGTCCAAGCAGTTTGACTGAATGAAGATCACGAGTGTGGAATGTACCAAGTAAGGAACACACACGCATTATACAAACAGATTTGGTCAGGAGGTTCCAAAAACCTCATAAAAAGATGATCCCATTTTTTTTTGTTCATTTTTACACATCCAACAGTTTTCAAACTGTAACAAAATCAATCTTTGTGAATTTCCCTAATTTCACATTTTTAAAGATTGTTTTGAAAGAAATCATTTTTCTCTCTTTCTTAATTTCCCCTCTAAAAATTATTTTTCTAGAAAGTATATTCTCTTGTCTCAATTTTTTTTTCTAATTTAGGGGATGAGATTTTTTATACATCATCAAAGATGCCTTTAGGCGGCTTGTGACCCATCCTGCCAACTGAGCTGTATCTTGAAGGGGCCTGTGTCACATGTTGTGACTGGTAGCCAGTGGCAGCACTGTGACCCATGTTCATGTAATCATCCAGTGAATCAGTGGTTGTGTCTCCCATGTAATCCACTGGTTCAGCTTGGCGTAACAATTCTGTACGGTCATTTTCATCGGGACTCCGGGGAACTTTTCCTGAAAAGAAGATAAAAAATGCATGACTAGTATGTACAACCTTGAAATAGTGTTAACCTTTTCATTCTCAGAAGAGCCATATGACCCACAGCATTTTAACTTTCCTTTGCAGTTTTCTTCAACACAGCTACGAGTTCCTGTAAGGGTCATATGACCTCTGCCCTCAGTTTTATCCAAAATTTTGACAAAATTTGATTTTAACACAATATACCCCTAACTTGACGTCTATCAAAACCAAATGACTTGTCTGATTAAAAAAAAAAAAGGTTTATTCGAAATTCATGCATGAAAGGATTAAATGACACTTGGAGAAAAAACAAAAACAAACTCTGACTGCACAATAATGAAAATCCAATGTTGGAATCCCTGAACCGAATAAAATGGATTCTTATTTTATTAGAAACTGTCACCAATACTGTCAGAATAAGTTTCTCTTAGTTTTTAAGCTGCTCTAGATGGCGATGAATCATGTGTAAAGGCAGCACCATTGGAACTAGAGGGATAGAAATTTCAACATTTCTTAGTTTGTGCTTGCTTGTTCTTTAAAAATAAAATTCAGATTTTTTAAATGATCACTGCCAAACAAAAGGTGAGAGAAGTAATTTATTAATCGATCACCCCTTTTGAAAACAAACAAAAAACTGATCTCCCCAACATGGCATGCTGCCTAAAGTGATGGTTTCTTTCGAGTGACTAACCAGACCAGTGAGTTAAAAAAGGTAAAAATCTGCTTCTGTAAACTATGGAAAGTCTCATTGGGTGGGAGATTAAGGCAACCAGGTGTATAATGGACTCCTTTTGGCTAGAGGGTGGGAGCTTGACTCTAATTTTCACACTGTTGCTATTTGCTCAGACCACTGCGAGAACAGAACCTGACACAAGATTGGTTCAAAATGGGGATACTACACATACGGACGTGTCGGTGGGAACATCTAAAAAATTCACTTGAGTCTTTGCAACTATTGCTGCAAGGACATATGTATCCTGGTATTTAGGTTTCAGGATGAATCCCAAGCCCCCTTGACTGCAGTGAGCAATACCATGCCTCATGGGGTAAAACCTCATTGATGTAGACATGATGTCATCACCAAAGTTGGAATAAAAGACAAAAATCAAGATAAAGACAAGTCAAAATAAATAATAGAAACGAAATTCTAATGATGCGTTCCTGCACGACTAAGAAGGAAAATACAGATAAGGCCACTGAAAGGGAAACTACGTATAACGGGGATCACAGAAAGAAGAATCATGGATAAAGGAGATTGTTACAAGGGAGTCTATTAATTGTATAAATCATTTTATGAAAAAAAAAAAAAAAAAAATTTATCTATGATCCCATGCTGACGTTGCTTTATATCTATCATGAGAATTGATGAAAAAAAATATTATTAAATGATTTTTTTCTTCAAAAAAAACCCCAAAAAACAAACAAACAACAAAAACAAACAAAACAAAGAACATACCACTGAAAGGGAAACCGGATATTTTTTATCACGATAATTGATCAAAATTATAGAATAAAACAAGTCAGTTAACTTGGGACAGACAAAGTGTGTCATAATTTGTTGGACGCATCTAAAAATAAACTGAGTAAATCTTGACCATAAATAAACCAAATGTTTTTTTTAGAGTTAGAATATCAAATTCTTATACTCTCTAAAGTATAGTTTTTTTTTATCTCAACTTTAAGATTTCAAAGTTCATGGTTTAAATTTGAAGACAAAAAAATATCAAGAGTAGAAATTACAATTTAACGTTGTCCAGACCACGACTGCACAAATAGCAATGGAAAAAATATAATTATTCATAGTATTAAGAAAATGAGAAACTAAAATCCACATCACACAAAGAAGAAAGTGTCATTTAATGCTAAATCTATTTGAAGTGAGACAATGACAATTTTAGTTTTGTAGATTTTTGCAGCTTACTATAACTCTTAGATACATTGACCATTTGTAACTCTCCAATGAATAATATTGAAAAAAAAATATAAGTCTTTTGTGAATTGACTTGAAGAAAAATAAAAAAAAAAATACCAAAAAGAACAAGGGAAGTAACTTTAATTAGAAGTTACTCCCCGTGAATTACATTTTGAATTCTCAGCAACAAATTCAAAAAATGAATAAGTGAGTCAATCCCAGGGTTTGATTTAAAAAAAAGGTATGAACTCATTTTGTGCGCTGAATGTCGAGGTTTCTTAAACTGCTACATTATTTTCCCACAAATATAAGTGACAGGTATAGTGATTCAAACATTTCATCTTCAAGTGCAGAGAACAAAGGTGGGATTTTTTTTGCTTCCCTGCGTTTTTATCTAGATTATTGCAAATTATCACGATATTTGTAAAAAAAAATACAGTGAGAAAGAATTGAAAATGAAAACTTGGCTTACCTCCCCTGCGTGGACTTTCCGTGGTTGTAGATTTCCCATTTCCAAATTGTTCATTCCACATTTTTCTTCGTGCTTCTCCATCTGCTTTTCGTTCACGTCGTCGTTTCTCTTTAAAGACACAAGAAACGAAATTTAACGATAATATTTACTCAATAATATAAAATCAAAAAGTAACTAGAATCTGAGTTTCTAGAAGAAACCTTGAGTGTAATTGTGCATCAGCCCAGACAGCAAAAAAAAAAAACAAAAAACAAAACCCTAATGAAAGCACGAAAAATCACTAGCGAAAAGAATTCAATAACATTCATGAGGGAAAAAACCAAGAATTCAATAACATTCATAAGGGAAAAAAACAAATACCTTGAAACAGTACAAGTGGCCTAAAATAAGTGTTTTGTTCAGCATTCTTTTTTATATAGTAAATAGAACTCCTCCTTTAAGAAAATCAAAAACCTTTTTTTAAAAATGTAAGTGCGATACATTAAGATGCACTAATTAGCATTGGAATGACATTGACATCTTGAAAACTGTAGGAGGAAAAGTGTGCCAAAAATTATTGGAAAAAAAATAAATGAAAATACATAGAAGCACGGAGTTGCTTTGAGAAAAATTTTGAATTTTGGAATAAAGATAAAATAAAGTGAATAGGATTAAATAATCACATGAAAATATTTGGAAACAAGATTTGTTATTGGAATAGTTTTTGATCAAGTGAAATCCTTGTTGTTAGGGTTGTCAAGACATTTTGGCTGATCCATTCTACAGTCTTCTTCAGGTGTACTATCTGAATGCGATGGTGGTAAACAGAATATTCCAAAAGTCATCATGCTACAATGTAGGATTCGGATAATGTCAACTGTTTTTTCTTTCAAACAAAGAAAGGAAATCCTTCCTTATATCATAGCTACTATTGAAATATGATTTACCACCATCACATTTGAATAGTTCACATGAAGAAGGCCATAGAATGGATCAGCTAAAACGTATTAACAGCACCAATAAAAAGGAGTTCAATTGTCAAAAAAACTGAATGTTAATGACCCTTCATCAAGAAGTTAAGCAACATTGAGTCTGGTCAGATAGGTGACTGTCTGGGGATACCAGGCACCATAAGCAGCTGGGGATGCATCTCCTCACCCTGCCAAGATATCATGGGTCAGCGTGGCAGGGTAAGGTCCATCACCCGATTCCTTATATCTTACGACCCTCGGATTCACAATTAGAAAGAAAAACACATGATGAAGACTGCACTCACCTCTTCTGATGAGTTCTTTTCCCTCATCAATAAGTTCCTGCGTCATGTCGTCATCCCCTACGAACTGTTGGAATCCTAGAAAATGCAGGATACGGCTTCCCAGGCTGAAGTAAGTGCAGATGCATAGCAACAGAATGGCGATTGGGAAGTAGATATTGAAACCATCCGACACGATAGAAATGACATCCATGTGTCCCATGATCTGATTGGAAGAAAAGAAGGAAAAAAAAGGAAAAATAGAAAATCACACACACAAACACGATTGTTTGCATAGATCTTTGTGAATTAAGGAAAAGGCATAACACTGTTGTTTGAAATATAATCAAAACTAGTTAATTCTGTGAAAAAATTAATGGATATTCAGGTTTTCCCACTATCTGATAATGTTACAATACGAGGACTGATGGAACTCTCTAATTGAATATTTTATTCTATTTTTAAATATCATTTTTGTTAAAGATAATTTTTGTGTGGGTGCATGAAAAATATACTTACATATTTAGTGAAAGATAAGTTACAAAGTAACCCTTTTCAGTTGCCAAAAGGTTAATAGAAACATCTCAAGTAGATTTATTGACAAGATAAAGTGTGTTCGCTTGGAACCAGAGTTGCAGACCAAGAGTAGACCAGAAAAAGGGTCAGTTGGTCTAAGGGCCACTGGCAATAGAAGGACTGATTAACCTCAGACTCTTTCTCAACAATATCTCTCTCTCTCTCTCCCTCTCCCTCTCTCCGTGAGTGAGAATTCTGTTTCGTCTCCAAACAATGACTATCAATGTATTTTTAGTCGGCCAAAGAAAAAAATTAAGGTTCACTTTTGAATCTCGACACGACTCTATTCCTGCCATTATCCTTCAATAGTAAAACTTTCTTTTGAGAACATTCCATGAGCAAAAATGAAGAGTTGGCACTGAAGGGAAATTCATAAAAGATAACGATCACTTACACACGAATGATATGATACGACAAATAGAAATCAACAATAGATAAGAAAATATCTTAATCTATTTTCCAGATGAGCTCAGTCTGATGATATATTTATTTGATTATTTTGGTACTGAAACTACATAATTTGGTCCCAAGACCATACAAATTTGGTTTTGTACAGCAGAAGACATACGACAACACTTGTGTGCATGTCATATCTTAAATAACCGAGAAGAAATTACCGTTTGATAATTGTAATACAACAGGAAAAAAGTTGTTGAAATCAAACTGAAATCAAAAGAAATAAACGCAATAATGAAATTTAATGCCACTTTTTTTTCCTTATCAGATTGCACACTATAATGAGAACAGTGCATCTGATGTGCCAAAATGACATTTTAATTTTGGGAGAAAAATATTGTTCAAAATGCAATATAATTCATTGGCAAAGGAGAAAGTTACACAATATATTCATGTATATACGAAGTGTATACATTAGTTATAAACACTGTTTAGTCTGCTTTCTTTTTTTCTTCTTTCCTTTTATTCTATCTCAAGAGCTGATTTTTAAAAAAAATGAATAACGCAATGTAGTGCGACATAAAAAAGAAAGAATTCCTTTATCTTTCTTTGTTAGGAACACTCTCTATCTCTCTTTAACCACTCTCTCTTTATCACAGTTGAAAACAAAGAAAGTGAATCTTACAGTTGTGTAGGCAGTTTCCTGCAAGTTGCTCTCGTGGATGATATGACTGTCCAAATGAATGAGTCCTAAAAAGTTGAGACACATTGGGGGAGTCAAACGGCACAGCATCCTGAAACCAAGCAATGAATGCTAAATTATAAAAACATAATATTTCATGTAGGTGTCACCAGCACATCAATATCTTTAGGGGTCACAAAATAAAACAAAGTGTTTTCCTGTAGTGATGACCACAGTTGATTTTTTTTTTGAACATAGTAAAATTGGATTTAAAAAAAAAAAAAATTTAAAAGGGTTTTCGAGGAATACAAAAAGGTTAATTTTGCTAGATGAAAATTACCATGTATACGCATGTAAGAGAGAAACTTTTTAGACTATTTCTTGAGGTTAAATTCATGGAGTCGACTATTATATGAATACTACTTTCAAGGGGCTGAAATTAACACTATAATCCAAAATACTGTATTAATAAGCAGAAGCTCAAAGAGTCTCTAAATGAATAAGAAAAACACAAATAATGGATTACAGTAAAAATGCGAATGTTTCTACATATCAAAATACAGGTCTTACTAACAAAACACATGAATAAAGAGGTGTAGCTTTTATAAATATTTACACTTGCTCTTTTATTTCACTACACTTAGCAAACTAGCAAAGTGAAAATTTAGAGCTCATAATAAAAACAGTACATTATCGTTACTTACTGTAATACTGTTTATATGATCAGTGCCAGCAAGCAGCCGAAACAGAAATGAAACATTTCCCAAGAAATACACATCATCACTTGATTCAAGAGCAATGGTTTATCTAGATAATATAGGTCAATATCAAATGTAACCATAGACATTTGTAATAGTGATGCAGCTTCGTCTATGATTTCTCAATTAAGTATTTAGTAGAATGTGCATTTTGATGTGTTCATCAGAAAATAATAGCATAAAAAAAATGAATTTTCATAACATTTGATTCAGAAATGTTGATTTGTTATCCTTGAAGAATCAGGGTCAATTTTTGCACCAGTATTTGTAATTTTCTAATTGTTTTTATTCTATTGATTTATTGAAGATTGCAATGAAAGGATGAAATACTCACATGCCAGTAAAGATCAAACTGTACTCGTTGGTTTGGTGATGTGGAGCAATATAATAATAGTTGAGGATACGAATCTGAAACACCGTGTAGTAGGCACAGAAACAGAGAAATCCAATTGATAGAATAGAAGCCATCTGAAAGGAGTGAGAAAAAAATTGAATATTAACCTTTTGATTGGGGTCAGTGAAAATTTTATGGGTTTGGAGTATATTGATACATATACAGAGGAGTTGCAAGAGGAGGGAGAGGGGGGGGGCAGTTGCCTAATAGCATATGTGTGAATGGGGTGCAAAAATTTCCTCAGGCCTGTAATGTATAAATAATTACACCCTCCCTTAGGGTATAGAATGACTGTCCCTGGGTGCTGATAATCCTTGTTACAGCAATATATATATATACATATATATATAATATGAACTGTAAAGAGTGAGACAGACTCGGGAGTAAAGTGTTTAGAGGTAAGGTTTATTAATCCTTAGAGGTTAATGATATATATATATATATATATATATATATATATATATATATATACACACACACACAGGAGTCATGCAGAGATTGATTTTAGATTTTTCTTTTGTCTTCATATAAATCTATTATAATGAATGAGAAATATCAAATGAACAAGTCAGTAGTGTCTATTGAATTTACAAACATGATAATAGGGTATAAAAAAGAAAAATTGATTTGCACATCCTATGTTCAGGCTGTGGCTAGTTCAAACGATTAAGTGACCATTATAAGTCTCTTAACTGATCTAAAGTATATTAGGATTGCCACAGGAAACCATGATAATGAATAATGATTACTTTTATCACTCAAGTATTAGATGTGTGCACCTTCCAATGACAAGATTTTGAATCATTACACTCGATTATTATTTGAAAATTTTAAAAAAAAAAAATGCATAAAAAGTGAATAAACATTGCATAATAATTTTATACTCAGCAAGATAATCAAGTTTTTACAGAAAAATAGAGAAGAGTACAGATTGTTTTCATCTCAGTTAAGAAATTTCCACAGAAGGCTTCCGAGTGAACTTCATAAGTCTAATAAGTTACCTGGATCAGTGTTTAAAGCAGCAGTATTCAAACTGCATTCGTTGGAAGTCCATGGTTCTACGAAACAAAGTGGCATTTTTGCAGTATATGTAATAATTATGTAAACAATTCCTTCACAGTTTTTACATATATCAGCGTATTTTATTTATCTGGTGTGATAATTGTTTATAATGTTTTCATCAGATAACTAAATTCAAAACACTTATACTTATATTAAACTTATCTTGTCCAAAATCCTTTTCACACAAGTGGAGAGATAGGGGCAGAGGATAGATAAAAACTTTAATTTATTCAAGGGTAGGAATGATTTATAGGATACAGGCATCCCCTATTATCAAGGTTCACAATAAAATACAGGTGGGGTGGTCAACCCAACCATTTCAGAAAAACAAATAAAAAAGAATTTCCATTTGAAACCATAAGCTGGACATTTCAGGCAGAGTACTATTTCACCATACGCCTGTTTGATGACAAATCAACAGTAAAAATGAAATGAATTAGACAAAAACACATTCAAATCTAAGTTTTTATACGATAGATAATGTCTATTGTTGCAAGTTGAGAGTGAAAATTTTTTTTTCCTAATGCTATGTGCTTAGATCCATGGTTGTTGAGGACTTTCCATTGCAAGAAAGAATCGAAATGCTTGATAACAAGGGAGTCGGTCAGAGTAAAGTGGATGAGATAGAATTTTTGTAGCCTAGTTTGTTCAATTTCTGCAGGATCATTTGTGCAACATGCTTTTTTACTGTTCATTCAGGGTCATTTGCGTGACATATCAAGATTTTTTTGTTCAAATGTTCAACATTTAGTTCTTCAGCAACCTCTCAAGTTGTTTTGTGTGGAACTGCCTAAATAATGACCCTCAATTGGATGCTGTTAATCACAGAAGGCTGTCCACATTTTCAAGGCTCTCATCTTTATTTCAAAATTTCTGGAACTCATGCTGAGCCGTACATTTGTTGATAATCACAAATACTTGGTTGATATTGGGAGCAGCATTTGCTACTTTACATCCCATTTTGAACTCGAAGAAAATTACTTGAATTTGCTTTCCCCCCATCTTTGATTTGACAGCCTCAAATGGACCAGAATAAATAGTGAAAAAACAAAACAAAAACAAAACGTTCAGCTCAAATAACATGTGAAATTTATGCTATAAAATATTATATATAAAATATAAAATATATTACACAAATTTTGTTAAATAATAGTTTATTCCAAAAATAAACATCAATGTTAGAAAATGAAAGAAAAACGCATTCATTTTTGTACCAAACTAATATTTCAGGGAAATTTCAATGAGCAAATGATCAAAAACAAAAATCATTACCTTGAAAGCCAAATAGCAGAACTTGCACTGGATGAGCTAATTTTTTTATCTGTTTTTCATTGATAAGGATGGAAAAACGAAAGATGTTATACTAACCTCAATGTAGACATAATCGTAGTTCCGATTTGCTATGTTGATGAATACAGCGAACAAGGAAAGGACAGGCTCTTTGACAAAGAAGAGGCACTCTGACCATACAACAATGAATGACATGATCACCAGCACAACAGACAGACCTTTCATCACCCATGGACGTAGTAAACACTTCCAATACCATTCTGTAGAGAACAAAACATTTTACACACTATGATTATAATTATAGCAGAAGAGTAAAGAAGATCATTTAATAAAATGCTTGAATTATAAAAGTGAGATATTGTGTATTTCTATTGGTGATTAAGATACTGTATATTTATTGGCAAATGTCTATGTGGCTATTATTATGCACCATTATTATATGCAAAGATGTAATAATAAACCTTTCTAACAGAAGTGAAAACATTTAATTGGTACAAATAATCAAGGTTAAAATTTAGTTTTATTTTGCCACTACAGGAACAGATGGTGTGATAGTTGTTATAAGACAATTTGGTGGTGATAAACCTAATTATGATCAGTGGAATAATCTTCCAGAGGCACCAAGCCTGAACGCATTCAAAAATTGTCTGGACAAATTTAAAGAGCGAAAAGAAATTATTTACGACCCTCACGTAGATGTCTATGAAATCTGCTCACCAAACAAGATATGAAATGATCGACATATGTTCAAAGGCCATCTCTAAGCCCATATCCCAGAATATTACTATTATGATAAATAAATGAAATAATGAAAACATTAGCAGAATCACCAAGAAAACCTTCATCAAATGATGACCCTGAGGTCAGGCAAGGAAAGAAAAAGACATCACCTGAATCAAGCTTTATAGCGTTGCTACAATTGGAAAAATTCTGTTTATTGCCATCACACTAGGATAGTACACCTGGAGAAGGCCATAGAATGGATTGACTGAAATGTCGTTTCAACAACACAAATAACCATTAAGATTTCAGACTTGGTAGCATATCAGCCATCGAGTGTATAAACACATATGTGCACACATACTATTTAAACAATTGGTGACAGAGTTGAGCAGAAATGCTTACCCACAGTTGGGGTGTAAACCTTGCTTAGAAGTATTCCAACACGATCAGTCGAAGAGAAGCGTTTGAATTGACGGTCTGGATTAGATTCATTATCAACTACATCGTCCAGTGCAAACACCTTTTCCATGAGCATGTTCCACTGACAGTGAGTACGTTGGTAGATTTGGGATGCACGAATCACCCTCTTGTGAAGGCGAACCAGGGTGCGTTCTGTTGGGGTATCCATTGGAGAGTCATAATCTTCATAATCGTCAACATTCGGACGGACTGACCGGCGGAAATTATCAGGACACTGGGGAAATATAAATTTACAAATGAAAAAAAAAATGATTGATATAATACAAGTAAAAGTGAAAGGATGAAATGTGATGAAAAAAAAAAAAGAAGGTTTTTCTTGAATTATTCATACCCCCCCCAAAGTATCATTGTATTTTGCTTTGATAATTACATAGCAAATGAATTTATCTCTGCCAACAAAGTTGAAGAAGTATATGTATTTAGTCATGACTTGGCATTCAACTCTCTACATGATATGACCAAAAGTACTGAATAAATTTCAATGAAATTTTGTATAAGGATTGACAATTAGATAAGGATAAGGATGCTTAAATTTCAGAGTGGATTGAGAGACATTTTCAGTTTTTTTCCAATACATTTGTATATATATACGTTTATGGCTGTCCACATGATATAAGAGTTCACAAGGATGTTCAATAAAATTTCATAGATGGGTGGGAGTGATTAAATTTGGGGGGGATCAATGCACAATTACCTTCCCAGCATCGTAATTATGTGTCCACACCACATAATATCGCTGAAACAGTATGTCTGTCCACAAAATATCTCCAAAAGTGCTCAAAGAATTTCTATGAAATTTTCCGGGGAAGCGGGGAGCAATAAGCTATGAAAGATCTGAATAAATTTTTGGGTGGATCCATGCACAAATACCTCCTCTGACAATGGCATTGGCAGAGGTATGCACTCTCTGCATGCAATCTAGTACTATTTTGATGTGATAATTAGGTAGCAAATAAAACAACCTTTTTCTAATGTTCAGAAACCTATGAATGAGACATAGTTCCACTGGTTCATCTATTATCAAACAAATATAAATTATGTAATAAACAATGAATTAAATAAACAGTTTGAATAAAAAGTATAAATCAAAAAATCTGTTCCACATTAAGTAAGAATATTTACTAATCTATCTTGTAAAAAAAGAAATACTTTTGCCAGCTTGCTTATACAAAAGGAAAAAATTTTCTTCTATTGCAACACTTGTAATAACTACTATTTTCAGGGGTACTGGATTTGAAGACTGCTAATCATTTGTGTGAGTGGGAAGAGGGGGTAGTCTGTAGATAAATAGAAACATATCAGTACATATAAGCAAATACTTTTGTGCTGACAACAAGCAGATATTTGAGAAGAAAGAACTAATAAAGTAAGTGTGACTATATGGGTGATAGTGTCCATTAACTTCCGCACAAAATCTTTCATGATAACACTAAAAGGTTTACCACTGATTATCTAGATTAAATTTCATTTAGGAATCAATAATATGAGAAAAAGGAAGTAAAAATGTTGAAACACTGTAGCCCAACAAATCACCCAACCAGCCAGCCAGCCAGCCAGCCAAATGATCAACAGATTCTCCTCTCTTGTCTGTATGTCTATGTGAGTGTCTCCAGGTGCCCCAGGTCATATTTTGGGGGCTACAACCTTGAAAATTTGCACGAGAACACCCCCGAGGCAGCATCTCTTCAAAAAAAATAAAAAAAAAAAAAATGCTTTTTCGGGTCTCTATGGTCATTTGGGGACGAACAATGCCCAAATCTTGTGTTGGTATTTATTTAAGATAATTTTAGATTTAAGATTCATTTTTTCTTCAGATGAAGATCTATTTATTTTCTTCAAAACATTTTTAAACAATATTAAAATATCAGATACAAAATTGTAGAAGATTTAAAAGAAAAATGGATTTTTTAAAATAAAAAAAATGTTCCGATCAAACGTAAAGAACGAATAAGTTATCAAATAGATATCTATAAGGCTAACTGATTCAATTGTCTTCTAACAGCTGGTCATAAAATCAATTTAGTTCTTTTGATTTGATATTGTTCATATAGAAATTATCAAAAGTAGAAAAGTCACATGGCTAATACAATTACAATGACCAGTCACAAAGGGAGTATAAACACCATCAGCATCATTATGAAACCTACTTTTAACTATTAGACAACTTTTGCTGTGTGTGCATTCAGCAAGGTGTTTCAAAATAAGTATAGACACTTTTACGAAGAGTTGAATACCTTGAAATACAAATACATATGAGTGGACTGACCACACATGATGAGTGCCCAATAAGCCCCCCACCCCAGTTAAGAAAATCAGAATCAAAGTTTGACACTCAAAATATTTTTGTTATTTCTTTTAGACCTACGATGCTCAGTTTTTAAAAAATCTATTTTGAAGCTTGAACACTCTGCATCATGATTCAGTGCTTTTAAAAATGGCTCGTTGGGCACTTATCATTCATGGCCACTCATATATATATATATATATATATATATATATATATATATATATATATATAACACTTTTTATAAGTGTATATTTGTTTGAACATACATTTTACATAGATAAATTATCAACCACTGGAAAATATTTTATCCAACATATATTCATTAATTATATGAAAAAATTACAAGAATTTCTGATAGACTGATGCATAAAAGGATTTTCAAAATTAAAAAAAAGTGTCAGTGAAGTGCAGGAAAGAAAAACTCACCTTCTGTAAGATAGTGTCTACATTTCTTCGTAAAGGATGGTTGTAACGAATGGATTCAGAGGCACGCTTTATTTCCTGTTAGATTTGAAAGGAATGAAAAAATTTTTTAAAATGAACAAGTTCACACATTGTTAACCAAGTAAGTAGATGAGGAACTGAATAGATTTAGATTTTACGGAGAAAAATATTTTAACAAAAATAAAAGATTTTGATCAAGTCTGAAACGTGGTAACAAATCTGAAGTTTGAATCCCTTTCCATTATTTCTGTCTATCTCCTCGCTCGTCCTTATAGTGAAGGGGAATTTCCTCTGTGTGTGTGTACAAGATTCCTCCCCACTCGCAAGTTTATAGAGGGTCAATTTACAATGTAAGTTTATGCTGAATTGGCTCCTTAGTTTGTATTCAACAGTATTCATATTTTTTCTCAAATTCAGTAACTTATCCACTGATCACCCCCATCTTGCATGAAAAAAAAAAAAAAAACAATTGTTGCTCAGCACTCAGGTATGCAGTTGTTCAGTTATGTGATTACTAGATTAAAATTACAAGAAAACAAAATTGTCATTTGGTTTGTAATACATTTATACAAAAACATATACTTATATAATTTATGATAGATAATTGAATAGGGTTCATCAGACATAATGCTAATTTAGAAGACACTATTGGAAACCAGATTTTGGAAGAGATCTTATCAATGAAGGCAACTTGACGCTGACATAGGGTAGCATTTTGCCTTTACAGAAAAGATCTATAGCTACACTCTACCCCCCCCCTTCCATCTTCAAATCTTGTAAATGATATATTTCCTTATTTCAAGTATGATAACAAACAATTAGACTTCTGAAAAAGGTCATGTAAATAAAGATTATTCTCCAAAATCTGGTCTCCTATATTGTCTTCAAAATAACCATTGTATAATTTGTGCGTGAATAATCCAGACGTTTTTTCGACGAGTACTATCAAAATAACTGCAGTTTTAAAAAGCACATTTTACCTCCAACACATCTTCCAGGGTCTCCTCAGCTTCCGACTTCTCTGTGCTAAGTTTGGCTATTTTGAATTGTGTGCGAGCCAGCATATAACCTCTTTTGGAACTGTTCCACACCGTTCGTGGAACTTCTACAAGACCATAACCGAGCAACAAGACAAGGAGAAACAACCCCCAAGTGTTACTAGCAGTTATACCAATTATCTTTATTTTATCTCTGCAATAAAATGAAAGAAAAAACACTTCATACACAACATAAAAAGCAATCTTGATTCATACATCAATGCACTTAAAATGTATGAACCTTTAAATAGGAGACAAATCTCTCTTATGAAAAATCCCAATTTCAGTAATATATAAATTTGATCAAAAATCTTTTAGTAACAATTGAATAAATCATTTGGTAATCATTTGGATGAGGTTCGCAGAGAAAGAAAGGTGGTATCTACTATCTACAGAACGAATGAAATCAGAAAACATTTAAAACAAGATTTTGATAAATTTTACTACAAAGTATATAATTCATGGTTAGTGTTAGTTGGGGTTGCAATTTACAAAAAAAGATTAATTATATCTAGTCCGTATTTCTAACACTAAAATGAATGTCCAGTGGAAATTGTTATAAAATAAATTTTCTTTGTCATTTCTAACAGTATTTCTCCACGCAAACTCGTGAAAATAAAAGAAGTATTGTTCCTAATAATCTGAGTAATTGACACTTGATGCTCTCATGTATAGTATCTATAGTAGTTACCTCCCTTCTGGCTTCGTAAATCCAGTCTAAAAACAGTTACCAATCATTTTTCTGGGCTCTATCAGCTTTTTCATTTAAAATAATTTTTTGCAAAAGGATCCGAGGCAAGCTCAGTTTAGTTCAGATTTCAATACTTGAAAAATTGAATACCATATTAAGTAATGAATTCTCCCTTAGGAGATTATACAATTTTTAAGAATAAAAAATGAATAACATGTTTGTATGTATTCAATATTTGATTAACAAACAAGAAATTATGGTCAATTACATAAAAAAAAAAAAAAAAACTTTTATAATCTGCTGAAATTTTTACTGCATACTGTGCTACCAATACAATGGTTAAAAATATTTTTCAATAATTATCACTTTTTTAACAACCGATCTGCCATATTCAGTTTTTTTGAAAACAAGATAAATTACTTGCAAGGATCAAGCAGATGCTTAGGACTTTACATTCTTATAATGTATTGTGATGTATGTTACATTGTCTGTCTATAAAAGTCTGATTCTGTTCATCTGACTGTGATTTCTAAGTAGTTGGAATGGTGTATTGTGGCCAGATGAATTGAATCAAGGTGCCCCTAAAATGTGATAACTTAAAGAATGGAAAAAAATCTGTGATTTTCAACTGAATAATGATAGTATGGGATCTACTTCCTCACTTACCCCAACAAGAAAACGATTTCTGACTGCTAATTATAGAGTAGTCTCCTTTATTATTAGAAAATGTCTAAAAACTCTGAGTGCAATCGAGTCTTTAAATCTAATGTTCATTCAGGTCATATCAGATTGTACGGCTTTTTTCTCCAAGTATGATCTAATGGTTCATAGTTCTCTAGTTTCTTATATAATCAAAATAAGCACAAATTGATGGTGATTTTTTAAAAAAAATTGGGGCAAGTTTTGTTTTGTGAATTAAGAATGTTTATACTCCATTTGGCAACAAAAATCTGTTCTCAGCTCATTTTCCACTCAGAAAAAAAATCAAAGATGACAGGATTCCATGTAGACCAGGAGTTCTCAAACTGGGGTAGGGGTACACAAGAGAATTTAGAGGAGGTACTGTAAAATGTTTGCAAAAAGACTGAAATTTTGAAGGAATTATTACCAACTGAAATAGGTTTTGTGTTATTTGAGAATGATATGTGTGTGTCTCTCAGAAACTGTGCCTAGAATTGAGTTACCCAGGTCTATTGACTTTTCTATGATATCCATATATTCGATACAATGTTCTTCACAAGAAGGAAAGTCAATACTGTCAGACAGAACAATGAATGAGTAAGCTGAATGAAAAAGTTTGAGAAGCCCTGACATGTAGACTCTGAAAACCAGACCGACCACATTCATATTTATCCAACAATGAAGTAGATATGATATCCACAGGTAGATTTTCAGGTGTTTTATCTTTCTTTATCTCCAATTTATCATGATAAAGGTTAAAAGAGCAACTAAGAGGTGAGAAGGGGAAGGTAACAAGTATCACTTACGCATCTATATGCAGGTCAGGTCGGGCAGCTACATAAATGAGACACACCCCGAAGATAAGTAGGTAGGTGCCATAATAGATAGCATTTTCTATCAAAGCAGATTTACACTTTCCAGCAACACTGAAGTCACCAGCATTTGAATAGGACTGCATTAATGGGAGTATCAGCCTGTAAAATTTGGTAAAAAAAGAAAAAGAAAAAAGAGAGTGAAATTAACTCTTGAATTTTTATAAACAGATTTCAATGTTATTGTAAGGAGATAAACATCTGATCAAAGTGACTTTTCTTTGACTTTTAGGTGAGTTTTTTCAATTCTATTCACAGGAGAGTTCCACTGCAATATGGAGTGGTTCATGAAATTAAGGGTTGTACCTCTCTAATCCAGTGCTCTGAGGTCAATCAAAACGGTTGCGAATTTAGCACTTTCCACACTAAATTTATCACTTTTCTCTTGTATTTTCTGTCATCCAGCAATTGCCAGGTCTTGAGGTTGATGCATTAAAGAGATACAACTGTGATGCTTTCTTTTTGAAAGGGTAAATTATCTTGCAATCAAATCAATTTTGATAAACTTGATAATAGTCTCTTTGTAATAGATAAAACTTTAATCTTTTATACTTTATATATATATCAAAAATTTTATGTATAGAGATATATGTACACAAATATATAAAGGGATAAAAATTGCAGATCTGTTTCAATTAAATATGATAAGTAAAGCTAAATGGCATTAGAAGACCTTGAAAAAAAAATGGACACAAGAGAAAAATTAGATCGTATCATTTGTTTAAAATGAATGTGTAATATCTCAATGGTTTTGTCTGTCTTTTGAAGATGAATTCTCCTAAAAATATTTCATTTGCAGAAATTGAGTAATTTGAGTCACCATTGAAATGAATAATTATTTATAACGAAATGTATGTTTGAATTTTAAGTACTGTTTGTATGTAAACTTTAGACAAATATTAAAGTAGAATACAGGAAAAAGAAATACAAAAAAAAATAAAAGCCAAGAATGTACACATTTAATTGCTTTTAACCCTAATTTCATTTCATTTATTCTCAATCTTTTTCATCTCTTTCAATGCGACAGTACATATTCAAGAAATGGATATATTTGGTCAGACAGAATGAATTATGAAATAAAAGACAGAATAAACAAGATGAGACTTTGGGTTGAAAGCAGTTATTTGGCCTTTGTGGGCTATTTAGCACAACTGCAAGTGCATCGCTATGTTGAAGTGGCTACATTTAATCATAAACAAGAGAATATTTGTGAAATGAAAAGGGACATCCAGGTTACAGAACATCAGTTATACAAAATGAGTGATAGTAAACATAATAATAAACATATGCAATCAAAGTATGTTGAATGATAAGACAAAAATGTGGCCAATAAGGAATTAGCTATGAAGCAATTTTAAATGATATTAAAAAAGGAATTTTATATCTGCCAACTGCAGTCCATGTTTGGGCATTCATACCCTCAAATTTATACCCCTGGATTGGACTTAGTACAGAGTAAGAATGCTAAAGGCTCTGCGCTTGAAATAGAAAACTAACACAGACAGCTAACTGTCTTGAATCTCTTCGTGAGAGTCGATTTTAGGAGCCATCTTGTTCTAACTTTCTGGAAAGGTTTGACATTGCTTAATTTTGTTGATCTTACAAGAACTGGTAGGTCCATTGTGGTTTATTCTCTCTTCTTATACTGGATATTATTACATATATACACTGTGGACCAGTTATGATGCACAAGTCAAAGTTCATAATTTGATACTGTGTTATAAGTGAGTTTGCATTGTAATGAATTTTCCATTTTTACAAACCTTAATCCAAGTCCAAACCCTACCCCTGACCCTCGTTATTCATGCAGAAATGAAGAGAAAACTATGGGGGTAGAAGATGGATTGAGGCTAGTCCTGCAGGAAGACAGAAATAAATATAAAAAACTTATTAAATGACATCCCGTCAGAAGGTAGGGCTGGGTAGTATATTGACTTTACAGGGTATATCAATATATTTTCAAACACGGTATAGAATTAAACAATACTGTTTACATCAATATAGAACCATTTTTGCAAGTTTTGGGCCAGAAACCTAGCCAACTATGTGGCAACCATGTCAACTTGAACATTTGTAAGCATTATCTGTAAAGTAGCCAGTCTTTCATTCCCTCCACTTCAGTTGGATGAGTTAATTTAAGTTAAAGTTGATAATAGGTAGGTGAGGAGATACGAGAGAAATTTTTTCTCCCTTATCACATCTTTACTTTGATTTGAAACTGAACCAACTGAGATATATAAATTACTGCAATGTTTTTGTCTAATTCATTTCCTTTTTACAATTGGTGAAATCTGATTGAGAAGGGGTCTTTTAGTTTTTGTATTCAGCTATTATTTTGAGAACCAAATTTAACGGTTTGAAAATTTTGGTCCAGGCTCAAAATGCGTTATAAGTGATTTCACATTATATCAAGCCACACTATAACGGTGTATGTACAAAACAAGCATTAAATTTACTCGAAAGGCTGAACAAAGACTAATGTAGTTTGTTTCAAAATTCAGTCTCTTATACGATAATAAAAAATTGTGTGCACTTCATTAACTTGTTAACAGACATGTTTTGAATGCAAAAGTAAAATATGCTGAAAATAATAAAGAGGGGAATAGCTGACCAGGTGAGAGCTTGTGATGTCCAGTAGACAACGTGCCAAAGGGCAGGGAGTACATAGTCAGGAACATGACTGAGGGGAGGTTCACAGGCAAGAATTGGAGCTTGTGCTTCCACATTAAATTTTCTCTCTGCACTCGGCTGTTGCTCACTAGCTGATGAGGGTCGAAATGATGAGGGTGATGTTGCGGACACATTGTCTACAGTGGTCCGGGATATATTCTGGTAGGCAACTGTTGTGGTACTGATCCCTTTTTGTCTATCTTGTAAGCACTGGCGATAAAAAGTCTGTCAAAGCATAGAATAAGATAAGCAAAATGTTTTAGTGGACACAGAATTCATTTTTTTGATAAACAATATTTCATTAACTTTTAAATTATTACGAGAAAATTTGAAAGTTAATATTAAAGGAAATAACTACCAATTAAAGTTACCTCCCATCAATAATTAATTTAAGAGTTGGAAAAAAAAAAAAAAAAAGACCAAAAAAATGAAAGGAAATTTTACGAGACGGAAGAAAAATCATTTTCAAATGTTTCTTAAGAAATGGTGCCTAATGAAGATCTTTGGTTCACAGTCATTAACAAGCAAATACCTTAATCAGACTTAATAACCTAATGAGAGAAAGTGGTCAGAAGACTAGGCAAATGAATTAAGATGGAAAATGAAATATGCTTTTTTTTCCAGTTTATATATCACAACAGCAAACTATCCTACATATATAGCTTTCCAAAACAGACCTACAACTAGGACCCATAGTCAATTACCTTGGGTCAGTGTGTCACTAATTGGGCTGCATTTTGGTTGATGTACTAAAACTGTTGTCGAGCAAGACACCAAGGTATGCGAAGAACTCTGTCCATTTCTTGGAACTGATCAGATGAGGGGGCTGTCTTGTCATTACTAATAGTGAGCTTTGTGTTTATCCTCTTCAACAGAGTAATAATGGAGGAAGCCTTGTTCATTCCACATAATAAACAGGACAATGACCATGCCTTCAGAACCATTAATAACTTATCCACATTTTTTGCACAAAAAACACATTTTAATCGGTGCCGTGTAGTTGGATATAGCATTGCTGTATCCAAAAGTCAACACATACAGAGCAGTATCTGAATTTTGTTCCAAACCATATCTTGTGCAGAGAAAAGGTTGGTTTGTTACCTTCAACACCAGGCAAAGGTCATCAGCAGTGACCCTGTGAAACTTAAAGAAGAATTGAAAAACATAAGCAGCACACTCCAACATAATAACTATCTACCCTATGTTGTCTAGAAGATGAGAAATAGAAGGATGAACCCTAGAGACTACCATATGTACAAAGTGTGGCTGAATTAATCAAAAGGATTCAAGAACTTTATTAAATTATATGGTTTTCAATAGAACAGCCACTCTTTGTAACCTGCTTACTAAAGTTGGTCTCTCATGAGAGAAGAGTTTGATGGGCAGATGCATTTACAACATTCCAGATAAGTGTGGAAGAGAATTTAAGGGAGAAACTGGCCATTCCCTTGAAGTCAGATTTGAAGAACATAGAAAGACCACATCTAATGGACGTGTGAAAATCTGGTAGGGCAGATCATATCTGGAAGCAAAAGGTATGTATTATCCACTCATTTTTTCATATCAAATCTGCTGACAAGAATCTTGAATTGGGTATTGAGTAATAAGAAAATGTGTATATGTGAATCATCTTGGCAGTGAAAAAGAACCAGATACTCTTAGAAATGACCCAAAGCCCTTCATATAAGAAAATTTAAATGTTATTTTCTGTTAATAACAAGGGAAATGAATACCAATCAAAATTACTTTCCTTACAAATTCAGGTAAATTATTAAAATCTATATTTTATTCTATTTGACATAATAAGTTCCACAAACTCTGTTTCTGTCACACATGAGCTCTGTTGTCAATTAGGAGCAATTTCCAGCTCTTTATGACTTTAGGAGTCAATACACAATCAAAATATAGGTAGACCTTGATTATTGCAGTTAATTTGTTCCAAAATTCACTGTACTTTTCAAAACCCACACTGTTCAAGTCTTCTTATAGTTTAATGAATTTTTCCAACATTCCATCAATTTCTACAGAGCAATCTCTCAAGCGTACTTCATCAAAACCTGTAGCATTCAAGGTCTCCCTTGTAATGACAGCCAATAAGAGATACTTACTGAGGAGACATCAAGGGGTAAAATGAAAATGATCATCAAAGAGAAATACCAAGCTACAAATGTTGCCAAAGTAACAAGGATGTGTTGCTTCCGCCAGTCGCCATAGCGATGAATTAGCAACACAGCTAGAATGAAGGTACAGATGATCTCCACGGTGAGTGGGCCCGCACTCATGGTATTTGTGCAGCATGTTCTAGAGTGCGAAGACAGGGAGGACAGATGGCTGCCCTGAAATATGAAAAGAATTTTGAAATTAGGTATACAATGGCTGACACTGAGTGGATTTGCGTGTGAGTAGGTTGCAATATATGTATACATTACAGGAAAATTGTGAAATCAGCGATTTTGTGAAATCATGAACATATCAGTAATTTCATGGATTGGTATAGTAATGGTTAACAAGCTTGTGATGCTAACTTGGTATGGTAATGAGTTTGATCCTCACTGCGGGCCCTTCTACTTTGGCCTTGTGTCAAACTAAGCTAAACTTCGTTAAAATCAAGTATATTCTGCTTCAGTATTTACAGTATGTATACAGCATAGTTTGACACAAGGCCATGGTAGATGAGCACCCAGTGTGACCATTCATTACAGTAGCAATGGTCAGCATCACAATTTTACTGTAACAAATATGAACATATCAAATTTCTGATTGAATCACCATCTTTTTAAATAATCAATTTTTTTACACAACAAAATACAGAAAGCTTAATTTTTTTTAACGCTAAAACATTCTATAATCAGTTCACTAAAAGAATTGAAAACAGGGAGAATCAGTTGAGGAAAGCAAACCTTACCTTTAACAAACTAAGATATGACAAGTAAATTCTTAGGCCTTCAGAGAGTTTAGAAAATATTTTTATTACTGATATCACCACTGAGAAAAGGGGAAAAAATTATTTTAAATCTTCATGATTACTTTTTGCCTTCCGATTTTTTTTTTTTTTTAGGGGGATAGAGTAAAAGGCTAGAGGGAAAAGTTGGGATAAAAAGCAACTAATAGAACTAAGATGAAGGTAAAAATATAGTCATAAAAATTTAAAATAATGATTTATTGTACTCAATCTAATAGAAAAATTCTTTTAAAAATGACAAAAAACAGAAAAATGCAAAAAAGACACCCCCCCCCCCCAAAAAAAAACACAAGCAAAAAGCACAATCAGTGTTCTGAACTTTGTCAACATAGATTCAAGTATTGTTCAGATTTGGAGAAATTATCTTGGAATTTTTCATAACAAGATTATTTGTTCATTGTTTTATTTATTATCAATTCAGATCAATAATCTTTCCTGATTGGCTTGTGTAGAATAAATAGAAAAAGAAAGAAAAAAAAAGAAAAAGAAAGAAAAAAGGAAAAATTAAAAATAAAGCATCAAGTTTTTCACTGATGATTTCAACAAATAATTTTCAAAACGGAACCAAACTATTACATATAAAAACTAGCTCTGTTTGTCACTGTGATCCCCCCTCCCCATTTGTCAAAATATGGCATGCATACAGAATTGACCTTGAGGAATGTTTCAAAGTGGAACATTTAGAGAAAACTTTTTTTTTTTTATAAGGGTTTTAGGAGGTGTGTGTGTGTGGGGGGGTCTACTAACAATGTAAGGCTAAACTGAACCCTTACTTTCTTTATACACACATACTTGCAGGGAAGAGCCTGATAAGGTAGATTACAGCTACTTTTGTGAAAATTTCATTAG
The DNA here is from genome assembly GCA_963457665.1 of Thysanoteuthis rhombus. NCBI lineage: Eukaryota > Metazoa > Mollusca > Cephalopoda > Oegopsida > Thysanoteuthidae > Thysanoteuthis > Thysanoteuthis major. The sequence goes on along the minus strand of OY735204.1, from coordinate 76,064,296 downwards.
CATAATCTTTGTAAGTGTTGCAGCTGGTATTATTTCATTTCTTTTGATATATAAAATTTGTTTGACAAATTTATTTTTAAAGATCATTCATCAAAAATCCAATGGTCTATGGAATTAGCATGTTAATCATTGAAATAAAGACAAACTGAATCATCCATTGTAAGAAAATGACATTTAAAACTTTTATTGCATTTTCAATCTTTTGGAAATTATTTCAAGGAAAAAAAAAAAGATCACCAGCAAAATTGGTATACTGTATGTGAAATTGCCTAAATGGTTAAATCTTACCTAGTTTTACAAAAAAAATGGATATGTAGTTAAAATTTGATCACAAGTTCATTTAATCAAAATCAAAACAAGGATATACAACCAATAATTTCTTACAATCAAAAGTTTATGAAATCAAACTTTTTTTTTTTTTTACAAAAAATGAGTAAATACGAAGGAATAACAATTAAGATGAAAGTATATAGTTGCAACAATTAATAACTTTTACCTAAAAAAAGAAAAAAAGTTTTAATTTGAACCAAGTTTATTAATTTTAATTTTATTTAATCAAAGCAAAGATATAAAGCATCTATTTTTAATGATTAAAAATAACTTCTGACACTCTATTAACCTTTAGATTTCACTTTGAATCATATTTAATGCCAACAGTCAGTTGAACATCAAATCCACATGTAATAATAAACAATTTGTGAATGTCTTCTGTCATACAAAGGATGCAACAGAAATAGTAAAATAGGATTTCATTCATCTTTTAATGATACAATAAAAATGCTGAATCTAAAAATAAAAAAAAGTAATAAAAACAAAAAAACAAAAAATTTAAAAAAATATGCAGTCATTTTTGACAGCATGGTTGAACTATTTAAAAGAGAATATGAAGTACAATTGAGGAACAGAGCGGCTAGCCTTGCTTAATTTAGTTTGTTAAATGAACTGCTTTTGATGTCTTCAATTTTTGTACCATGACTACTTGTAGTGAAAATGTAGTATTTGTTCTGGTTATTATAGTTACAGAGAATTCTATTCAAAGACTCTCACATAAGTCACTATACATCAATTACAAATTTTCATATCCAGTTTTCAAATTCTTTTCAAATTAATTTGTGATTTAGAATATCTATAAATCAGAACATCAATGTAATAGCACAGGAGATATTTCAGTTAATGATTACACTCAGTGACCCAGATACTTTCTCCTAATCAGGCCTTACTCAAATGGGCTTATACAACATTCACCAGGTTTCAGCATTACTTTATATGAAGTGCAAAGAGCCACAAGGTATAGTCCACCATGGCAAAAATAGAGCTAAGTATACTACTATAATCTTCAAAGCTTGCTCTGGGTGGGGAACAAGTCAGATGGATTTGGTGGTGTTCACAAAGCGCGGGTTTGATTGCCATTACGAGCAAAGATTGTGGAAACGCTTAATAGGACAAATTTCTCTCTGCACTAAGCAGCCAATTGAGTACACTCTAGGCTGTGCGATTAGGTTGGAAGGTATGTATTGGCCTTCTTATCGATGGTCATGTCCCGCATGATGAAACCATCTTTGTGGAGTTGAAGCAAGCATACCTTGGAATAGAAAGACAAAGTCAACTTCAAACTTGGACTTGTGTTTGACAATTCAAGATTCAAAATAAGGTTTTAGAAAATGAAATATGTAGAATATAAGTTGAGGTTGTTTGGTAAGTAAGGAAGATATCGGGTGATATATTTTTTCATCATTCTATGGTGAATTATGTACATCTATTGTTTGTTCCGTCTCTTCCACCCTTGGTTGCTTTTGGTTGAGTGCATTATTTGGCTTTCAAGCGAAAATGGCTTCAACGAGAAAAACTTGGAAGTCACAAGTTAAGACAGATTTAGGACAGAACACACATACACAATATATGTATATATAGATACATAGATATGTGTATCTGTGGTGGTGGGGGGTGATAAATACAAAGACATCATTCTCACACTCCTTCAAACCAACTATAAAAATGAGATCAGAATATTCAAAAAACTTGAATATTCAAAGAAAAATGAAGTCAAAAAAGTCTATACTAGTTCAACAAGGATGTTCCTAAATACACAATATTTTCATTCACACACACACATGCATCTATAAATGATTGAGAGAAAAAGGGAGGGACAACTGGAGGCATATATGTGTATGCAATGTGTATACATATAAAATTATTGGATGTCATATTGGATAGTCTATAGCCACATTAATACAACAAAACAGCTGTCTGTGGATGACACAATAATATTATATATATATATATATACACGCACATCTGTGCGCACACATATATATCCATTAAGTTCCCATTCATACAGTTATTGTTAAACTTGTTTAAAGCTTATGCCTCAAAATATTAAAGTTTTCTGATGAAAGCGTTTATATCTTGAAGCAGATGCATTTAGGTACATGACAAAAATGAATATACTTTTCAATTTTCACACATTCTTTCATATTGGCCAACAGGATAGTTTTGTTTTGTTGTTAAGAGGTGTAGTGCCCCCATTCTTTTAGTCAGGAATCAAATAGGAAACTCATCTCCTAGCAAGATATATGAAACATCACTTCCTCCGATGACCCCTATAAAACCCCAGGACACATATGGTCCAATGCTCATTAGCTCCAGCACTCCTAGCTAGTTATGCTTCTAGCCAGGCCATTCTCTCTCTTTCCTTCTTCCTGGTCCAAAAATCCCTAGCAGGTCATGCCTCTGGCCCAGGCCTTAGTGACTGGCAACTATTTCTCCCTTTTTCTTTTTCCCTAAGATTGTTATGATTTCGTTGACCCACTGGCCAATCTGATCCTAACCATTCTTCCTATCCTTGACCTATCCTTGTACTAATTTTGCTGATTTCACTTCACCCATATTGATCCTCACACATAAGCACAGCCTCACATCTACGCCACCGTGTCTTCATCACGTGCTCCAAATGCGTATCACCTCTCACTCTTGTGAACGAAATGGCAAAGTCTCTTTACTACCTGATAGTCACGATAATCTTTCCTAAACTTCTTTACTTTGGGAAACATGCATGGATAAAACTCCATGTTCTGTCTTTCATGGTCTGTTCGTTGAGAGTCTATCAGCGTCAGTGAATAGTCCCCAAGTTAACTCACTTAACCAGTAAGGCTTGCACGCTGAACCTGGATTCTACGTATTATCTTGAATTGATCCAACCATACGGTATCCAAGCAGTTCAGACAAACTCTGCTTTGACACTGACGCCAGTACTATCAAGACAAGAAAGCTCTCACCTTTCGCCATCTCTTCTTCTAACATCACTCCTCACGATCTATCTTATTTATGTTATACTTACATGTACCTCAACTTCATTCTTCTATTAAAGTACGTCTTTTCCCTGGCCAAAATATTTGTATGTCTTCTTTCCACTTGCACGTCCAACTTCATACTTGGCACGCATTCTATTCTCTTTGTACAGCATCCTTCCTTCCACATCTACGAGGCCAGTGCCAGCAGTCAAGCAACAAGGATCCAGTCTCCTTGTCCCACAACCATCATGCTGTTCATTTTTCAATGAAAGAGTCTCCACGTGAAAAAGGCATTAGGAGTATTTGGTTTAAACTAACTTCAATTAAAATAAATATCACTTCATTGTATTGTGACAGCTGCCATATCAGCATTCATTTGAATATTTTTTTGTCCAAATTGGCATTGTTTTGTTGATAGATTTGAATATTGAAGATGGAAGAAAATAAACAACCTTTTTGGCATATCATTATAACATTTAACAATTGTCGATTTTTGGTTGAACTGCTTTTTAAAAAAAAACTTTTGATTTTACCCAATGCCTAAAACAGTTCCATAGGCCCAATATATGAGCCAAGTTCATATACGGTTACCCTTTTGCATAAAAAACAAAAACAGAAAAAAAAACAAAAAAAAAAACAAGAAAATTGTGGGGTCTGTATTCACTTCATCCTAATTCATCTATACATATAATAGTAAAAGTCTAATTCACGCTACCAAATTTGGCATGCATACTGAATGGAACTAACAGAAAATTAGCAAATAAAATACATTCAACACCACAAAGCCAACTTTTTAAATTTTTAGAAAAGGGTAAATGTGAAAATGAAATAAAAAAAATAATTGTGCTGTTTATGAAGAAACCAACAAATTAAATTGAACAAGTACTGCTCCCACTTAGACCAATTGAAGGCAGTAATTGACAGAAAGATTCCAGAATTAGTTGAGAGGAAAGACAATATTTCATCTGAATAGTGCTAAACCACATCTTTCTTTGGTGACCAAGTAAAATTGGTTACAGCTCAGCAGGGAAGTTTTCACACCTACAGATAGCCATTCTGGTTTTTACAGAATTGTTTTAATGAAGAAACCTTCAGATCCTTGGTATTTGCTCAGAAAGACAGAGGAGAAAGTTCTGGGAGGATAGAATTATGAAGTTGCCCAAAAGATGACAGAAGATAGAACAAAAACATAAATATTTTGATCTATGTAATTAATGTTGGAAGTAAAATATTTGTCTTTAATTTTAATCTGATAAACTGAATTACTTTTTTTTTTCCTCATCTGATGAATATTTATACTTGATGAAATTTAAGATCCGTTTTTTTCATCAGACAACATAGGCAATGTTCCCTCTAATTTTAAGTAGTCAGTGTGTGTGTGTGTGGGGGATGTTCCCTCTAATTGTTTGTGTGTGCAGAAATCTTCTGTTGTACAAATTCTTTTTCCTGTGAAAAGTATGTACACACTGAAAGCTTATGCAAATGTAAACTTGAAATTGTTTTAAGGTATTTGAAAATCCGACTGACTAGTTAACAGAAACCATTAGATAATAGATTATTTTCAATAAGTAGAATTATGATATATTATCATACATACAATTATAACTATAGGATTAATTATTAATTGCATAATTTTAGGTAACTGATCTTTTGTGCACGTACAATTTTCCTCTTTCCACTATTGCAAAATGTGTATGCTTAGCGGTCATTGTAACCTCTGAGATTCAGTGAATGAACAGTTTGCGCTTCCACATGTAGTTTGTACATAAAATATAGTTTCCCCATTTTCGTAGCAGTTTTTTGTCTCTCCTTAAAAACAGTAACAAAAAAATATTTTCAAAAATCAGTTGTTCTCTTGTTCTCTTCTTTGCTACTTTTACTTCTGGGGTCAAAACTAGTCAACTACAATTGATTCTCAAAGCAGCCAAAAAAATTCAGCTGCATCCATGCAATTTGCAAAAGAAAAAAAGAATTCAAAATCTTCAAAAAAACTGGAATGATGCCATTAAGGTAATAATGCGTTGGTCTTATCTGTCAGTTATGTTGACAGGAATTCTATTGTGGAATCTCAAACAAAAAATTGAAAAGAGCAAATGGCATGTCATGTAACACCAGACACTATATCAATACAGTAGATCTGAAATCTTTGTGTTATGCTGTTTTCTCATTTTTGGTGGCCAAATATGGGCCTAAATGTCTATAATAAGAATGATTTTAAATTGTGAAGTAGAGATATTTTCAAAATATCCTTTTCTCACTTTCATGCTAATTGTAACCCTATATATGATAATCTTAACATCTTCAAAGTTGAAAATCAAATGATATTGCAAAATTGTTTATAAGCACAGGACACATTGAATAAGGCATCCCCATTGTTTCTTCAAGAGTATTTTTAGACAAACAAAAGAAATGCCTCCATGTTTTTGTCTTGCATAACAGCTAGATACGGATTGAATTCCATCACCCAAAAATGCATTTCTGATTGGAATAATTTTGCAAAAGAATTCAAGATTGATCTCTTTACTTAGCTTATTACTATTTAAACTCAAATCTAAAACCAAATTCAATTTCATTCAATCCTATATTTAAATTCAACTATAAATCTGTATTCAATTCTTTTCATGATTGTTTTTTTCAATATATTCTTTATTGACATAATCTGCCGTACTCTTTCATAACCTCTTCTACAATGTGATTTTGAAGAAAATTCTGACAAATACTTTTTAATTAAATGAAAAACAATGAAAAACTATAAGTAATGTTCCTAGATCATGCATGAGCATTATCTCTCCCAGAGAAACAAAATATTGCAACATTAAAGAAAGAAGGGAGAAAAAGTATAACATTAAAGATATCAACATCCCTCAACTAAGTTTCTCTAGTAGCAGTGGAAATCTTTCTTCTCTTTCATCATTTATTCCATCTTTTGTTCCATCTTTCCTTTAATTGACCAAACAATATTGATTACATCCTTTCCCTCTATCTATCCATGAAGCTGTATGATTCAGTTGGATGATTTTGTCAGCTGTCTTGTCTTGTCTGTCAAGAGACCAGGAGTTTCCTCTAGTCCAAAGCTTTTTCTACAGTAATCATAGATCAGATACTGAGCCATTTTGAACTTGGCTTTCAAGCACATGGCTGATCCTTTTCAAAGTTTTTTCAGAAGAGGCAAGTGATATGGTCCAAGAAAATGGTGCAGGTGAACGTCTCAAATATTGACCAATATGTAGCACTCTCAGGATGTGCAATCAACGATAGGCAAAATGAATTTACATTTGAGGACAAAGAACCTCAATAGCTTAGCTACAATAAATCCAGTATTGATATTGATTGCACCAGTGTTTCATACCAACCTGAAAACTGGGGACGTTCAAAAGTAATATGAATTAAAATCAGATTTTGTGAAGCTGAGCAAAGCTGCTGGGAGCTTGGGCAATGCTTGTACAAGCCCTGGCCTGGTACGACCAGTGTAAGTATTCTTTAGCCACACCATAGCCAAATAATAATATGTTAGGCCTAAAACTTCTTGACTTTGGCATAAAAGTTTGGCATTTCCACTTGGTCTAAATTAAATGATATGAAAAATCCTTGTTAAGCCAACAGAAGTTGATTACTGTGCAACTGGAATCAATACCTTCACCAGATGAGTGAAATACCTTGTTTTTCCCCAGTTCATGTGCCATATCTACGCAATCTCCAATTTCTCTATACCAGTTATGAGGCACATGTAGTGTTAGTTCTGTAGTGTAATGGGCATAAAGCTGCAATACAAGTTTACATTTTATGTTGTGTTAGAGAAACAATTTAGTACAATCAAAAAGAAAACTCATTCGGGCTCAAGGAGTAACAGTTTTGAAATTATGAATGGATATGTCCTTCTATGTCTTGAGGTTCATAGAGAGAAAAAAAAGCAATTACTAAATAGGAGCTTATATCAATATTTAACCTCCAACCCTTACGTGAGAAGTAAATTTTGTGCATGTTTTAGGGTACATAAATGTATATATTGAGGTTTAATCTTTCTGGCCACCGCAATATATTCTACTAGTTATTTCTATTTATATAAAATAAACTTGTGGCTGTTTTGTACTGGGCAATCGGGATATTTGATATTATAAATACCAGTTTTAGTCATAAGATGCAGAAACTTACCTTTATGAATTACAAAAGCTGAGCAGAGTTTCATACAACAAAGAGATGGACACATTTTTGAATTGAGTAAAACGTCTTTTCCATCAGCCTAGAAGATAAACAAAAAAAAAACAAGGAAAAGTAAGATCAAATTTTTGCCATCAATAAAGTTCAAAATAGCTTTTACAATTTTGAAGAAAAGACAGGACTGGTGAGTCACTCAATAGAAACTATCACAGGACCAATGTCTATTGGCAGCATGCCATGTTGGGTAATTAATTCAAAAATTGGAAAAAAATGGTGATCAATGAATAAGTTACTTTTCTTGCATTGTTGAGCAGTGAACTCTAAAAAAGTCTGAATTTTCAAAAAATAAGCAGACACAAACTGAGTGATCAATTTAGCATAAACCTACATTGAACCCCCACTAAAACCATTTTATGGGCAAGAATTGAAAAACAAAAAAACAAAACAAAACAAACCCAAAATAAAACAACTTTTCTTGCAGACATAGGGAATAAATGTTGAAATTTTCACTCCTAGCTCAATTGGTGTAGCCTGTACATGTGATACATACATGACGCCAGCCCACTGGATTAACTTAAAATCTGTAGAAATCTATTCTAACAGTTTCGGTTGACAGTTGCTAATTAATTAGTTACTATTACAGAACCAATTAACATTAATTTATATTATATTTATATGGGAAAAACCAGGGAAATAGTGAGAATGGTATGTCAGGCGGAGTCATCAGAGGTCTTGGTGGTCGGAAATATAGGAGACTGGGATGTAGAAGAGGTAGGAAGAGGGTGTTGTAGCAAAGGAAAGAAAGGAAAGAAAAAAAAAAATGTGTTGTCCCATGTGACCAGGAGTACCCAGCAACACAGACACTGAAAAAAGAGAGGCCATTTGTGGGGCTACTGTGATTTGAAATTGCTCTCATAGTATTAGCTTAGTTAAAACTTTGATTTATTAAATAATACGTAAAAAAAATTCCCGAGTTTAAATCCTTTTGTATTTCTAATTATCTTCTCTTATTGTAATCAGATCCTTTTCTCTTCATCTTTTCCCATTTGATTGAAGAGTCCTCCCCTTTCCTTTTCAGCTTTTACCATCCATTTACTCAAAATTAAAGAAAGAATTAAGAAATCTAGTGAATAGCTCCCAGAAATATTTAATGAATCATGAAGGAAACAGCTCCAAGAGAAATTCAAATAATCATTTGTAACAAAATCAAATAACTGAATTGACAAACAGCAACACTAGAAACTGAGTTTATAGTGCAATGAAAGCTTGCAGTCATTTTGAGTAACCCCATATCAATTACAAAAAAAAGTAATCAGAAAATCATTGTCAGACTTCTGCTTCTGGTTTGATACAAAGTCTTGTAGTGTTGATCACTTTAATTCAATTCTATAAACTTTGAAAAAGATCAGAGTTAATAAAGGAATGGTTTCCATACAAAGCATTTGCCTATAAGTGTGGGATGAATGGTTGGGATAAAAGAAGAAAAAAAATGAAAAAAAAAAAAAAGAAGAGATCAAGAGTTGTAAGAAAGAACTTGCTAGAAGAGATAGGCAGATAACAAGAATCATTTATTGAGTGAGCATCAACTGTGACAAAAGAAAAACCAAACAAACAATGATAGGAATAAGTTTGTAACAAGGCAAAACCAAACCATATATATTCCTTGCAAAGAAATTTTTGTCCCAAATCCATGATTTGGTCAGGATATCATACATTCCTGGTTATGGTTGGCATAGCATAACGTAAGTTATTGCAAAGTTAGAATGTTAGGGGCAAGAATCTTGGAGACTAGAAACAGAACACTACCAGAAGGATATACTGACAGAGAGAGAAATGTAGGTTGACCAAAGTGAAAACTGGTAAAGCTACATCAAAGAATGAACCGGATAGCAGTATGTGTAGTAAGAACAACAATGAACAGGAAAAAGTGGAGAACCACACTCCATTCCTACGTTGAAAGACATGGAACCTGAAGAAGAAGAAGTATAAACATTCAGGGTCTATTAACAGCACAAATACAAATAAAAGCAGAAAGTTTCCATACACATCATCTTTGGAATGCTGAACTGAATTCAATATCTGGCAACATATTTCAAATATTGTTATGAATAAAGAATATAGTAACATGGATACAGCAGGAATTTATAATTTACTAACAGCAGAATTAATTGTGAAATACTTATCTAAAGACTAGATTCTTGCTCACATTGGTCTAACATAACAACAGCTATGGCCACCATAACCAGAAAAATATGAGATCCAACCCCAATCAGAGTAGCATGTAGGGAATTCATAAGAATCGTGCACTAGTGGTAAGTTTTTACAATTTGTTATATTGTTAGGGTATGACAATAAAATTTTCAAAAATCATCACAGACAAGTTGGTTGCCTGCATGCAATTCAATATGGCTGCCACCAAAAAGTGTCAATATCACTTATTATATTTATGTTAAGTGCTTAGTTTTGCTTTCTTACAAACTTATTTTCATTGCTGCTCTTTTTTTAGACACGGTTAGATTGTTATCACAAGAAAAAAGTTTAGACATTAAAAAAGCAGCATAGTAGCATATTGAAAAGTGCAGTGTAGATAGGTAATACCATAACCGTACTGAAGATGAGGTAAAAAAACAGCAAAACATTAAATTATAAGACCTTGAAGTGTGGTTTTGAACATTGAGGTCATATTTTGGAATGAATTGATTGCATTATTCAAAGAATTGCTGTACTATTCCCTGCTTATTATTCACATTTGAATGAAGTGAAAAAAAATAGAGTTCAAATTTTTATATAAAATATGAAAACGTGCTTATCAGTCAAGTAGTGTGAAATTAAAAACCAGATAAAACAAGAGTTGGTGCTATTTACAAAAAAGATCCCCACCTGACCAATAGAATTCCATTGAAATGTAAATTCCATTTATTCACTCAACAAGAGATGAATAATAATGTAAGGATAAAAATAATGCTGACACAGAATTACAAATTATAATGTAAAAAAAAATTAATAGGTAATACAATAGTTCAGTCTGTCATGAGACTCTATACATTGAATACATTCCTTTATTGAACTATCATTAATGATTTTTTTCCCCCAGATGAATAAGCCTTAATTATCTGCTTCATAAGGAGGACAAGAGGGTCAGGTTTGTAATGGGGTATTCATTTATTGTCAATTGGAACAGAGCACTCACTCACAATCCAATGGGATTCAAAGAAAAAGGGGTCACTTGATTTTAATAATTGTTCTTTCAGCAATTTCTTGTTCATACAATTCAGAACAAGTTAACTCCAAAAGTGTAATAACTAAAACTGTCATAGGTTTCTTCAGCTTTTAAGCTGGTCCAGCTGGCTGGCTATATATTTATATATAACAAGTACAAGTTGCACCAAAAGAGTTAGAGGGCTTGAAATTTCAACAATTACTCATTATTGTGTCCATAAAAAAGTGTGTTATAGTTCAATTTTCAATTTTTTTTTGTAAATTGGCCACTACTTTGTGCCCAGTTTCTTAAAGGTTCAAAGTTTACAGTGATCCAACAAAATGTGAGAGACATATCCATTGATCACTTCTTCCATTTTTTGATTGATCTCCCTCAACTCAGCATATTGCCAAAAGTTGCCATGGTTTCTACAGAGCTTGTTTAAAATACTTTTCAATATTCACTGCTGGACTTTCTATAACATCTAACACGTACTTTTTTCAGGTGGTGCTATTTCTGGCCTCAGCAGATTGCAAATTCACATGATCTCCTGTCATGGTGAATTTTCATTTTCCCTTTGTAAATAATTTCTTCATTCAAAGTCCATCAATTGATAAAGGTTAGACTTTTTTTGGTGGATGAAAACACTTCACTAATCAGAAAAATACATATTTATTATAAGATATAGTTGTATGAGAATCTATGAAAGTGGGTACTACTTATGATGAAATAAGCCTTATTTGTACCCTCTCCACAAAAGATGTACAAAAATAGTAAAAAAATCGTATATATATAATAAATCATGTTTATTGGTGAAATAAATTATTATCATCATGGGTTTTACAATGAAGTCTGAGCAAGGGACAAAATTCACTATGACAATACATAAACTTATTAAGCATTAAATAAAAGATAAAATTCAACATCTGTTCTCAATGAAATTCATTTGCAGCAGAAAAATCCTGCTATCTGTTTGTTATAGAGTAAATATAAACCTAGAAGATAGATCTAGTTAGTCATTCAATAGAAACTGTCAAAAGATCAATGTCTTTAGGCAGCATGCTGTGTTGGGGGTGATTAATTAAAAAATTGTAAAACGGGGTGATCAATGAAGAAGTTACTTCTATAACATCCTTTTGGATAGTGGTCAATAAAAAAGTCTGAATTTTCAACAAAACAAAAAAAAAAAAAACAAGCATAACCCAAACCAAGTAATCAAACAAACATGAACTTACACTGTAAATTGAACCCCCACTAAAAATCTATTCAGGAGAGTGAATTTCCAGCCCCCCCCATTCTGTAAATATAGAAAAGAGTAAATGTTTAAATTATCAGCCGTCTCGCTCAATTGTTGCTGCCTGAACACATGATATATACATAGCCAGCCAGCCAGACTAATATGAAAACTGAAAGGAACCTATGTTGACAGTTTTGATTGATGGTTTTTAATAGATGTACTCAAATCAATAAAAATGACACTAAACAAAAGAGGGGTAATTTAATCAATTATCCATCCTACACAGATTGTCTGATCTTATGAAGATAACTTATTAGCCAGATGCAATATTAGACAGAAGGAATAAAGTATATTGAAGAGAGATCTCACAGATAATAGGTCAATAATCAAAAGGATAAAGAGGGGAGGAGGGAGGAAATTGCGCCTTGTACTTTTAAGAGACTGATATAAACTGAGTGCAGATTTTGATGTAGAACGATTAAGGTATTGCTGAACAAAATAATCTATGTATAAAGGATTATTGAAAATTTCAAGACGTAGTAATATGCAGAATTCCAGAAGCTACGAGCCATTGAAGAAACACTTTTGATGCCATTGTCAACAACAATGGAAATTAATATAAAAGAATCCATTTTAGAAGTGATACAGGTTTTAGCAGTTTTGAAAGTAAAACCATTCAGTAACTTTTTGCCCCTTATCGCTTCAAATATTTAGACAGAAATGCTGAACCAGAAGAGTTTAATATTCAAGCTATGTTGCTGCCGTACAGAGTTGCCAATGCAACCATTGACAAAAAAATTGCAGTGTAACAGTGAAAATGAAGAGCACAAAGTCATTATTGAACAAATTGTTGGAAAAATGAAGCAAAACTTTTTGGATACAGTCACTGAAATCTCTAAAGAGTATAACCTACCTGACCCTAAATAAAGTATAACACATAAAACTGCAAAGAAATGCATCCAAGTCTCAAGAAGTTTTGCACTAAATACATGCAATGATTAAGTAAATTCTGAATCCAACACAAATAAGATTTGATTTAATATTTTCAAGGTTTCTGCAACTTTTTCGTTATGCACAACTGCATTATATTTTTACAAAACAATAATTTTGTCAAGTTCTTTAGTTCTTGAAAATACAATTTATTTTATTGTTCATAGTACGGATGGGTAGTCAATAGATAATATTAAGATTAGAGTTCATAAATTAATGCAAATTTAAATTTTTTGATAGAAAACTATTTAAAAGAAACAGACACTAATTGGGATCAAATTTCAAGATTCTGATGTATCCATTGAATTACAGTAATACCTTTAATATTGCAGTTTTAATTAGTGTGGGTTTTGACATAGTATGGTTAAGGTATTACTGAACAAATTGAACAAGCTGAAGAAAAAAAAAATTGAATTATATGAGTTTTGAACAGTATGGAAAATTTTTGAACTAAGTAATCACACTAATTAAGCTCATCTGTGTGTTTATTTATCTATTTTATATATACATATCTTGAACATTTTTGTTCCAAGCATCTGTATGCAAATCAACTAATATTGATGTCTGCAATGTGATCACGGAACCAAAATCTGCCATATTTAGCATAATCAATAATCAAAGAAGTTTGTTCATTTGCTAATAACGCTATCTGGAGCTGAAACTGGAAGATCATGTTATGTCTATAAATATTTTAAAATATACTCTATGTTGAGTGAGTATGATTTGAATTGTGTGTGCGTGTGTAAAACACATTGCTATTAATAAGAGACAATCAATAAACCCCAGGGTTTTTCAAGTGAGATTTTTTGAGAAAATAATAGATAATACGTAGAAAATACGTTTGATTTCATACATATTCAGTCATTCAAGTGAAAATATATATTGAATCAAATTGATATAACAAGGACTTTTAAAATGAAAGAATTTTTCTTTTTGTTTCCAAAGAGTTTAAGAAATATTCAAGATATTACTATGAGTTTTTAGATGGTAACACTCAGAAATCTTGTCTCTTTCAACAAGGCAGTTGATACTGATTCAGTGTTCCGTAAAATCCTGATAATGAAAAGAAAGAGCATGTGATAAAAAAATAAATAATTGTCTACTTATAAAAAATTTAGCAAAAAGTCACTCTCAACTACATCATACAGAGCCAAGTATAATTTCCATTTATACTGAATAGATTTTCTGTAACTTTGAGAAGAGTCATTAACATTCCAACTTTTGTTCAGACAATTGAATTGCTTTTTTTTTTCCTTTTTTTTAAAAATTATACACCCAATGAAGGTTTTTGTAGGGTTGGTAAAAATTATTTGCATATTTAGTGTATTCACCCCCCCCTCCTAATCTCCAAAAATGGCAAGGGATACTGTATGTTCCTATAGAGTTACACTGGTATTTTTGTTTCAAAATGTTTTGAAAAAAGTCTAAATCTCAAGCAAATTTTTGAAGTCAAAAGTCATATTACTTCTCTTTGTCAAGCAAGAAAGTCTTGGATATTCAGAAACTTTTGAAGTCTGTGGACATCCAGATTTCATCATCTACAACTAAGAGAATTAGTCATATTTTTCAAGCGACAGGTTCAGTGGTAGGGAAAGCAGGTTCTAGAGACAACAAGCCGAAATGACTTGAGACAGAAAATGACTGTTCTTGAGCATTGTAAGAATACTAATAAAATTCACACAACAATTCAGAAATTCAAAAAATTAATTTGTTTCAAGAGGAACAATTCCAAGGTAGCTGAAGGAAACAAGGTTTTCATCAAAGCAGAATGCAAAGAAAAAACAAAAAAAAAAGAATCTGCTGTTTACAAAGAACCTTGCAGACTGACTTCAATTTGTTACCTTGTGGCTTCCATACCACAGTGGGTTGAGCATGTTCACTGAAGCAATTAGTCACACTTACAGCTGTCTACCTATGTTCTACAACTCTGTTTCCATAGGTCAGATGAAAGATTCAAGCCAGAATCCCTATTTAACACAGGTATTGGAATTATAGTATGGGGTGTCATTTCTGCATCTTATGATGGTAAGCTGCTATGATGCAAGAAGTCCATTAATGCTAAAGAGCACCAAAATATTTCCTGAAGTAGATTGCTTCTAAGCCTGGACAAGTTGTGTTGTGGAAATAAAAGACAAGAGGCCATTTTCCAATAAGAAAAAACTTATGGTTTGAGCAGCAGCTTTTGTCAGTGCTATCTTGGCCTGGTCAATTGCCAAATCTTGATCCTGTAAAGAACATATGGGCACATATTAAGGCAAAACTGGTTGGGAGAAGATTTAGAAACACTGACTAACCATGGGAAGCAATCAGAAATGAAATGAACAACATTGCTGCAACACTGTAAACAACTATTCAATAACTTGACCAAATGGCTCAATCGTCTGAAGAAAAGCAAGGGAAAAGGTATCCCATGCTAAAATGTATTCTGCACACAAACTCCGCATACACTGTTGTCGAATATTTAATCTATGATTGTTAGAACAAGAGAGTGATTGCAAAGAAATTCATAAAAAAGCTTGGCTCATTTTTTTTTTTTATAGACAGATAAGATAAAACTATACTTTAAAGGGTGTTGAAGTTTATCACAGTCATGTTGCCAGAAACGCAAAGGCTGGCCCGGTTATTGATCTGTCTGGAATAATTGTTCTGGCCAGTAACACTGTACTGAAAGAATAGTTGACACTCACAACTTGACAAAGAATATTGACTTGAAAAGAAAATAGGATTAGTCTTGTATTCAGACTGCAAATATAATTATCTCACATCAATAATAATCTTGTTTACAAGAGTGAAAGAACTAATGAGAGATTGATCTTTTTGAATGTATCAGTTTTAGAAACATAAGTTTAAGGATAGGTAAGAGAAAGATAAAGTAGAATGAAAACATTTGCCTGGGTGTTTGTATACTAAAATCTTTCATGGAAGTAATATGTGAATGTCCATTTTGATTAATATCAATTGAATTTAATCTCAAAAAGTAGCTAAGGATACTTGAAATTATTATCAATGATTAATCCTATCAACAAATAATAAATCGGTAAATGGTGGGAATCAGACTGATGTTTTCAAATCTATATGAGTTGATACATTTATATACCGATGAGGGTTGGTGAAAACAGGTTTCAAATCATAAATGTTTTCTAGACATTTTGAAAAATCTACAATATTCATTTAGCATAATTACTATAGACAGGAATCAAAGATATGTCTTCAAAAGCAAGAGTGGTGAGGTTGATTAACCTTGGCTTATAGGCTACTAATTCCTAAAAAGAAAGACCATCAGCTTTGAATATTTGATAAATAATACTGGTTAGTCACTCAAAAGAAACCATCATGTGAACATCTTTTGGCAGTATGCTTTCTCTGGGGTGATCAATAATTGGTTGGTGATCACTATAAACTACTTCCAAACTGAAGAAACCTATGTTGACCAAAAAGTAATTTTGGTTGATAGTTTTTAAGGATATCTACCAATACAAAACAAAAACATACAAAGTTTAAAGTAATTTGGCAGATTTTTGCTTTATATTAACAGATATTTTAAAAAAATATCAACCAAAACGGTTCACTGGTCAACATAATTTGAAAATTTAACGCATGATTCATTAACCTCTGAAAGTTATAATTCATTGTATAAAACAAATTATAATGAAGCCTTGAATTTTATAAAAATGATTTAAAACAGCAACGTTTATCATATTTTGATAGCTTATCAGTCTGAATGTGTTTGTTTTAGAATCGGCTTCCAAATATTCAGACATTATTATCGCCAAATAAACTATTTTGATTTATCATGAATAAAATTTGGTGGCACAGTAACACTTATATGGGTTACACGACATCAAGTATTATTTCCTATTTCACAGGCAAAAAGATAACCAGAGAACTAGAGGCAGAATTTTTCCTTCATATGAACTATATTTTTGACTTCAATGGGTTTGAGTGCATATATATATATATATATATATATATATATATATATATATATATACACACACACACACACACAACATCTGGTAGGAGGACACTCTGATCAAACCTACAATCTAGTTGCCCAGCTCCTATCTGCGTCACCTTGCAGCACTGTAGGACACATAACCTTGGTTTGAAGGGTGGGGTTAGCCCTGCACAAGTTGCACTTCATGTGTGTGCGTATATATATATGTTTCATTAAACATGACAGATAATGAGCATCTTTTTAGTCTTTTAATAATCAGTGTCCAAAAGATAAGGTGCTCACTTATAGCCTTTTTCAATATCAGGGTGGAATTGTATTGTTTAGTATCATGCTGAAAGCTCTTTATTTTGGGGGCAATATTTATATTCATCAGAACGAATGATTTGTTCACTTGTTCAGAAACAAGAAAAGATTAGAGAAAAATTGAAAAGAGGCTCCTTGTCTGTCAAATTCACCATCTGTTGTTGGCAGAAATGGTACCATGAGATGATACCAAATAGGGAAAAAAATTAATTTCTGAAAATCATGTGTCAATGTACAGAGTTGAATGATTTATGAATAAATTGCGGTACTGGGCTGTTAGCCAATAGATTTACTCCCTTTGAGATATAAGCTCTCTTTTTGGTTTGAAAAGGCTATTACTATACAGCACACGTTTTGTTGATGATTCTAATATTGGAGATCTATAACACAGGCGAGGTGTAGCCTTCCAAACTAGAGGATGGATCGTTGTTTAAGAATTGGAAGAAAGTCATCAATATTTGG
This sequence comes from Thysanoteuthis rhombus, assembly GCA_963457665.1. Lineage (NCBI taxonomy): Eukaryota > Metazoa > Mollusca > Cephalopoda > Oegopsida > Thysanoteuthidae > Thysanoteuthis > Thysanoteuthis major. Next base: position 76,046,699 of record OY735204.1, on the reverse strand, counting down.
TACAAATAGACAGACATTTGGAAAAATAGACAAGCTCTTGCAATTCATTTGTCTTAGTAGGGAAGCTTGGGAAATAAATGTTGTTCCAACTTGAAGGCGATGATTGTGTTCAAATGCAGTTGGATGAACTTGATGGATTTCTTTTAATGGACGAAGGACACCGGTCGTTGGCAGCCTTCTGTGAATCATGCAATTTTCTGAGGAGCAGTGATTCAGAGATTAGTACATTTGTTGTAGGATTTGAACATGTTTGCTTCAAGTTCACCCAGAGAGTTATGTTGTGACCAGATTCTTATATGGCATTTATGCTTTTAGCATCTTGTAAACTATCAGATAGTGAAGGTCACGTAATTATCTCTGCCATTACTGATGTCACTGATTACAATAGGAAATCTGCACTTGAGCACATTTTTCTGGTGATATTTCTTCAAAAATGAATATGCAGTTGTCCCTTTTTGGGTTACACAAATGGCGGTTCTGGCAAAAGTAAATCATAAATCTTGGTTGATAAGTCCACTTGTTATGCCGTACAGGAAACAGATTATTTGACCACCATGTGTGTTCCAGGCTGACTCATTGAACATAGAACTTGGTGATTACAAACACTTGATAATATAGGAGAAAACTTCCTTTACATTTACTTTTGGTAATGGTGTGATTGTAAATTCATTGGAACGAGTTACCCTTCCAGTTTACACTGGAGATAAACGGGCTGAAATTACAACAGGATGTAGTGCATTGTAAGACTCTACTTTTAATGAATAAATGATCAAAGAAAATAAAGATGTGTTTGAATTTTGAAGACAACATGGTGACAGTGATTAACAAGATTTTTTTGCAGCGCTCTGGCCATCATGTACTCCCACTTTCATTATGGCAAAGCTGACTACCAGCAAGGAGGAATGGTTTGATGAACGAAAAATGAAAAGATACAAAGAAAACCATTATTCAATTTTCATAAATGATTTGGTTATCCAACTTTGTGAAAATTAATTGCCTTGATTGAAAATCTTGTGTTGAACTGGAAAATGTTATAATTGAGGAGTCTAAATCAAATGAAATTTGTTGTAAATTAAGAGACCTTCTCCCCAGCCGGTCTTTAGTATTCCTATTGCATTCAAATTTAATGAGGCATGGATTTAACTTTTATTCTGCCACTAGATTTTCCCATGCTGTACGCTGGGAAACTTTAACCCGATCCAAAAATTCATGCCGACTATTTTCTGAATTTCATAATTTTCAAAGTATTTACATGAGACCTATAAAAGTACACATCAAATGAAAGAGAAACAAAGATTTCACATGTAACATAGTAAGTAGGGAAAAATAATTGAAAAAATGAAAAATATGCAGTAGAAAATGTAGGAATAAGGGAAGAGAAAAAAAAACAAAACAAATGCATTGGATACCAATCACTTAATGGAACAAGCTGGCATGTTCGTAAATAAATACACAGAACTTTTAATGTATAGATGTTGTTACAATGATTTTTGTGTCATTAGAGATAGAAAGGATTGGTGAAAAATATGTGATAAACTATACGTGAATAAAATGTATAGAACTGGAGATATGACCGTTTCAATATTCTGTTCACACTACCAAACAGTGTTCATGCGTAAATCTGCAGAACAATAGTTTATTGGTCACCATGTTTTTTCATGAAGTTTTCATATTACTATAAACATAAATCATTTTTATTTAAAAATTTTTCTCCAATTTTTATTCACTGCTGCCAGAGTTTTTCTTTGTGATAACATCAATTTTTCATGAAGTTGTGCTTTATATTTATGATCATGTTGTTTGTTTGTTCAAATAAGTACATGGTTCCTTCTGTGTATAAGTTGTCTGTTTTCACAAAAAAAAAAAAAAAAAAAAAAAAAAAGCACTGCAAAAAGTAAATAACTCTAGATTTTTAAGTTAAAAAAAATAAATAGAATTATCATCATGGAAAGCCATATTATTATTTGCTCTAGTTTATGCCAGATGAAAAAAGAGAGTGTTTGCTCAGATTTACGTCTACATGACATTGCAGGTTCAGCTAAGAGGACAAAACATGTACATTCTGACACCAGGCTAAGGGTTAAAGGTTTGAGGCAGTTGTTATTTTTTAGAATCAATTGACCAAGCAACATGATATTGTAAGGTAACCTTGATTTATGACAAGTCTGCTTCAACGATTATGAAGAGTGCATTTTGTAGTTGGATTGTTTTGTTGGGAGTCCCCGTAAAAATTTTAATTAATAACAGTTGTGAATTTAATAGCAATGAGATGTGTGAGCTTGCTAAGGTGTTTAACATAATAATGGCAACAGCAGCTGAGAACCAACAGAGTAATGGAGTGTGTAATAGGCTAAATGCAGGGATAGGTGAGAGCGTTTGGAAGATAATCATTGTAAATGGGATCTAGTAGTAGATCTAGCCTGGACAATAATAGCAAGAAGGGCTCCGACTAATATCTTCAGCTTTTTCTTCAAACTGACTTGTGTTTTGCTACAATCCTACTTTGCCTGATGTATTTGCTAATGCATTCCCCACCCCAAGCATTAGAACCAAGGGATAACTTGCATGCGATGAATTCCATGTGTCTTTCAATGAGTTGAATCATTTGAACAACTGAAACACACCCTCCATCATAATGCCCGTGATAATGAGGTTAGCGATATCAAAATGAAGATGAAGTGTTTTACAAAAGAAATGATAGTCACAAGTGGCATGGTCCAGGTATAGTAATTGGTAGAGATTGTAAACAATTTTTTGCGCCACATGGAGGTATCTGCATGAATGTATGGGCATGTTGACTGACACATATACCAGTTCAAAATGATTGAAAGAACACCATTTGAACTACAAATGGCCAACTTGTAGTACAAAATAGTATTCCTCAAAAGGCTTCTAATAATTATCTATTAACTGATGATGACAAATTTGTTGACTAGGAGGTATAAGTTGAAGATACAACAATACCACAGGATTCAACAATTGAAGAGTCAATCGTAATATCACAGGAAACAGCCATGGAGTCAGGTACACCATTAGAACCTGTAGTTGAACCTCTTAAGGGGCAACTGAAAACTTATTTTTGAGCCCCCTCCTCAAAAAAAGTTCTTAGTTACCTCCCAAAAAGTTCAACTGCAGGTTCTAATGGTGTATCTGACTCCATGGCTGTTTCCTGTGGTATTACGATTGACTCTTGATTGGGGGGGGGGGGGATTAAAAAATTTTTTTTTTGTAGATATAATAATGAGTAAATGTTTAGAATTTCAGCTCTCTAGCTCTATTGGTGTGGCCTATACTTGTAACACATGCATAGACAGGTAGAACCACTTAAAGACTGAAGAAACCCATGTTTACCAATGGACAGTAATAGTTGACAATTGATAGTTTCAGATTATTAATTTGTGAGAGTGTGCGTTTAGTTTGTAATCAATAAAAAGACATAGGAGTGTGCGCGTGTAGACTTGTACCACAGCCAATGTAAATACCCTAAAGCAGAAATAAGCTTCAATGATAGATAAGGATTGATAGCAGACCTCTGCATAATGCACCAAGCTTTTTATACAGTAACAACTAAATATAAATGGAAATTATACACACTAACATTTGATATATTAACACTGGTTTGCATAATTTTTGCTGTCAAGATTTTAAAAACTGATTCTATATAATGTCTGTACCTTGCATAAATGAATCATCATAGTATGCATGTTTCCAGAATTATTTATCAAAAAAAAAAAAATTTTTCAATCAAATACAAACACAAGATTTGGGCATTGTTGGTCCAAAATGATAGAGATCTCCAAAAGCACATTTTTGGACCTCCCCCACCAAAAAATGTGTTTTTAGATGGTGCCTAGTGGTGTACTCAGGCCAATTTTCTAGGTTTGTAACCCCTAAAATGAGACCAGGAGCATCTGCAGACACATACACACAGAAAGACAAAATCAGTAGCTCACTTGGCTGGTTGGTTGGGCGGGCCACTTGTGGGGGTATGGTGATTCAATATGGTAACATGCTGTATTCAGATGAGGATCATTTTTTTCTTTTATAACCAGGTCATGTTTTTCATTTACCACTTTATTCAAAATGTGACTTGTCTGATGAAAAACACAACTGAAAATTATTGAAAATATCCTTCCTTCCACACTAATACACATTTCTGTTGATTTAGAATGTTTATTGAAAAAAATTAACAATGTTTACTTTTTGAAAGTTTTATAGCTTCATCATTTCTTTACCTTTCAAAAACTGAGAATTTTAACCATAAAACAAGCTTTTACCAAAATAGGCAATATGTAAGAAAACCTGACCTGACTGAGCATTCTGTTTTTCATTTTTTAATTCAGCATAACCATATCATGAATATTCAGTTGAAAAACTTCTGACAACTGAATTTTTTTTTTTGAATGCAGTCCAGGGAGATTATTATGCTGTTAACTCTTCTCTGTTTAGATAGTATAGCACTAAAGAAACTGACAGCAAGGGCATCTGATTAGATTGTTTCTCCCTTCATACACAAAACAATTTAAAGTTGGCTGAAGCAGCAGCTATACTCACTGCCCAAGGGAAAGTGGTCTCAGTTAACTGGTGATCAAAAACAACAATAGTTAAGTCTATAACTTTGAGAATTTCAATTTATTTTTTTTTGCTTTTCACTGCTAGAAAAAGAGACTGATATGAGAGATTCATTTGTTACAGATACTTTACATCTGAAGGAGGCTGTAGAATGAATTGGCCAAAATGTTCTGCCTACGTCACAGATGAGAAGTGTTCAGACTGTCCAAACAAAAAGTTGGTAAATTGAGATGAAGGTAAATAGCAGCAAAAAATCAAAAATAATCATAAACAATACTTCATCTGATAAAATAGATTTAAAGAAAATAAAATTGTTTCAATGTATAAAAACAACTGCATCTATTTCGATCGTGTCTTTTTGCTTCAACTCCCTTAATGATTGGATGAATCACAATTGATTGATACATAGCTTTAAAGAAATATCAAGAGAGGTAGAATGTATAGAAATAAGCCTAAAAGTCAGACCATAGATGCACTAGTTCGATCTTTAGTGCCTTTAAAAGCCCTTTTCTACCAAAGCTTTCACCTTTGAGAGCCCTTTCCTCTGAATCTACATTTAACACTGATATCATAGCAAAATAGAAAAATAGATTTTAACACAGTAAAATGAAATTACACATTCTGATGGCATGATAAATAAAATGTCACTTAAGCAACATCAGTTTCATAGGAGTGGGACTGAATACTATGTGGAGATGGTGAGAGGCGTTTGCTATGTCTATTTGTCAGTCAGTGAGGGACGGGGATTGCTGCTACAGATGCTAATGCATTTAATAACTATGTTCATTGTTTACTGCATTGCTAAGTTTATGTCAAATGATAACCCACAACTGGAATTTTGCAGAACAAAAGTGCTTTTCTCGTTTACTTCTGCCAACCAAGTTGGAGTGATATATGTATTACCTTCCATCTTACCATCTGACAGTTTGTACATGTGATATCTCTAAAAGCTTTCAATGAAACAGAGGGGTTGGTCATAGGACAAATTTAGGAAATTGTTCTTAATTGAGAGATATTTTTATTTTTCTCAATAAAAAGATGTTAAAAACAAATAGTGCTAAATTTATGTCAATATATTTATATCATATATTATAATCAATATTTTGTACATATTGAGAGAATTTGTGTATGGCATTGGCAGAAGTATACACTCTCCAAGTGTTCTAGTTGATGATGCAGAGCTCAAAAGCATCAAAGAGTAACATTTGTTATCATTTAACAAGATTTCATATTAAGAAAAGCATCTTGTATAAATCAATGGGCAATTGTGACCTTTATCATTCTGCTTGCTCTTATCTTCCTTCCTCCGTTCGATTGTTACGCTTTTAGTTATGACAGAGAGGAATATTACTTCAACAATGTAGCTACGATACAAGTGTGTTTTTTCAAAAGACCAGCATTATTCCAAACACTTTATATTGACTAACAATTTTTAAAATTTCAAAGAGGCAAAAGTTTAATCCAAGTCAAAAAGTTCTTATTTATACCAACCATGAAATATTGAATATGTTGCTACATTGGCCTATCTTCTTATCTCACTTAAAAAGAGCAATGCATTGTCTAACACAGAGGTCAGCAAATATTTGGGGGTGTGGGCTAGATTAGAAATCTTTTTACAGCTCACTGCGATGGGGGAGGGGGTCAAGACAAAAAAGAATTGAAACAACGATCATTCAAAGCTGCAGAAACTTTTTTTAATCCATTTTATGTTTTACCTGAAAGGAATATATACTTACATAATCATGCAGATACTATCAACCAAAAAGAAATGTGAAATTTATTTTTTTATCAGGAGGGTGGGGCAAAATTTCAAATTGTACACCATACTTCTGTTATGTTTGTATACAACATCAAATGTTCAATGAAGTAGGTGATGAAATGAAGTCACGGGCAGGATTTTTGCCAGCAGCCCATAGGTTGCCAACCGCCAAACACATTATCCTAAAAATATTTAACATAATGAAACAATGTTATGAAGATCTACATACTTATGCATCTAAAGAGTTACGAGAAATTTTCTAAAACCTAGAATTTCCTTGGCTCCCAGCTAGTTTTTCTTCTATTATATAAAAGAATTGAATCTTTGTTTCTGTGCCCCCCCCAACACATAATGACGCAGCTCAACCAAGTGAGGTTACATTTTTCCAAACACTAACTCAACTACATATTGACAGTATTTCTTGTCTAATGAGCCAAAAATAAAATTGCATTTGTTCATTGTATTCTGAACTGGAAAAGTCCTTCAGATTTTCCTGATACACTTGATGATCATTAAAACCTTTATTCAACCTCAAGAATTGTTCAAACATGCATTCATTAATTGCTTTTCAGATTTGGTTTAATTTGAAAAATCATTTTTTTTCTTGGTGATAACTCGATAAAAGGATTTTGTATAATCATCTATTTTAACAACATCACAACATTATTTGCCTTTTCAAGGTCACAAAACCAAATATGAACAAAACTACTTCAATAAATTTTATAAAATTTAGGTGATATGCGGCACAAAAAAGTCTAATCCAAAATTAAAATGATGACTGGAAAAAAAAAAATTCTTTGCTTGTGTTGTTGATGTTGTAACAAGGTTTCAGCTGATCCATCCTATAGCCTTCTTCAGATGTAGAATTCATAAAGAAAGAGAGGATCTTTGTTTTTTTATGACACAAGATGGAGCCAGAATATAGTCGCTAACATACTAAACATACCAGCAATGCAAGGTATGCAGGAAGATACCAAGTAACTCTGGTGATTTTAATTTGTACATGAAGACTATACCATCCTGAAACCTTTACAGCCAGACATATGTGATGAGGCAATGTATGCCAACTCTTTCAATTTTCTCACTCTTCAGAAACTTTCTCTATTGATTATCTGGACCTCATCTCACAAAAATAAAGTATTGCGTGTACATCAGGGCAGACTCCTCTCACTAGGCAGTTTCCACATTCTATAAAGTACAGAAGTGAATGTATGGACTAGTGGATGATGAGCTTAAAGTCATAATGTTGCAAGATTGGCACATTTCTACAGTTTTTTCCATGGAAAGTGTTTTTACATCTTGCAGGGAGATAAAGGTGAAATAGATTCCCTAGTCTCGCCTGTCCAGGAATATCCAGTTAAACCTTAGTCAGCAATTAAAGCACATCCATACTTTTGAGATATGTCAAGTACTCTCAGCTAGTTCCATGCAAATAGCCTCTTAAAGAACATCAACCAAGTGGAATAAACTCCCTTCTGAATAGTTTCCCAATGTGCAATCTTGACATTCAAAATCAAGAGTGAACAAGTAACTTAGTCTTTTTAATCTTCATTCTAAACAGGTTTTAGTTTTTCCAAATTCACCATGTCAACGTCAATAAGCTAAGAATATTTTTTTTCTTACTAATCTTAATACTGTGGTTATATATAACTCCCTTCTTACTAACCCTTTGATGTGAAAAGCATCTAAAAAGCTTTGCTCAGGGTGATTTGTGAACAAAAGACAAAATAAAATATGGTATTTGAGATATACCTAGATGAGGCTAGAAGATAAACACGTCATTTGGACACTAAAGGATTCTGTGGAGCAGAATCTAGACCAGCTTGTTGCCATCTTCACTGAAAAAAAGGGGAAGAAAAAAAACGAAAGAAAGAAAAAAAACGAAAGAAAGGAAAGAAATGAAAAAAAGAAAAAAAAGAGAAAAAGATTCCCCTTTTTCCTTCTTAATTGTATACTTGAAAGAGGCAGCAAAGAGGATCAGTTGGAACATTAAGGTAACAATATCAACAACACAAAGGAGGAGGTCAATTGTCCTACCAAAGCTTGGAATGTTAATGACTTTTCTGTAATAAGACAAAGATGAAGATGTTTTAACTGAAGTTAATTAATAGTGAGTTTTTAGTCACTTTACACATGGATCATTTTACTAATGACAAAGAAGTTCTATTCAAATATCAAACATTTTGTGATCAAATTTTGATCAACTCAGGGATCAGCAACTTCGTAATAGCCAACTTTTGTCTTTTTTATTTTCGCCAATGGCCCACATGTACATCGGTTTGCCTTTGAGGGCTATAAATTTCAACTATTTACTCGGCAAGTAAAAATAATATAGCAATCTGCATGAGGTGTTTATGTTCATTCAGTCAGTTTAATAGCAGTTGATAGATAGTTCTCAGAAAAACAAGCATCAGTGTGAAGATTATGGTCTCTTATAGTAAACAATTTATCCAATGCAATGCTTATGTAAGCAAAAATGAAACGCATCATGACACAAAAGAGCCATGAACTGCTAAATAACCCACAAATACATTGAATATGAAATCTTTCAAAGAGAAGACCCAACGCCCACAGAAACAAACCCAATTGCCTACGTATTGCCGATCCCTCAACTAGAGATATTTCTAATTTTCATAAGAAAAAATTCCGACATGAATTATCGGCCAGTAGTGGAATGTGAAAAGGATATTGTTTCATGTCAATATATAAGATCTGAATGGAAAGAATCCAGACTTTTTGGATATCTAGTGAACCAGTTGTGTGGCCTTGATGTAAACTGGTGACATATCATCAGAGACCCTCATGGTCAAGCAACAACAAACACTTTTCCGTGGGGTTATTCAGTCGGCAGTGAGATGATGAGCTCATGAACTTGTGTGATCATCACATTCTTCACCTCTCCTGCAGGGATTTTTGGCAAAACATTGCATTGCTCAAAGTCTGGGATTTTATTGGGATGTGCTTGATTTACAAATTTTCTGGGTTCAGAATTTGATTTCTCATGTGTTACAACATAATCAAGTTTTTCAACTATTACCCTCAAAGTTTCTTTCTAGAATACATGCGATTATATTGTCTATGATTGGAATTACTTTGCCAAACAGATCATTACAGGCACAGGTATGAAGAATTATTGCAATGAAAGGAAAATCACTGAAATTCATCCGCAATTATAGAATAAGATCTACCAATTATTTATAGCTTCCCTTACGTCATATTTAGTTGAAACAGGACTTTGAGTAATGAACAAGAGAACCTTTGTATTGTACATATAAGCAAGAAATCGTACGAATGTAGCAGAGAGACATAATCATTTGTCTCTGAATATAATATAACCAGATATAAAGGATTTAGTCTCTTAGATGTGTCCATACATCAATAATATGCTTGTCGGTTGGTCTGTCAGTCAGTCTAAGCTGTAATAAACAACAGAAAGAAAGAAGAGGCTTGATGTCATTAAAGGTGTGACATCATTAAGAAACCAACTGGTCTGATGTCATAATAGAGTGTTTGAGTGGAGAATTTTTGTATTTAAAGAAATACCAAAAATAGCCCAAAAGTGTCATTTACGATTTTTGGAATATTTCTATATCCCAATATTTTTCAAGTACGAGAATCAACTGACTCAAAAGAAGACTACTTGCTTTTCTTCCTCCTCCTCCTGCAACTACTACTATGGATGGTGGATGTATCATTGAACTTATAGTTCTTGATCTTCTATAAATTTGCTATTTCATTTTATATCTTTAGGTTGGCAAAAAATCTAATTTTCGAAAGATATCAATAGGGCCATGGCTACATCTCTATGGTAACAAAGGTAATTACAAATCTACTTCATTACTAATTTTGTTGGTTATTTTTATACAAAATGTTAAGCTGTAAGGATATTTTCAAATGTTATCTTAAGTGAGTGGTAGCATAATTTAATCTTTTTGAAACATGTAAAAGAGGGCAGTGAGCAAATGAAAGGTTGAATACACCTTCTTTACACAATAACATCAAATAACATAAGAATGTATCAGTAAGAAATGTAGTGGTAGAAAATAGGCGTGTCTATCTTGACAAACTGGACTAACAATTGTTTCACTGACATTGTGCAGGTGAGGTGAAACAAGTCTGTTTAGTCACTCAAATGAAAACCGTCCCATGATCAACATCTTTTGGCAGCATCCCATGTTGGGGGGGATGATCGATAAAAAAATTGGAAAAAGGTTTGACTAATGAAGCCCCTGTAAAAACCCAATTTGGTTGGGAATTTCTAAAAAATAAAAAACACTTTTTCTAGACATAACAAGGAGTAAATGCTTAAATTTCCAGCCTGCATGGTTGATACAAACATAACCAGTGACACTAACTTGAAAACTGAAGAAACCTTTGCTGACAGTTTTATTAACGGTTTCTAATATGTCACCAAGGGGAGATTGGGTAGGCAAAGCAGTAAAGTTATTAAACAGAAACTGAAGCAGAAAAAAAAAATTTCAATAAATAATAAGTTGATTACATACTTGATTACACAATTGATTGACAATAATAATAATGATGATAAGAAATACTTTTAAAGTCCTTTATATGTCAGAGAAATAAGCATGAATCTTATGGAAATCAAAGACTAACACTTGAATAGAAATCCACAGCTGTTACTTAATTGACATATTCAAGCATTTTAGAAGACAGTAAGATTTTATAAGTACATTAATGGACTGAGTGATAAGAATTCAAGTTTAAGAAAAGTTCTGCAAATCATTGGTTGATTCATGAAGTAATAGTTTTGTATGAAATGTTTGAATGTTCACTTTGATTACTTGATGGTTATCATAAAATTCTATACCAAGAACATTTTATATCTAACCTCTGTCCAAACCTGGAGTTAACTTTGTTTTTCTACCATAACAATAAGAACAATCCTTACCAAATTTAGATGTGTAAAAATTAACATTCCCCTACCATGATTTGATATCACAACCAACTGATTGGTATTGTGTCTTTTATTGCCTGAGTTGAATTGACAAGTCTTACATATCCACTAAAATTTATGTTAGAAAGACACAAGGGCTTATATCATTCTAATAAATAAATACTTCTATTAAAATGATGTTTCTCTGTCATGATTTGAAATCACAGCTAAGTGACTGGTAGCTGGCTCTCTTACCGACTGAGCCAAATTCATCTATAAAATTTATCTCACAGATGCAAAAGCGGGCTTATTTAATTCTAGAAGACGTATACATTTATACTAAAAATATATGTATATCTATAATTTTTCATTTATTACAAAAGTGACAGTGATTATTTTCAGCTGGAAGTAAGAGTGGAGTGTAACCCAGCAGCAACCAGGATTGTTAATATTGTTCTCATCAAACATTCAGCTTCTGTAAGAGTGAGTATGGCTTAAATGCAGATTAGAAGAGTGACCATTTGATATTTCACTTGAGCCAAGTATTTAAGAAATGACATATGATCGATCTACCAAAAGTGCTTCACTTTGGTGATTTTACAAGAACTGGTGTATCCAACACGATTTTTCCTAGATATTTTAACAAGAACCATAGTAGCAGGAAGAGGAGGAGAAAGAAGAGTAAGTAGTTTTTCTAGGAAAATAAAAAATACTTGTAAATTATTGTAATATGGAAATATTCCGAGAGGGTATTATTTTCAATAAAAATTCATAAATGGCCATTTTGGGCGTTCTTTTTTTCTCTTTTAAAATACAAAAATGCCAAACTCATACATTTTATCACAACATCATAGCAAATGGTTTCTTAATGATGTCACACCTTTAATGACATTGCACCTCTCCTTTCCTTCTATTTCTGTTGTTTAATGTAACTGCGATTGATTAACCAGCCGACCGAAAAGCATCTTAATAAGATGTGTGGATACATCTAAAAAATGAATATAAGTAGAATGAATAATTCACTGGTTTGTTTTGGAGTCAGTTGAATTTGATTTTTGGTTTTCTGGAATCAATGAAGAATCTTTCATGTGATGGATAGAGATGACATACATTTGGGGGTCATTTTAGTCTTTCAAACAAGTGATGGTTTTTGAGATAATGGAATTAAAATGATCTACTTTCTAATTAAAATGGTATAAAAATATTTGAAGATTTATGAAAACCTTGCTACTCAAGTATAGTTTCCATGAATTTCATCATTTCAATGGATGAGGCTATTTTCGTGAGTCTTATAACATCATAAGTTGGCCTTCAAGCAAAATTTCCCTTAAAAAGTTAATGCTTTGTTTTTAAATTCATCTTATTTAAAAAGACAATAGAAAAATGCAACATTTATACTGCTAACTAGCCTTTTCATAGCAAGTGCTACTATTAATATCCACTATATCACAAGATCGGATATTTTGACAATTACTTATCAATTGGATATGAAATTTCAATTCCATCCCATGAAAGCCTTCATTAGATTTTAGTGTCGAGCTTCTGTTTTTGAAATAATGAGCTAACATTGTTTTGATTAATTTGGTGATTTAAATAAATCTTTCCCTTAAAAAAACAAAACAAAAAAGCCCCAGGATATTTCAGGCAAAACTGTATGAATTTTGGGTCAAATCAAGCCCTCTGCCCTCCTTCATCAGAGAGTTCCCATAGGCCAATGATAATAGATTTCTTTTTTGAACAGCAACATAACCATCAAAAATAATAATAATGCACTTGAAGATTAAATTCATTTTTACATTTGGAGGCTGAAAAAGGTGAAAATCAACAATTTTTAATCTAGAAACAGTGGCACAACCAATAAAGGCCAATACATGGACGGGGGAAGCAAATAGGGCATTTGCCCCCCCCATTCCTGGATCAGGGGTTCTCATTGATGACAAGGAGGTTCGAAAGTTGGGACATCATAGTATGCAATCAATAAAGGACAATCGTTTTATGTAACCTAATGAATATGTAACATAATGAACTCATATAAAAAGATGGCATTAGAGTTCATTGATAACAGGGTGGCTGCTAAGATATATTATGAATATACCCCCACTCCCAAAGAGGCAGTGGACACCCATGGGCCGATATCAGTCAGGGAAAAAAAGCTGAATTGTGAGTACGCAATTGTAAGACTACGTCATAAGTAATCCAATACATTGGCTAAATTGTTTCAAGCAAATTTTGCATGTCTTACACACAAAATGGAACAAATGACTGAAAAAGCAATGAGAAGACTTCTCAAACTAGACCTCACAATCAAACTCTAACCAGATGATTTAAAAGAAACCAAAACATCCAATCTTATATTTGAGTGCTGAGCTGTATTAACCGTTTTGTACAAGGATAACTAAGAGTTTGGTATAAGTCAGTCACGAGTTCTGCAAAACAAATGGTTTGTTTTTTTGTTTATCTTTAGTACACACTACAAAGTGAATGAATAAATTACCAAAGATCATGACTTAGTTTCTATGCTTCAAAGAATATAATGAAGTTAGTAGTTCTGCATGTGAAAACAAGCCTCAAAGTCAGACCACAGATGAGCTAGTTCTTTTCTTGTGTAAAGATCTAGCCAGAGCAGTGTTGTCAACTTTCTTTTCAAGCTTACTTCTAATATATAGGAAATATATTACATACTATTGATAAATTAAACGTTACGTCAATCTTCAACTTTTACTTTATTAAAATACTAGCATAGTACTCATAAAAAATGATGGTATTTTTTCAAGTTTTCTATGGACAGATTAATATTTTTGAATAGTTGTATTTAATATTCAGTATTTATTAAATCCATCAAAAAAGTTAGAAATTGTTTTTGTTTTTTTTTTCTATTCTGCCCTCTCAAAGAATTTTTAGCTGCACAACTTACAGACAGGCACATGAGTTTTACTCTCTTCCTCTTATTAATCAGTGAAAGAGAGTAAAACTGTGACTCTCAGATGTAAACATACATACAAAACAATTCGGTGACACTGGTATTTATGTGAATAGATTACTTGATTTACCAAAGATTTCCTTATTTCATTACTATAAATCAAATGAAAAAAAAAATTTCTGACTACATCATCTAAACAGCAATTTCTGACATCTAGACGCAACCAAAAAACAGTGAACAAGGGACATAAGTAACATTTCTGTATGTCAGTTTGTTAGACAGTAGCAGCAAGCGCTGCTAGAGATGCTAGTGGATCTGAAAAGCTATGCAATAAAGTTACTGCGGTGCGAATTATGAAAGTTTCTTCCCTCAATAGAAGGAAGGAAGACGTGAAGACGAATAATATCGTGTACAATGAGAGAAATTAAATATAAAAAAATCAGGGTCAAAATTGGGGTTAGCGTTATACTTGAGTGTAAAACAAAAATTATATTACATAGTGATTTTTAGCAACAAAAAAGGTGGGGGTCGCATTAACTTCGAGGTCGTATTGTATTCAAGTAAACACGGTATCATCAACAGCTGGGACAACAGGGATGAACAATGAAATGATGATAACGAGGTTGAATCATTAAATATTGAATGTTTTACTCTGAGAGAGAAATCGTCATAAAATGCAACACAATCTCTTTTTTAAAAATCATAAGATTAGTCATTAATAATTGAATGAAACGAGGATGAAATCAAGAGAAATGAATTAGATGCAAGCATAAACAAATCTGTCAGATGATTAATTTATTAAACAGAGCAACACAAAAATATGTTCACTGCCACGAAGTACGCATTTATCTGTCAATGTTTCATTAAACCAAGCATTCAGTATAGAGTAGGGTTGAGGAAACCTGGGGAGAGGGGATAAGCTATGTCAGGCTAGATAGCCCAAGACACACCCGTGATGGGTGGATGCCCCAACGACACGGTACACAGGAGACGGAGAAAGATTACGGGACCAAGATCAAACAGCAAAAGAGTGAGACCATTGAAAAATATATTAAGGTTAATGAATTTAATGGAAAATAAATAAAACAAAGAATTAGAAAGGATCTTAGAGTTGAGTTCGCACTTTCTTCTCTATCATGTTTGAATTGAAAATTAACCCATGCAACACTGAAGGTGGAAAGAATGAAGATTCCTTCAAAATAATTCATTATTCTATAAGATCTATCATTAATTTTGCCGAATTAAAAATAATAATAACAAGTATCCCATCAATCTCACCTCGGCTAAAACGATGGTTCTAAACCCGGAAAAGTAAGGAGAAATTCGTTGGAAGAGTGAGTAGTGTGAGGTCATATGACCAACTGATCATTAATAGCAACGTCGTTATATCAAGGTTTCTACTTGAGAGGTTTGGGAGTATTTAGTAGAGTTCATTCGTCTGGCCTGTCCACATGATATTCTCATGAGTACCCAATAAATTTCAATTCTGTGGAAGGGTGGGCTCTGGAAGAAGTGGTTACATTTTTGGAGTGGATCCAGGATTTTTTTTTTTTGAGAGAGAGATATTTTTCCCTCTCCCCCCAAGATGTAAACGCTGGCTAATGACTGTCCACACGATACCATCAAGAAGTTCTCACAGAATTTCAATGACATTTGTGCAAGGGTGGACAAAGGCTAAGTATAAGGAAGAAAGGAGATATGGGCCAGATTCACGCACAATTACCTTTCCTGTGTCGTAGTTATAAACCCTACTCAAAACCATTTATTATCGCCGAATTTTCTCCAGAAATTCTCAATGAATTTCAATGAAATTTGATGGAAGGGTGGACAATACGTTACGGAAGAACTGATCACATTTTTGGGCGGATTCATGCATAATTAATCTCCTTGGCAATGGCGTTGGCGGTGGTATGCACTCTCTGGGTGCTTTCCGATTATGTAAGTAAAAAAAAAAAAAAAATAGGTAAATACAGGTTTTTGTAGTATCTTCGTATGAGACAAGATGATATAACTTGAATCAAACGAGTTTATTTAAAGCCGGCATTTTTGCATTTAACCAGTTATGTCAGAAATAAACCTGGTACAACTTACCGGTGGTGGTCCCGATTGGAATTTACTTAGTAATCTACTGCCTTGATTCTTCTTGAGAATATTAGTGTTTAGTAAAACTGTGTCTGTATAGAAATATTGGTATTGATTTTGATTTAAATTCAATTGCTATTCAAATATTTCTGTCTCACTCCTTGGAATTTTAGTCTTTTGTGAAGAAAAATCCATAAAAAAAAGACAGATCGCATATCTGTGTGATATCAGCTGAATTCCGTTGCTTACTTGTCCCAAACACCTCAAAATGAATATCATCAATAATGACTTTTCTTTTGCCTGGGCGGTGGGGAGCTTGGTGGCCCCAATCGAGGGAAGCCCTTAAAGGTTTTTTTTTAAATAGTAGTTCCAAGTTCACCCAGCACTGTATTTCTACAGACAAATCTCACTTTAAGTTGGAAGAGACCCCCCCAAAGGAGCCAAGCCCCCAATCTCTAGTTATGCCCCTGTTTTTCGCACGGTCCTAATAATTCCTCATCAGGTGGACAGGTAATTAAGGTCAAGTGATTATCATCTTTTTATTGTAAGCAGTTTTGGTTCATCATCATTAAGCAATGTTTTTTGTTGGTTCGCCTTCAGTCGATTTGTAATGGTGATGATTTAGTTTCCTCAGTTTTTATTGACGGGATTGTTTTTCCACAATTCTCCGAAAAAAACCCAAAAAAACAATAAGTAAAAAAAAACTCATTTGACCAAGTAAGATATTTACATTTAATGATAATCATTCGCGATTTTTTTTGTTGAAGTTACACTAAATGCAAGTGAGCTCAATTAATTTCCCCAATCCCTAAATTCATCAGATTACTGATTTTTTTTGTTGAAAAATATGAAATTGAATTGAATTTACAGGTGCAGATCGAGAAAGTCTAAACTTAAATTACTTTTCATCTTACGTAAACGTTAATTGAACAAAAAACAAAAAAATAACTCATCCCTAAATCGATTTGATGTTTGTTACCTTATTTACTGGAATATAATGCAACCCACACAACAAGATAAAATAATTCAATAATAATACATGAATACCTTGAATAGTGTAGTTTTTCATGTTAAAGGTATATTATAAAATTGTTTTGTCTCGCGAATCCATGGTACATTAAACCAAAACAGTAAATAAAATACAAACCAAATTATTACCAAAAAATGTTGACTATCTGTCCCATAATAATTTTTATATTTATCATGAAATTTATACGCAAATGTACAAATTATTATGGGACAGAGGTAGTATTATTTTAGTTAGGGTTTTTAACCTGATTTTCAGAGACCAACATTCATTAATACGATGGAGATCATTAATAAATAAATAAACGAGCAAATTTAAAGAAATAAAAGCCACTAACCAATTGTTTTAAGCAGAAAAAATCCTCCGCTGTAAATTTTGTAAAAATTGTTTTTTTCTTTCCTCCAGGTGAAAATAATATCAATAAAATTGAAGACAACTTGTAGATCCTCTGGGACGACGATAGTAAAAAGAAATATTGCAAGTAGATGGATGAATCGTCAGGTTGTTATTCAATGAATTTCATTTTTCCTCCGTTTCCTCGCTGGAAATAAATAAATAAATAGTTGGTCGTCCTCGGTTTAGTAAAGCCTTAAAGACTACTACAAGGCTGAACAAGAAGAAGAAAACGTAGCTATGATGAAGTCAACACCATGTTGTCTTTTTTCCCCTGCTGTTACTGTAATAGAGAAAGTAGCTTATTTAATAGCTACCGTGGGGAAAACAGAGACGATAAGCTCAAATATCAGCAGTAAAGGAAAAGAAAAAAAACAAATGCAGGCATACAAAAGATGTGCTTCTTTCTAACAAAACACTGATCTTTTCTTTCCCCTTCTCTATTCTAGCAGACATTAGATCAATGATGCCAAATTTATTTTCACTCTTACATTTAAAATTGAGTAGAAAAACATCTAAAAGCATCTAGAATATCTATTCTCCAGATATGTCTCTAAAATCAGTGATGTGCACAGACTTTCAGAGGGGCAAGGGGCTCAAAAAGGCAGGGTATCATATAAAAAAAGGCAACCTCTAAAATTAGTAAAAACCCCAAATCTTCAACGTAATAGGGTATATAAGTATATATACACACAAAGAAAAATGTTAAAATCGTATGAGGTAAATATTTTTTACATTCCATTGAATTCAATAAATTACTTTGGTATTTTTGAAAATACATTTTTGAATTCCGACTATAAGAAAAGGCACTTTTGATATGAAGATGAAAAAGGCAGGGGCCCAAGGGTTCCAGGCTCAGGTGCATGTCTAAAATCTAGGAAATGAATCATATATTAAGGAATCAAATGTAATTTTACTTGTCTGCTTTTGGTTTATTAAAATGCTACTTAATTTATTAAAAATATTACATATTTTATCACATCAAATTAAATGATTACATTACCTACTTCATTGAAAATCATCCGAATAGCAATTTCTGGTATCTAGACGCAACCAAAAATATCTAGATTTAGATGAAAAACATCTAAATTGGCAACACTGCATTGGCTTCGACGACGTCATCGACCGACATGCGCATGCGTACAAAGATTCCGATGCAAGTAATGCGTTAACCGGGTCTCGCCTACGGAAGGGCAATGGCGACAACAATGTCACTTGCTGCTGACGTACCCAATAAACACGTGTTTCATGGGTGAAGTGCTCCGGTCTGGGTCAGGTGATCTGTTGGCGCTGACAATGTTAAACGCACATGTCACTATGAAATGTAATGATAGATTTAGGTACTACGTGAAATGTAATTATGACAGTCAGTTGACAACTTGACAAGTGCCTGCTTAGATTTTGATTAATTTCGGAATCAATTATCAAATGACATAAATGTTTTCGGGAATACTTCCGTCTCTTTCAGTAATAAAAAAGATATTAGTAATTCCAGTCTCCCATGGTCAGCTGTCTTCACTATTGTCAAGATTTTTGGCAATCTTTGATTCGACGGGGCCCAGAAGACGGTATCTATTTGAAAGGGCTAAATGTGGCTAATCTAATCAATGGCTGGCTTTTAAAATGGCTTGATTTTATGTACAAATAATTGTTTAGCTCCTGTTAGATATTGTATGAGTTACGCCGAATTGGCAAAGTTGCCTAATTGGCGAAATTAACTCGTTTTTCATTTACAAAAGTCGATTTTGTAAACTTTTGATTGTAAAAACCAGCTGTTTCATTTCTTTTTTTTTTAGTTCACTTATGAGACCAGTTGGTCATGCTACAGGGCCCTTCAGTGAGTGCCAATATTTTGGGCAGACATTCCAGATCAGTTGCAAAAAGATTTTAGCGCCATTTTTCATAATGGCGGATTTTCGCCGGTTGGGGAGTGGATTTTCATCAAATATGAGCAGATCGTACTTCGTTTGAGAGGAAATTTCATGCCGAATAAAGTTTACGGAAGAATCATGTACCTCAGAGTAAGTCATTTCGAGCTATTCACAATCAAATGTCATAAACCTTTGTTTCAAAAGGAAACACCGATGTGGACTGATAGCTAAAACATAAGGAAGATAATTTTTGATGGATCTGCTCCAAATCATTTCTTCTGTTGTCGATTGCCCGCCCTTCCACTAGATTTTAATTTAAATTAATTGAGAACTTTTGGAGGTGTCGTGTGGACTGACAGAGAGCCTTTGTAGCTATAGTGTAGAGCACTTGAACATTACTACGGGGCTCTATTACAGCGCCAGGACTATAAAGATGAGCGTTTTAAATTTTCATCTTCGGTCAATCGGGTCTATAAATTGACGCGAATCAAAACTACATTTCTTTAAAAAGGAGAAAAGATAAGCTTTACAGATCCTTTAAGAGGATAATTTTCTTACGATATCAAATTTATTTTGGAGACATTTTTACGGGTGCCACTATATTTTATTTTAGTATTTTGACTAGACTATCTTGAGAAAGCAAAGCACTGATTGTTAATAGACGCTGACAAGCATGGGTATTTTTTGATTGCGTCTCTGAGTTAAACGCATTTTATTTTAAATTTTGCTAATTTTCAGTAAGTTTTTGGATATTGAAGGCTTTGATTGCCTCCCCACGATAGCAGATTTGACATGAGGTAAGTTCACGTGATCAGTGTTGCAAAGGCACCTAGGCATATTTGATGTGGATTACGACTAGGGCTAATAAAAACACCCCAGCGCCTTAATACAAGAAGCACCCAACAACTTAGAAATAGTAGTAAAAGTTCATTCATGGAATTTTCTTACGAAAAAATCTAACTGAATGTTGTTGGGAGGGGGTTGATTTGTCCTTGGAAAGATTCATTGAACTAAACTTGCGGGGCCCCAAATCTCTAGCAATGCCCTTGCGAAGGCGTCAAGACGATCCACTACACCACCCTTGTATGGCAATGAGATGCTAAAAACTGAAGGCCGGAGAAAATAAAGCTTCTTTACAATCTTTTTTATAATTTCATAAAGTTTTAAAGGTTTTTAATGTAGAAGTAGGAAATCAAATATTCTGTTAAGTTAAGTTAAGAACGTGCAATCCTCCAACAGAGCTTGTAGTATTAGTGGGTTGGGGGCAGGCACAGTAAATTACATTTATTTATACTCTCGTGACTGTCCACACAACAGAGGTATATGTATTCAGTTGTATCTGTCTTTCCATTTTTCCGACTTCACACAGGATATCTCCAAAAGTGCTCAATGAATTTCAATGAAATTCTGTGTAAGCTTGAACCATGGAGCAAGGAAAGGTTCATTGGATTTCAGTAGCTGACACGTCCTGGAACGCAATTTTAGCCAACATTGGATACAAATTTTTGAAAATTTTCAATGGTGGTCGTATGATTCTCATTCATTTTTAACATTGAAACTTGACAAAGAACAGGAAACAGAGAGAATAACCAGAAAATGTACCGACAAAGAGCCAGGTTGGATAAACAAAAATATATTTCCAATGTCAGCATTAAATAGCGTGTTCCGAAAACGCGAAATCTTTCAAGAAATGAGTGGATGAATATCTGGATAAACATAAGATTCTACACTGTTACAAGTTCATAATAAATATTTGCACGTCATGAGAAAATCTAAAATGATTCCAGGAGACTGGGGAAGAGGATTTGACATAAAATATGTTCCAGAAAATATCACTAAGCAAAGTTATGAGCATTTGCTAGAAAGAGTTAAGACGGCGTGGCGTCTCTAATGAGCAAACGTCTGTGCTCAGTGCTTTGTAATTATTTATATTTCTTTTATACAATTGAAGTAAGTAAGTACTTTGATGACGTTAATTAGAGTCATTAGAAATCAACTATACTAAATGTCAGAACGGTTAACTATCTGAGATTAGCTGCCATAAACAAATCCTGAAGGCTAGAGGCCACCTGCAGTGGGGTAGACCACTGCAAGCACCTCTGCACAGTGAGAAAGACCATCGTTGGTGCTAGGGAGAAGCTAACATCAACTCGATAACCACCTCCTCAGACCTGCTGGAAACGACACAAGACTGAGAGTTGAAAGTTGATCTGGAGATGTGTGTTGAGTTGAAGAGGTATATTTATCACTCCTTATCTTTCGGTTCGTCCATTTTTCTGTCTGTCCATATGAAATCTCCAAATGTTTTCTGTTTGTCCATCCGATATCAACAAAATTTAAATGAAATTTTGTGGAAGAGTTTGCAATGGGAAGTGATTAAACTTTGGAGCTGATCCATCCACATGGGATCCTATATTGTGCGGAAGTTATAATGATAGTTATGATTCAGTGTAGCGAGAAGGTTCCAGTTGTCACAAAGGAGAAAGGAGTGTTTGATTGACCGCCATCGGCTGGCGTCACGAGAAGAGTTGGAGAAGAAGGGCGTTGCTAATCACCTTGGTGCTTACAAAATGTAAACATGATGAGCACTATGATGCCTTTATTAGAGAGGAGGATTCTGGGCGTTAAGTTCGAATATAGATACGGGGATTAAAGAGAGTTCATAATTGGAAAGGAGACAAGGGACAAGAGACTTTTTAAAAATAGATTACTACGTAGGTATTTAAAAGAAAGGAGAAAAGTTATTTCTCTGACGTAAGAAAGAGAATTCCCTATAATTCCAACTAGCTAGAATAATAAAGAAGATGGAAAGATAGGTGCTCGAGCGAAGAGGAAGGAACTGAGTTATATTCAATCGTCGTTGTGGCTAGAACAGAGATACTGCAAGAAGTTGTTTCCCTAAATGCTGGTCGCTACGAAGACCAGAGTAATTTTTGAAAACGGAATTTCCAGTGTTACACCACCGACAAAGTTTCTGTGACGAATGTGACGCACCCAGATTAAAGATCGTCGGAAGCAAACCTGGGAGCCAAACTCGACGCAGAAAATGCACAACAGAAAGACTATTTGAAACCACTTAAAACACATGGGGGTTTCAACCCATGTGCTCTTTCTAAAGTAAAGAGAATGAAGACATGGAAGATGAGAGAAATGGAGAAGGTAACCGACTCGAAATCGGAGCAAAAGGCGATGGTAAACGGCTTTTACAGATGGTATCTAAAGGAAGCATATTGCATTTGTGGCTAGATTTAGAAATTCGTATCTAAAGCTGATATTTATTTTTCTATTCAACTTTAACTCGAAATAAACGAGTCACAGCGATGCAAATCAATTTCAATAAAACGAGGAAGAACTGAAAATTCCTGATATTCAAGCAGACACATCGATAATGACTGCTTGTGAAAATAATGTGATTCATGCAAAATGTTTCTCAATGCACGAAGTTTTTCATCTTCTTTGTTTTATGAATACCACATTTTACTGATATATATATAACCAAAGGCGTAGGTAGAGGGGGGCAGTGCCCCCCGGGTGCAGGTGTGATGGGGAACAACCAAACCAAGAATCTGCCACCCGAAACTGTCAACGTAGGTTTCTCCAGTTTTTAAATCAGTCTGTTTGCCTGCCGTAAAGACTGAACAAAATAGCTAAATGTTGATGTTAGTTTCGCACGTACTGTCTATTGTTGAATCCGAACAGCGATGGATTGTTGAGAGACGAGGATTTTGGATCCTCGTGGGTGATGTGTAGCACGCCAAGTATGAAGTTGGACACGCATTGAAATAAAGAGGAACGAACACATACAGGAATTATGGCCAGACAAGAGACGTACATTTAATACAAGAATAAAGATGAGGTACATGTACGGGTAACATTAACACGATCGATCGTGAGAAGTAATGTTAGGAGAAGAGATGGAAGAAGAGATGGCGAAAGGTGGGAGTTCTCTTGTCTTGATAGCGCTGGCGTCGGAGTTGTAGCGGAGTTGTCTGAACGCGTGGATTCCGTATGGTTGGATAGCACCTAGATAATACATGGAAACCGGGTTCAGTGTGCGAGCCTTACTTCCAAGTAAGTGAGTTAACTTGGGGGCTATTCTCAGACGCTGTTAGACTCTCGACGAACAGACTATGAAAGACATAGAACATGGAGTTTCATCATGCGTGAGGATGCTGGTTAAGATCGGATCGGCCAGTGGGTTGGCGACATGATAATGATCTTACCGAGGAGGAAAGAGAGTGGCCGGCTGCAAAGGCCAGGGCCAGAGGCATGGCCAGCTAGGAATACTGGCGCCAAGGAGCATAGGGGCAGGGAGAAGAAAAGAGAAAGAATGTCCGGCTGCAGAGGCCGGGGCTAGAAGCGTAACCAGCTTGGGGTGCTGGAGCTAATGAACACTGGACCATGTGCATCCAGGGGTTCTATAGGGGTCGTCAGAGGAAGTGACGTTTTGGATAAGTAACTAAAAAAAGAGTTTCGTACTAAATTCCTAACTAAAAGTATAGGGAGCACTACATTAGGTTCTCAGTTTAGAAAATAGAGAAAATAAAAAGGCGCATGGTGTCATAAAAAATCTGGAGTTTTTGTCTGCAATAGAATTGAAAGTTTAGTCTCTCAAACGGCGGTTTACAATTTGAAACTTGGATTACAAAATAAGGGTAAGTGAAAGAGAAAGTCGTGTGTGGACAAATGAAGAACAAATAGATATTTTGGTGTTTTCTGTTGCATTATACACTAGACTATATTTATTAAGCACCAAGTTGAGAAAACAATCAATAATCTATAAAAGTAAGAAACCCAGGGAATCCTACTATAATAATGCGTCACGTATATTTGTTTATTTGTTCTCTGTCACGCTAAAGGACCCAAATCATCGACATTACTATCAAGCAGTTTACCACATGGCGTAGTAAAAATAGAATTTTACGTTCTGATGACGTAGTAAAAATGCTAAATTTAAAGAATGCAATATACTGAGGTAATAAAAATATATATATATAACCAAAACCCGTTTGTGGGAAGCAGAATGCAAAACTCTATTATCCAGGTAGATGAAATACAATGTGTATCCATGTACTTCAGATATGCCGTTATTTTTGATAATCACTCCACTACAGTGCTGGATGAAAGAGCAGATACCAGAGAGCGCGTATATCAGCCACTATCATCGTCAGGGGAAGTGTTTGTGGATGGATCCGTCCCAAGATTTAATCTCTTCTCCCGTAGCCTATTGCCTAGCCTCACACAAAATCTCACCAGAGTTCATTCAGAACTTTAGAAGATATCGTGTGGAAAGACGTACTTCTGGCGACATTATGTGATATGGGCGTATAACTACAACACAGAGGAAATAACTGAACATGGACCCGCCCAAACTTTTAATCACTTCCTCTATAGCCTATCGACCACCATTTCACGAAATTTCATTGAAATTGATTGAGAACTTTCGGAGATATCGTGTGTATAGTCATAAGCATATACATAAAGGTATGGTAGAAAAAAAAACGGAAAAATATCTTTCCATCAAAAAAAAAATTCCTCGAGCTTCCACAAAATTTATTTGAAATTCATTGAATACTTTTGGAGATATCTCGTGAAAAGTCAGAAGGTCAGGAAGACAACCGATATATATATATATATATATATATATATATATATATATATATATATATATATATATATATATATATATATATATATATATATATATCTCGTTGGCAGAGGTACTTAAGCTAAATATGGCCTTGTGCTAAGTTCATGAAACATTTACTGTAGTGGTCTGTGAGGTAATCTTGCAAACTATCAAGAATGGGCTTGATCCTTATCAAATCTTCAAGAGTGGTGGCCTTGCACTCTGCCTAAAAAATCATACCTTCTAAATCAACTTGCTAGCTAATGCATTGTGGTATAGGCTCTGGGAACAGACATTTGTTGGACAGGACAATATTTGTGAAGCTCACATCGTTGGGAAGTAGTAAGTGAGTTAGTCGAGCCAGTTAGTTATTTTTTGTCTTCATCAGATATCTAGGTTGTTACAGATGGAATTAATTTTACTTCTGGTAGAAGAATGCTAAAAGAGAGAGATTTTGTAGTCATTTTTGTAGATTCAACGTAAATTGGGATATAATTCATTATTATTGGTGATTTTTTAGTTCCTAATAGAAACAGTGTCAGTCCAAGAGCTTAAACAATTTCAAGACATAAGACTGCTCAAGCTGCTGATAAACCCGACGAAAAATTCAGAATGAACACTACTACAGTGTAAACTGTTCAGTGTTGGTTGAATATGTTTTGGTCTGGAAATATGGATAACAATGATAGACTTTGAGGGGGCCTAATGTGTTCTTAATCGCGAAGAATTATCGGCAGTAGTAGCCAACGACTCACAAACAATGGTTTCTAGAAATTTTAGGACCTCAACAGCGACCATATTACGTTATCTCAGTACGATAATAAAGTTGAAAAGATGGTTCCCACATAAACTGAATTAAATGCTCTATGATAGGGCCGATACTCTGCATCTCTCTGCGAATTGTATCTAAGCTTTGAGATCCGGATATACGCAGAAAAATTGTTTCAATATTATGGAAAAATCTAAATACTATTCCCCTTGCAAGATTTGAGAAAAAAATTCAGTAGGATTATTTTCATAATTTTTATTTTTTCTAATTACTATTTATGAATTTCTAAAGCATTGGAAACATAATTTTGAGAATTTTAGTATATCTGAATGCTGAATATATTGAATTTACGCTTCAAATATTCTTCATTTAATTTTGTTGATAAATAAAAAAACACTATTAATAAGAATTGATGTGAACATGTGAACGTGTACCTGATTATGTGGGAAATATCCAAATTTTTCTGCATTTTGACCTTCAATTGGTTGTTAAGAATTATATCATCTAGACTGACAAAGTACAGTGTTTACAGCGAAACCATTACCAAAAAATATTGAATAATAAATTTTGCTGAAATATCAAAAATTAATTTCTTTTATTAGTGCTTGGTGTGTCCATGTGCTGTTTGCGTAAGTTATCTACCTTAGACTATGAAATCTCATGATCTAAGGGAGGTAATTGACGTTATCAAGGATATAAAAGAAGAAATAATTGTATAAATGTAATTCAATTGACAAAAGAAATAATTTATTGTGCACCGAACGCCTCATATCTCATGATCATCGACTTTGTGCAACGTTGTGTCCAGTAAATAATCAGAAGGACAATAAATTGCAAATACTGTGTGTCCTTTTCGATTATACTATTAATGTTCGGAAACGAGCAACCAAGTTAGTACCAGAATGAAAAAGAATGACTTGTGAGGAGAGGTTGATAGAGTTCGGATTAGCATCGTTAGAAAATAGGAAGGAGAGGAGAGATTTGATGGAAAGACTAAGCGTAGTATAGAATAAAAAAACCCAGATGTATTTTATTGTTTGAAGGGAGTACAAAGCACTGAGAGGCCACACATATATGGTAGAAGTAAATAGAAGTAGATTAAATATCAGAAAATCTTTTTTAGCAATAGTTGTTGGACTAATAGATTACTAGAATAAATAAGGCTATCAACAAATGTTAATGATTTAAAGAAGAATTTTGATATTTATTACACCAACGGGAATGTACGAAGCATGGTGCAAATATGAGTGTTATGATTAGACAGGGAGCTGCAGGTCCAGCTGGGGGGGGGGCAGTTTAGGGTTCCGAACCGACAGGTGGCAACATCGCTGAGGTTTGACTCGGTGCTGAACAGATTATCTTTATGGAGTTAACGGTTCCCTGGGAGGACAGTATAGAGGAGACCAGAGAGTATCAGGAATTAGTGGAAGAGTGCCGGAATGGTGGTTGAAGGAACCCATTGTGAAGCCATGACAGTGAGTTGTAGATGGCTCCGCTGGTCGATTGCTGTGTAAAGATCTTTCATCAAAGATGTCATGGAGGCTGCAGAGCAGCGGACCACCAGATGGTCCTAGATCAGAAGGAATGAGCCGTTGGACAATGCTGTTGAGACCCGAGACATCCAATGACCCCAAAGGGATCACTGACGATGTGTCCCAGAGCATTTTTGCATATACCCAAAACCGATGTGAACTTGTATACATAATTTGTGTACTTTTTCGACGCCGAAATAAATTTTCTAACATTTTAAACTACTTTCCTCCAAATTTACGCATTTTTTCTTTTGGTATTAAACAACCTCCTTATTTCATCGACATTTCATGAAGTGAAGACCCCGATTTCCCTCATCACCTTGTTGTTGTTGTTGTTGTTGTTGTTGTTGTTGTTGTTGTTGTTGTTGTTGTTGTTGTTGTTGTTGTTATTATGATGATGATGATGATAATGATGGTGGTGGTGGTGATGATGACTTGACCAAGCTCAAATTTTATATTATTTATAACGTATTTAGATTTAATTCAAAATAGTTATGACAAAGAAAATAAGTATTTCAAATGGATGAACACATAAATACGCATGTGAATAACCCGATAACTTAAACGGGTCTGGTTAGTCATCTGATAGGAACTGTCACGTGACCAACGTCTTTTGGCAGCATTTCTTGTTCGGGGTGATCAAAATTGGAAGAAGAAATGATCAATTAAGGAATCACTTCTCTCACATTTTGTTGGGCGATGATTACTTGAAAAGATTGAACAAAGAAATAAAACATGGGACCATTTAGAATAAACTTACAGACATATTGAGGAGTAAATATTCAAGTTTTCATCCTTCTAGCTCGATTGGCGTGGCCTGTACGCACGATACATACATACTTAGCCACTCGCTAGCCAGACAAATTCATGCGAAAACTGAAGAGACCTATCTTGACTGTTTAGTTGACGACGATTAATGTGTTTATTTTACACACTCAAATAAAGAATTGTCGTATGTTGGCTCTGATGCAGAAATGTGTACAACATTGACCGATCACCGTGGCTCAGTGGTAGTGTGATCACCTCTAGTTCAGTAGACTGTGAGTTCAATACATAGCTTTTAAAATAGTACTCAAATCCTCTTTGTTTAGCATTCACCGAGAAAGCTAGGAGAGAGATGGACTTCGTCAAGATCTCGCCAAAGACACACCATTGAAAATGTGGTTGTCCCTACGACATGGGACCGAAAACCCTGAGCTGATTTACGGGATTGTTGAATATAAATTTAATGAAAAGTAATACTTAAAAATCTTGGTAAAATTCAAGTTTATTCACGAGTCAAATATAACCTTCCTTAAAATAAAATTATTGAATCATGCACACCGTAGTATTCAAATTTTTTTCTATATTTCGAGCACGATATAGCATTCTTGAAAAGTCAACATTTTGATATTACCAAAATTAATCAATAAATCTATCTATATAATGAACAGCGAGACTTTTTAATTTGTGTTTTTGCTTCTCTGTCTGCAACCTTCGTTCATTTTTATCCTTGGTACAGCACACACATACTCTTATCCAAGGCAGTAGTACCGATCCAAGCGTAGATAATTTCGCAATTTTTGACGGCCACTATGGTACCATTATATACCATTATACTATCGTGGCACCATAAAAAATGACTGGGTCATCTAAGTATGGATCAACACACCTGCCTAGGAGTAGAGTATCTCTGTGTTTAGCCTAGGATGAAAATGTCGTTCTCAGGTATTTCTGCCTTGGATTAAAGTGTATATACGCACAATATGTAAAAGTGTACAAGTAAATATAAAACAGAAATACATCTGTGAACACACACATTTATATAGACATCACTATCCAAACATCTGAACGAGCAGCTAGAGAAGACGTTAAAACCTATATTAGCAATCGCAATAATCGGCTCAAACTTCACCGCTGAAGAACAAGAGTCCCTTAACAAACTTGAAAACAATACAGACTTAATAATCACTAGAACAGATAAGGGAGGAGCAATAGTAATTTTCGGTATTGATGACTACCTCTTAAAAGCTAAGAATTCCCCAATAATCCCTTCACTGAATATCAAAACACAAAAAACTCACTCTCTAACAGAGATGCATAATGATAACATTATAGATAAAAGAACATTAAATAACCTAGGTAGACCAGTCATTTCCTCCACCAACTACCACATCACCGAACTATCGAAATATGTTGACCACCTCATCCAATCCCCAGCAGCACGAGTTAAATCCTACACACGAGACACCGCTGACCTCTTAAACTAAGTTAAACATATCAAAACAATCCCAGAAACAACACTTTTGGTGACTATGGAGTCAAATCGCTATACTTTGATATTCAACGCGGAGAAGGCATTCTACTCCTCAAAGAAGCTCATAACAATAAAAAAGACTAAAGAACCCAAAACAGAAACGATAACCACTTTTATGCAACATATTCTCACATTCAATAGTTTCAACTTTTATACTAGACTGAAGGTTTAATGGGCAAATTAGCTGAGAATTGCCAATACCCAGAGACAGACTCCATCTTCTATGTCAGATGTATAAATGATTTTGTTTTTGTCTATACAGGGGTTGAAGCCGAGCTTGAGAAATTCTTTACACACATAAACTCTATACACGGATTTATCAAATTCGACTGCGAGAGATCCACTGACTCCATAGACTTCATAAACACCTGCATTTACATAGATAACTATAAAAACTTCCAGATCATCCCCTATACTAAGCCTACAGACACTCATAAATACCTACACTCTAAATCGGCCCACACCAAACACCTGAAAAAAAACCCTACCATTTTCACAAGCACTTAGAATTTGGATAATTTGCTTTACAGCTAGTGAATTTTACATACACAACAATAACTTACTACAACATTTCACTGAACGAGGATATTCACTAGACAATACAAATAACCAAATAAAAAAGTCCATTAATGTACCTTACACTCTCTAACAAAAATTAATCCGACTGCAAATCACTCATAACCACCTTTCACGACACCACCACCCCTGTCACATATAGCAAATAAGAGATTGAATATACTTACACACAGAACTGAACTCAAAGAAATATTCCAAGAACTGTGTGCCATCGCCTACAACAGACCCCAAAACATTAAGGATATGATTAGTAGTAACACTATAATTAACAACAAAGTCTCACGTAACATAATCCCTAAAACCATTGAGTTCCTCCGACCTTGCAAAAAATAAATAGTCTACCCATCTAGCCCTACCATTAACAAGACTTTGTACACCTCTCATAATTCTAACTGCTGGTGCAAAAATGTCATATACCTTCAAGAATATAATAAATGCAAACTGCTGTATATAGGCAAGTTCGAGTGGCAGATTAGCAAGAGACTTAATAATTATAGGTACAGAATTAAATCACCCAATCGTCCCAAACTACGCCCAGTAGAAATATTTCTGCACCCAGCTACAATTTCGGCAGAGATGCAAGATTCACAATCACTAAAAAAATACAACTATTGACACGACTAAAATTCTAGAGCTACGTGAAGATTTGTATATCAACAAACTTGAAACTATCTCCCCACACGGACTCAACACTAAACTTAACAATCCTAACAACACAGATCTCTAACACCATAATCCTCTCACATGATTACTCTATATTCACCAACATACAATCTTGATACTATACTTGGACTTTACTTCTACCCAGGCCGAAATACCCTTAATTTTTATATACTCTCATTCCCTGCAACAACCCAACATTTAAAACTTGAATTCAATCCACATGATTAATGTCACAAGTCTACCTAAACGTATCCACACCTAAGGTCGCTTTAGGTATACCCAACATTGGGGACTTCTCACAGTCACACAGACTCCTACCCGTAGGAGCCTTTGTATGGTCCATTTTGCTTGTACCATCATATGACTTTCAAGAACATCTAAAATGACCATTAAGGATATAGAACATGCATTTTAAAACGGATTTTCAATCATACATAAAACGACCCCCCACCCCATTGTCTTGATTATCACTAAAGATAGTTTCATCCTCAACTTAATAAGTATCCAAACACTAAACGACTATCCAGTTCCCCATTATCCATGACAACCGATGCTTGAGAATGTCCATATCCTCTGACCAACAAAACCATTAAAATACTCATAGCTGCTGCAATTACTACCAACAGAATATCCAACCATACCACTTCAGATTTCTCCACAGACAGAATACTGTAAGGACTTACAGTCATGACTTCCCAGGGATCCTCATTCTTGATTTCCGTTTTTGCTTTCAAAGCAAAACATCTGATGCAAAATTTGTTTTCTATAGAAATCTTTTAACAACTAAAAGGTACATACATCATATGCTACTGATGATGAGAACCACTCCCGAAACATGTATAGCATACTAATTAATTCATTTATAATTTATTTAACAAATAAAATCTCCATATACTTTTACTCCTAGATCTTTCTCATTCCCTATTGTTCACACACCCACATATATTTAACAATTACAAGAACATATTACCGATAAATGACTTTACTTCTCTTGGATGCGTTGTATCAGCAAATACTAAGCTGAATAAAGAGATCGATAACTGGGTGGCAAAGGCAAACCAAACCTTCTAAAGCGTGTTTAAACTTGAAGAGCACCAAACTAAACACCCTAACCGCCCATATAGTGTGGAATCATGGATTATCAACAGGCGCCACTTACGGGTTATATATGTATGTGTATATAGAGAGAGATAAATAGATAAGTTAATTCATTATAAGTATGGAAGTGTATATGTATATATGTGTGTGTATATATGTCTGTGTGCAATGCATGTATATATATATATGTCTATCTCCCTATATATACACATTGATGTATCTATATAGGTCGTATTGGTTTGTAGATTTGGAATAGACTGAAAGGGTGACAGGTTATCATTAGCTTTAAGCAGGAGACGGAAAGTCTGGATCTCAAGATAAAATTTGATAAACAGACAATTTTTTTTTCAGAGGAGAGACTCGGACTTGGGCCTCCTTCTGCACAGGCTACAATTTCATCAGATCATTTCTCTGAGGACAGAAGAACTTCATAGCCAGCTCAGGTATCTACCAACTACAGAATGCTCACTTCCCGTGGTTTTAGTTAGGGGTCCACCATACTGTCTGAATATTCCCGATGGATATGGAGGACTGATGGATATGGAGGGTGGGTGAATTTTCTTCAAGCTGACCTCCGATCCAAAGTTTTCTGTGGCTTTAGCTAAACAGCATGTAGGGATTGGTCTTAGGAGGGATGCCATCGACTCCTGCAGGTTCACAACTTTGGCACTTCTTGTAATTCTGTCTTTGTTACTAGTTCAAGGATACAGTCGATTGCAGTTCCCTGGATTGTATGGTTTGTGTCGGAAAGCGCATGGAAGCGCTCAGACCAGCAGCTTTGGATGGAGTTAGTGTGGGTTTAAGATATCGCCTCAGTCACGCTGCGTAAGGGTTTTGAGGCTTGGTAAGGAGGGAAATGGGCTGCTTTCAGCACATGGTAAACGCGCTTGTGATCACCTACATCGGAACCAAATTGGGTGCTGTTGGCTCAACCCACTATCTGTTTTGTATGTCACAGGGGCAGCATTTTAGGTCAAGACTTGCTTGGTGGTGAACAGCTTTCTTGTTCGGAGAGACGGACCTGGTGAGTGCATCTCTTTTCGGAGAGGAGACCCTTGATCTTATCATTGTTCTCAAGCCAATTCTTTTTTTTTTCCAGTGGAAAAATCAAGGGCCTCTTCCGAGATTTCTATGATTTCTGCTTCTAACTTAGATTGCAATCTCTCTTGGGAATCTGCCCGTGTCTTCTCGCCTTGGAGGCTATTGACACGCAGGGTTCGTTTTTGCACCTCCTTCCACTTTGGCTTTAACTTGTCTTGGAAGCGGGCCTCATTGCTCGCTGCAATATCGATATCGAATTTCTTCAAGGGCAACAAGAGTAGAACGGTGCCGCAGTCTACTTCCCTTTTCTGAGTAGAGCATCGTTCTTGCAGTCAACAAGGCGACTTTCTGTTCCTTTTAGTTTTATTTGAGTGCAGATACTTGTTTGGCATCGGTAACGAAATGGCTTTGAGTGAGTTACAGGGCTTCGATGGGGTACACGTTTCCTTTAAACCGGTTGGACAAGACGTCCCTGCAGTGTGGCTAGTTCCATCCCGAGAATGTAGGTAAAAAAAAAAAAGATTGAGTAAATGAGATGCTCAGTGGGTTTTGTGTTACCTGTAATTTTGGAATCAGTTTGGTATGGACCAGCGACCTGTGGAGATGCTGAAAAAAGCCATTCATCGGGGATAACTTAACTTTTATTAATAGTGGATTGTTTTTTCCTTATTTTTCTTCTTCGGATGGTATCTTTATGGGAATGAAATGAAGTAAAAGCTGGTCAGAATGCTGGAATATTAGAGCATATGACACAATACTGGCGATGCGATTGTTCAAATTTAGTAGTACTAGTGGAGTAATAGAAACGACAGTTTTTCAATATATATATATATATATATATATATATATATATATATATATATATGTATATATATATACATTCCTATTTTATATCTACGTTATTGCAAATTATAAAGTAGAGTGCCCAATATCTTTGTAGATAGGCTCGGATAATGATAATAATACAAGATAATGTAACATTGATTCATTTCATGACTTGAATTTTCTTGCGAAGGGCTAGAAAAAGTCTGCATTCATTGGGTGAAAATTGATGAAATAATTTTCACGCGAATGAATTCAGAAAGTTGTGTGGTAAATTAATGTAGCTATCTTGTATTGTTATCATTATATATATATATATATATATATATATATATATATATATATATATATATATATATATATATAGATGTGTGTGTGTGTGTGTGCGTGTGTGTGTGAATAAGATCTCAAATCTATGATGTTTTTTTCCGATCTTGACTCGGCAAATTGTGAATGTGTCATACGTCATGAATCTTTTCCCCCAGGAAATGACACTGAATTGTGGTGAATGAAAAAAAAAAGATGTTGATTGGAATGTGAACGGGTCACGATTGGAACTACTTAGAAATAGAATAATCAACAGAAAGCAAGCAACATCACTCCCCACCCACAATCTATTCAAACCAGTGTCGCCTTTCTATTTTATTGCGTATGAATCTTGGCAAACACTAGAGAGTTACTTTATTCACTTGGATTTTATTTGTTATAGTGTTCTTGTCGTGGCCAAGGAGGATTAGTAACGAGAAAGAACAATTTCATGTCCAATATCCGGAGATCAGTCTTCCTAGAAAGAAAAGAGGTATTTGGCCGATAATCTTCTCGAATTGGCAAGAAATGCTGTCAAAGTCAACAAGAAATCTAGAATCATCCTCTGTCATTTTCAGTTGGCTATACTTAATGACGAGGAGTTGAACAAACTGTCGTCTGGAGTCGCCATCGACAAGGATGTTGTCTTCTGCAGCATTCATGCTGTCTTGCCCCTGGAGGCCCTGTACAGGAATCGTGCTTGATATGAAGATATCTGACCCTATCGATTTTAGGCGTAATTCCGAAAAAATATTTTTGATAGTATTCTGATATAGAAAGGTACGAATGAAATTTTCAGCAGCAACCGTGGTGTGAGACGGGGCAGAAAGATGTTTCTATCAATTTTCTTACCCACCCCCCGCCAGTAGTAAGCTACGGGCAATTGGAAGAAATATGAATAGAATCAATTAACAGTCTGATTTTTCCGTTTCTATGTCCATAACAATGGACTCTTCCACTCTTCATCATTTGGACCTTCTCTAAACAAACGATCTCATAGAAATTCAAATATAACTGTAGATTCTTTTCACGAGTATTTACTAGTTTAAAATGATTTAGATACAAAGAAAGCGAAACGGTTTATGCATGAGCGTAGGTTTTGTTGTGTTGGAAAGAGCTTATTGAAGATTCATCCAACTACCTGATGAACCTCTATGCAAATCTTTCTGTTTATTTATTTATTTGTTTGCGCTCAAATTGGTTGATTTACCTTCCTATTATGACATAACGATGAAGATTTCGTCATAAAACTCTTAAGACTTTATTACCAATCACCCTTTAAAACAGCTTGTGATGAGACTTAAGAAAAAAATATACTATAAGGATTCTTGAATCATTAAAAATAAATTACCTAATAAACGCTTTAGGCTCCTTAGTGCTGATCCATACAGAATAACCTCATCATTTCTGACGGGTATATTCTAGTTTTGAGAAGATTGAGAAAAACAGTTTTTTTAATGTTGAAATGTTTATTGAGTGTCGAATCTTTACAATGTTTTTATGTGATGAACAATGATATAGCAGACTTACTTAATTCTTGTACTTTGTGAGTGCCAACGTGTTTTGAAAGTGTACGCTTTAGAGATAATACGTTTGTGTAAGTCAGCGAACTGCAACCCCACACATGATTGATGACTGATATTTAGGTAAATTTTAGGCTCTTGGTTAAGGATATTTGAATGTTTTCGGTGGTACCTCTGATTGATTAATAAATCAAATGTATGGACATGTGACTGGTTTTGAATATTTTTTACATAGTTGAGTTTTAGCGGAAAACGTTTTGATCTATTTTGTTTGTATAAATAGCTTGGTCCACTCGTTCTCCCCACTCGTTATTTTAGCAGCGATTAGCACTTGGGTCGCCACCCCCATAAAATCTGCTTAATCACTCTCAATACGACATAAAGAATATAACAGTCATTTTAAGAGACGCCATTGTCACGAGTGTTTTTTTAAAAACAATTTTGTGTAATAACATATTTGCCGTAAATAAAGATAGGTACAATGAACCCAAACATATTTTAGTATACTTCATAGTACATATTGATATAAGGTTGGTGCAAAAATGATTGCAGTTTTTCAACATCAAATTTAAAGCAGTGTATCTCAGCTTAGAATTAAAGTTATTAATCAAATTAAGAACCTTTATGTGAGCGGTAGGAGAAGAATTGGTCCTTTTCGATTGACCAATATTGGACATAAACATTGCAGTCCTTGATGCATTTGTCGATTTCCTTCTTGTGGTCATAGTTTCGTAGTGGATGATACCATTTGCCGTCCACCAATGACCTTAACCTTCTTTTGATGAAAGTTAGGTTTGGAGAAGTGTTTCGCTGCTTCATTTCTATCCAGCCTTTACAGGGAACGCCGTCGATCGTTGTAGAAAATCCATTTTTCATAATCCCATGTCACAATGCGATCAAGAAATGGATCGATTTTGTTACACAAAAGAAGTGGGTTCTTCTGTGATTTTCGACATTGATTGATCGGCGATTCTTTAATTTTCCTTCAGCTCTTGCGGCCCCAATTTGTCAAGTTTTTGCTTCTAATTTGATGCAAATGTCGAACAGCTGTTGAATGGTCAACGTTTAGTCCCTCTGCAACCTCTCCAGATATTTTGCACAGGTCCGCCACCGTAATGGCCCATTTGGATGTCGTTAATCACCGGAGGACGTCCATGACCCTCCTCATCTCCAAGGCTCTCATCTCCGTTTCAAATTTTTTAGAACCAATGTTAAGCTGTTCGTTCATCGACAGCCTTATGGCTAAATACTTGGTTGATATTGCAAGCAGTTTCCGATGTTTTCATTTTAAACTTATACAACAAAACCGCTCGAATTTGCTTCTTTCTATCTTTGATTTGATAGCGTCAAGTAGTAGTGAAGAGAAAACGTTCAGCTTAGATAAATGGAATGGATATCATGCTTTAGAAACGTATATTCCCTGAACATAGTTAGGAAATAGTTGATTCCAAAATAAACATCAAAGTTTAAAATAACAGAAACTGCAATTATTTTTGTACCAACCTAATTATTTCAATTAGCTAAAAGAATCAGGGACTGATACAATAAAACTAAGTAGTAACACTGAGACAGATTTCACAATATCACTCACGACCAAAAATGAATGAATTTCATGGCATAAATCCTGTACAAGTAAGAATTCAGAATATTCAGACTGAGTGGAACATACATAAAGTATATTTGAATGACGGCTGCTTTGTTACCAACTTGTTTAGACATTGTTTTATTTGGAAATTTGTCGGAGGTTTACCGAATTCAAAATAGCATCACACCAAAAACCAAAGCTATAAATGCTCTTTGTGCCCAGACAAGGGCATGTTTACTTCATCACTATCTACAAAAACCTGAGGGCATCAAGGTACAGACTTTCGCTGGGCAGAATAAATATTCTCTCTCCACTCGAGTGACCAAACCACAGAATGCTCTCAGTAAAGACACTATTCCCTGCAAATCAATCAATGCATTAAAAAACAGTTTACTGAAGGATATAGGAGACTCAAAGTCCAACCATCACTTTCCATATTAGTACAGTCTCAACCGTCTGCCGGGCTGGGCAGGATTGTTTGGTGGACTGCATATGGTTTCATGACGCTATTCAGCTGTTATTTGTCACTGAACCCTTTTTAAATGTACTAAAAATATCAAAGGTAAAGGGTTATTTTGTCGCGCAAACCAACTTTTCAGTCATTTACTACGAATTTGCCATATTTTAGTGAAATGAAAGAAAAATAGGTTTAAGGTAATACGAAGTGATCACTCTGACAACAAGACGAACAAGTGAATAAAAGTTGAAACTGAAACCTTCCATATCAAAGAAGCATAGAAGTCAGATGCCACTTTTCCAGGGGTGGGAACAAAAGTATAAATTCATGGCGGGTAATAAAAGGATATATTCGGAAAATATTCGGAGTAGCAACCCTGTTACACGAAAGCCATTCCACACGTGGAGACGAGGCTGTATTCGTCACCATTTGTTGTATTAGCAAGTACGCGTTCGGTGAGAAGGCCTGACCCATCAGCGGACTCCCATGCACAGAAGATTGAATCAAACTGACACATTTCAAAATATAGAAAAATAAAGTTGATATTCCAGCCAATCAGAATGCTGAATTTCAATATCGAGATTTTAAATTCCCGGAGTTGACAAGAAACGGATAAATAGGACGAATTTTGATACTTCAGGCAGTCAGCAAGATGTTGTATGCAGGAACGTTTGCTACTTTATTCGGCATACACAACTTCTGAATTTTTAGTTTATAACACTTGACAAAAGCCATTATTTCATAAATATTCTCTAATACTTATTCAAAGACTCTAACTTCAAATTTCATAGAACACATTTTCATTGCGTTCTAAACAGACGAAATGAAAGACAATTTTTTAATATCCGTGGAACCAACTTAGTCAAGTTTAATGTACAGATAAATTACAAAATTCAGTTGTAAAATGAAGTCTGATTTTGCGCTAAACTCGGCTCCTATGATTTCCTCTCAAAATAAAGCCGCCAACATAACGACAATGATTCAAATATAAAAATTAGTTGGCAACAGTCTGGATGCCAGGATCATAAAACCCAAAGCATGTTGTTTGGAACCTACCGGAAGACTTGAAAGAGGATCAACGTAAACCCCAGCGGAGAGAAATACAGTATCACCCAAAGCTAAGCGACCACCGTACGCAATTAACTACCTTACTCTACTACTTTTGAACGTACACATTATTCAACGATGAATTACGATAATACTTTTGCTGTATACGTGCATGCACACTCACAAACACACTTCGACTATGTGAACGATTCATTATCGACAGTCATCGATAGAATAACACAATTACACTCATTCGTCAATCGACCTTAAAAATATTCTTTCTACATAACTCTCAACTTTGAATATTCAACCTATGAACATTTTTTCGAACTGTTTCGTCAGAACAATTAACTTTACTTTCATATTAAAACAAGAATCAAACAAATGTTAT
This sequence comes from Thysanoteuthis rhombus, assembly GCA_963457665.1. NCBI lineage: Eukaryota > Metazoa > Mollusca > Cephalopoda > Oegopsida > Thysanoteuthidae > Thysanoteuthis > Thysanoteuthis major. The sequence continues at coordinate 76,007,446 of OY735204.1, read as the reverse complement.
TCTACGAATAAATTTGTTTCATTCTATGTACTAATTCATCTTTTCATTCATTTCATTGAACCTTGATATAGATATACACTGTCTCATACACATTCTCGCATTGTATATTTATTTATATAAAAATGTTGTTAGACTTGTGTTCTGAGTCCAGTCATAAAAATGTTCATCGGTGAAATTTATCACTTCTTCCACTCTTTGTCTCGCTTGCTACTTACACTGGATCCTTCGCCCAACTCCTTCACCTGTTGAAAGAGCCTACTAGACGTTACTATAGCAATGAGTAATAGTAAAAATTGAATATATAGTAGGGTAGTCATTTTACGGCTAAATTATGATGAGTCAGAAGAATCACCTGAGTTGCAGGTCCACCAATGAAAGTATTCACTAAACTAGCTTTAGTCAAACACGTGGACAGTGGAATGCCCCATGAGGGTCGAACTCACTCACTACACTCAGTCAGTCAGTGATTATGGTCTCGATTTGCTGAGCTAGCTCGCAAACCATGCCACAGCAAAACACTCTAGCTATTTAAGCTTGACTTAGTTTGGCTCAAGGCCACAGGTATGATACGTCCAAAAATTGAACTCTCTACACAGTGGTGAATAACGAATTGTCAATAGACTCACTCGTTCTCAGCATTGTCCTCTAACAGCAAGGGGACCGTAATTTTCATTTTTTACGCTTCAGCTGTGTGACCACACGAACGAAAAAACTCAGTTCCTTCTAAGAAGGAACGAGAGTCGGTTACTGAGCAGGCACCAAGCGTTAGTTAATTCGACTTACGTACATCACGTCCAATGATTACATGAAAAGAACAAACAAACGACACATTCACTGACCGTTTGCAATGTTGGTCCAAAGGCAGAGGAATTGCTCTCTTCTAACAGGAAACATGCTTTTCCAAATCGGGGTTATACAACTGAAGCGTAAGAACACAAAATTTGTGGAAAAGTTCTAGCGCCTCGGTAGTTTCAACAGCTAGAATTACAGTTCAAAATCTCAACGCAATAAACGCTTATTCTAAATGGATTTTAATGAAACTTAATGGAAGAGGAAGGAGTGGATGAAATTTTTTGATGTAAAGATATCTTTCTATTTTCTCTTTTTTTCCTATTTTTGTATTCGCTCATGCCTGTCCACACGATATCTCAAAAAGTAAGGAGGATCCAGCGATTCTTTGTCGATTGAGAGAGATTTTTTATCATTCCAGTTGAAAAGAAGGAGACTTGTGTTCTTCCTCCTGTTTGTTTTACCAAGGAAGACAGTGACATTTAATGGCAATTCAATCTACTGCTCAAATGTCAATGCGTATGATTTCTTAGTTATTGTTTTTCTGATTCATATGGATGGCCGGTTAGCTCAGTTGGTTAGAGCGTCGTGCTAATAACGCGAATGTCGTGGGTTCGAGCCCCATACTGGCCAGTAAGAAATTTTTTAATTAATTTTCATAGCGCGTAATATCATCAATGCAGTTCCTTCAAACGTTGATTCATGTTGATCAGTGCATTTACGATACTATCTGAAGACCAGCCCGTAGGGTGGTCTAAATGGGGCCTTTGACACCGATAAGAGATCATGAATTTGAACTATGTATTAATGAATCTTTACATATTTTCAAATTATCACCATCATGAACACTTGGATCACATTTAATTCAAATATCTCGGGTGGATCTGCGATGGATTAGATAAGCGAAGTATAAAGGGATGTATAAATAGAAATCAGATCACTACTATCGGTATGAGTGCGAATGTAGGCCTCAATCCCCGGATATTTTTTAAAAGAATTTTCAAAAATTTATAAGATGCATGTTAGCCAATTACTACGTTCTTCTTTGATGTTTGCCTATTCTATCCGTCTTATGAACTATTAATATCAATGCGTTTATATAAAATCATACAGTTTCTTGTCACTGAAGGAGTTGCCTTTATTTCGTAACCGTTCAACATGCTACTTAACACTTATTAATTTCCACTCCTAATCATCCTTGCCTTTGGCAGGCAAGATGAAAAAAGGGAGACTAACCTGATTCTCAATACACACACGCTTTGTTTACATGACAACCTAGCGGACACCAAGTAAGGGTTCAGTTTAGCATTATACTTATATTGTAAATCGAGCCTTCGCAAAATTTGCTTCAGAAACTAACGTTTTAAAAACATGCTCCGGTGCTTAGTAACATGAGAATGTTTGGTGGTTCGCACACAGACATCTGGTGATTTATAGGAAGGTCACATCTACGTTCTATGTTTGATGTTATTTTGAATGGTGTCTCTAACATGTTTACTCGTCACCGGTAACGTCAATATTCCATATTGAATAATGACAACAACAACAACAACGACAACAACAACAACGACAACAACAACAACAACAATAATAATAATAATAATAATAATAATAATAATAATAGTAATTTTTAATAATAATGATTTAACCCTATAATGAGTATATATGCAAATTTTCTGTCTGTTTGTCGCTGATGCATCTCATTGTTCAATTTACCTTCCTATTATGAGATTACGTCATAGATAACGTCAAAGAAACTCTTGACACTTGAACTGATTGATCACATGTTAAAATAGCTTGAGTTGGGGCATTAGAAAAAACTGAAAATTAGGTTACTTGAATTAGTAAAAAAGAAGTTACAGAATGGCTTAAGGCCGATCCATACATAAATACACCTGATATTTTGGATGGGTATTATTATTATTATTATTAGTATTATAATAATAATAATAATAATAATAATAATAATAATAATAATAATAATAATAATAATAATAATAATAATGATAATAATAATAATAATATTTGTGAGTTAGAACAGACACTAAAAAAGTCACACAAATGGAAATCAGCTTACATTGTTGACAAAGTGCCCAATTTTTGGCTTTCCTCTCTTACATAAGAGGCAGAATAATAAGATAATAAACTCCAGACTGGATGGTAAAAAGGGTTACATACCTGCTACCTAAAACGGAAGATACAGGTAAATGAAAAAAAAATATAGGCCAATTGCATGTCTCTCAATGATCTATAAAATCCTGACATCAATACTGACGGAGAGAATGCACATCTACATGAAAGAAACGATCTCCTCCCAACAAAACAAAAAAGTTGCCGAAGAGGATGCAAGAACCATCTCTTGATCAACTGCTTCATCCAAGAAACTTGTCACAATAAACGCAAGAGCCTGAACACTGCATTGATTGACTACAGAAAAGCGTTCGACATCGTTCCACATTGGTAGATAATGAAAACCATGGAACTCTTAGTTATTCCCGATGCTGGTGAACTTCCTGCAACCTAATATGTCATTGTGAAACACTGGCCGCTTCCTTTCTCATTCAAATGGGATAATAGCAATCAGAAATGTCACGATAAACTGTAGCATATTCCAAGGAGATTCATTCTATGTCCTGATTTTCTTTATCTCGCTGATTCCTTTATCCATTGAGTCACACAAAGCAGGACAAGTTGAGAAACAAAATAATCAGTCAACTAATCTACTTGAAACTACTTGGAAAAGATGACAAAGAACACGTTTTTTTTTTCAAGACAGTTGAAACGTTAGTGAAATCATAGGAATGGAATTTGGCCCGGATAAGTGTGATAAGGCTACGTTCAAAAGAGGAAGGCTAGTCAAAATTCAATTCCATAGAATTAGACATACAAACAACTATAAAAGAATTAGAACAATGGAAGGTATATAAGTATTTAGGAATTATTGAAAGTAGTGGAATCCAACCAGCTAATATGAAAGAGAAAGTGAGGAAAGAGTGTTTCAGAAGAATGCATGCAGTACTGAAGACTGAGCTGAATTCAAAGAATAGAGTAAGAGCCATCCGTGTTGTAACAAACAGCTTTAACACGATTAATAGGAGTCTAGATGAGATTAGAAAAAATAAACTCCAAAATAAAGAAACTACTGACGTAGCACAGAATGCAACACCCGAAAGCTGACATTGATCGTTTCTATTTGCCAAGAAGTAACGATGGTTGGGGAATGATGCAACTTGAACTCACCCACGAAACTACAACAATAGGATTACACTGAGACCTCAAAATCACTCAGGACTGGGTGGTAAGAATAGTTAAGGAACATGAAAGTATAAAAACTGGCACTTGATAGTAGAAACAGAGAGAGAGAGAGAGAGAGAGAGAGAGAGAGAGAGAGAGAGAGAGAAGGATGTTTGCAAGAGAACTGAATATAAACTTGAACATTGGAGAGAACTCACGAAATAAAGATGTGAAAAAGACGAAGTAACACGCAAAGGAGCAAGGCCATAAAAAACTTGAAGTGAAATGGCGTGAGAAGCTTCTACACAGACAACACGCCCTTCGAAGCGAAGACGCTGATGTAGACCAGAAAATATCCATCAGGGGTTCTGGGGCAGCGAGTCGAAAGCAGAAACAGAGGGATACGCCCAAGACCAAAGCTTGCCTATTCATAACTTTCAAGCAAATGTTTTTAAAAAACGGTGCCGACCCAAAATGCCTCATGTCTGACTGCTCTGTTCACAGAATACAAGTCCAGCCACGACAGAGTGGATCAATATATACATTGGAAAGTCTAAAATAATACTTAACGATTAGCGTTTTACATTCATCTTCCTTGGCAAATGTTACAGACACAAAATATAGTCCATCACTTGTCTTTATTCGTATATTCCAATAATTAAAAACATTTTAAAAAAACTGAAAAACTCAAAATAAAAGAATGATATGATTTTGTACTTATTATTTTGAATGAATTTGATGTACCAATATTATCTGAAAAATATATGTATATGACTTCAAATTGTTTTGAATTACGAGTGAGTTCAAATAATTACAACCTGAAAAATACAAAAAAGCTAAACTCAACATTTCCATGTCGGGTAATGATCCGGTTTAGCAAGCCACTAAATTGTAAATGATATAACTACGACTAATACTCTAGCAGATGCTGACTGGCAAGAACTATATCATTTTAAAAAAAAATTTATTATAAATCGGTCGGTAGCCCGACAATTAGAGACTAACCAACCTCCCGGCGTTGTTCATTCTGATTCAAACGAAGATCCCAAAATTTTATACAAATCTTTGCCCTAACAAATGTTACGGGCAGGAAATATATTGCATTATATAAGTTCTCCTTCTTCTACATGGAATATTGATGTTACCGCCCAAGATTGAACGCGTCAAGATCTCATTCAAAATCGGTTGAAATTTAGGAGTGGGCTTTAATAATGTAAAATGCACTGATTGAAATAAATCAATGTTTCACGAAACTGTAGAGTTGATGTTACGACAGAACAAAAAGATACCCAATGTGGCCAGTATGGGGCTCGAACCCACGACATTCGCGTTATTAGCACGACGCTCTAACCAACTGAGCTAACCGGCCACTTGACGTTAGGCGAAAGAACATGTTATTATATACATTAATGCTTTATCAACAGACTTCATTGGCAATAATCATTTTTAAGAGATTAATTCTTATGTGCCAGACAATGAAGTTTTATTCAGAACGCTAGCAAGCAGGAATCATAGCAACAATAACAAACTGTCTCTATATAATATTTTCTGTTTGTTTTTCTATCCAGAGCACACAGATGCTTTAATTTGATCCGCAATTGCTCGCTTCTCTACGCGAACAAGACGTGTCACAAGGTCGGTTCAATGTAGATTCCGTCACGAAAAGCTAAAAAAAAAAAATGCACCAGCTCCGACAACTAGCGTTGCGAAGGCGTCAGGGCAAGCCCAACCCTAACTTTTTAGTGGGATGGTAAGGTGCTGCCTGGGGCTTACTGATCCCAGTGACTCGGCCGAGTTATTTTTTGAGGCCACAGAACGAATCCCAGGCCTCTTGCGCTAAGCAATATCGAACCTCTGCGAAACAGATACTTCACTTTGATCCTAAGCAGAGGTCCAAGGCAGAGCGCAAAGATACTTAAATCCCAATCACAAGCGTAAGCATAATCTGTCTGTTTTTGACGGGTAATTTGGTTGTATTTTAATTTATTTTTATACATCTATGACTTGAGCTCCTAAATCTCAATTACAATATTCCATTCAATTTATTCATTTTCTACGTCTTATTGTATCCGAAGAACACATAACTATTAAGTCAATGTAACTATCTGAAACGTCAGGAGACACCGATTATCAAGTCACCAACTTTATTGACGCGTCGCAAACGCTGATTATCGATGAAATAAAAACATATCTGAAAGGTAACCAGATCTTGAGATCACTTTTAGCCCAACAGGTAGGTCAGGACCCGGTGGTTAGGTATATCGACAGTGGCGATTAGCTTGATACAATAGCTTTACTATCCTGTCTTTTAATTTAGTAGCAACAGTAACGGGCTGTGGTAGTAAGTTTTCAGTGACAAAGAAGACACTTTTGCAATTGAAATGAAAAAAGGAATAAGAAGTTTATTTAAAACATATCTATACCTATAAACACAATGGATATTGACTTTATGACGCTAAATTGATCACCCTAAATCAATGTTCATATATAAATGTGTAGACGTGCTGCAGCTTTCCTATTTTGTAAACATAGCCTCAATATATATATATCCGAATACAATGGTATAAAAAGATGATCTGCGTATTTGAAGAAGATTTTACACAATTCAAAAGTCTCTGTACATGAAGTGGGGTCGGTTTTCTATTGCAATGGAATTATAAATTGATCCCTCCATAATTAGTCCATCTTGGTGAAGGATGTCCCTGGACATAAAGTGGGGGTAGATTTTCTTTTTCTATTTCGTGTCAAACTGATCAGTCATAATTAATTTTCATATCTATTGCTTCAAGTAAGACGTCTGCAGACCAGATACACATTTCGTATTTTGTATACAAACCTCAAAATTATATCTGAATAGAATGGTATTAAAAGAAGAATTATTTTCGCGTTCTTAAGACCATCAATCTTCAAATCTTCCATCGGGCCTTATTCAGTACACAATTACTCATTTCAACCAAACACTCCATTATATACTAACAGTTCTGTTCAAATCAAAACGTTGGAGTCAAGCGATTTGCATAGATTTACTAAGCGTCTATGAAAAATATCAAAGGAAATACCAATACATTATACATCCAAATATTTTAGTTAGTTTCAGACTGGTTTTAGAGTCTATGTACTTGAAGTGGAGAGCATTATTGTCAGGATAAGTTTTCCATTGTAAGTAATAAACCCGCCAATGATTAAGGAATAATTCATATCTACACCGATAAACATCATGATTTGTGGCTTTTCTATGCTCAAAACATGTCATGGTCAGTTTTGATAAAATCTGTCGGGAGAACAAATTAAACTCTGTGATCAAAAATCTTCCAATAATAAAGCATCATTTATGGAATTAGGATTTGATGATAATCAGTCAACTCAATAATCAATCAACAATTTAAGTATATAGTGAAAAATCCATTTTCCTATAACGTATGTCTGGTGCCCGTGAAACCACTTCAGTTGTAAATTGAGTGTTGAGTCTTATTCATAAGTGATGAAAGCCCGCTTCAATTTACGAGCTTCTATAGGACAGCTACATATGAACGACCAGAAAATAGAAAACTTGATATCATTCAAAATGTATAACAATATACAATAACTGCAAAGAGTAAAAAAGGAGTAGACATGCACGTAGAAACAAATGAAGACGGTGTAGAATCTCTAACGAGCAAGCGTCTGTGCTCAGTACTTAATAATTACTTATAGTTCTTTCATACAAGTTGGTAATTTGATGGCAGTAATCGGTGTCATTAGAAATCGTCCATACCAGATGTGGTGAGCTTTTTCACGTTTAAAGGCCACATTCAAGATTATTGTCTTCCATCAATACCTCACATAGGATACACCTGGAAGTAGATAAGGTACTAACTGATGATAACTAATAAATACAATCTTACTTGATAAAACATTTCATTTCAATCTAAATGTATACGTAAACATAAAATTGGTGATCACCTTTCATTTATAATTTGCAGTGAATAATTAACTTTTATGAAAGAAATTCAAAATTTCTCCCACAAGGCCGTAGGGGGTCGCACTAGATGGTCTCCAAGGCCGGTTCCCTACCTCTGACCTATACTAAATGTCAGAACCATCAACTGTCTGTGATACGGAAAATATTCACAAGTTTTTTTTACACATGATTTTAGTATATGACATAAAATGTAAAGAATTCTTGCTTCTTTTGAAAGCAATGAATAAAAGTATTCAGTTGAGTGGGGCCAAAAGCATTTATGAGTTTCTGAGTTCTCACATGAAAAAAATGTTCGTTTAAATGTTTTTTGTTGCATGAGAAGATCTTTTTTCTTTTCACTTTATTAAGAGCAGAACTTTTTATTGGGGATCCTGCCTGACTATACCTGATTTTGCCTGATATTAAGGAAATGTTTGAAAGACAGAATTGCTTGTGAATACAAGTGGATGGAAGATCTTTAAAGAAGTTCGTATACGACCTCTTATATATTAAGCCCTTTCATGCTTATGCTATTTTTATCCACGAATATTCGATGAATATTGTGGAATCTCTAGTAATTATATATTGAAGTGGCGTAAACTAGGTCACTGTATACATAATGAACAGATCCGACTTCAACTATTTTGACCATTTGAAACTGTATTTTTCGAAGATTAAAACACACATACATTTCAATTCATTCAACTACAAAGGATATAAATCAATCACCGAATAAATGTCTGTGTGTATGTGTATGAGAGAGAGAGAGAGAGAGAGAGAGAGAGACAGACAGACAGACAGACAGACAGACAGACAGACAGACAGAGACAGAGAGACGTAGGCAATAGAATACTGGTATGCTATCACATGGCTTGTTTTGCCTGTTCATAAACAAGGAACAAACAAGGCAAATATTTTAGATTTGTGACCCAACAAAACTAAGTAGAAATTTTGAGTTATGAGATTTGTATCATCTATTATGGAGTAATTTGTCAATCTCCATTACAAGTTCATAGACAACAGATTAAGTGCCGGTGGGGACACACAAAGACAAATACGCGCACAAAAAAATACTATGAGCCTGCGTATGTTAGGTCAATGGAATTTTCAACGCCATTGTCTTTTATATTACATTCACTTTTATTCTTCGAAACCATTTTTTAGTTTTTTAAATACAAAAACAGAAGTAATTATTTTTTCCATTTGTTATACAGCCAGATAATACAACAAATATTTCTGATATTTCAGGGATAGAATTATTTCGTTTCCATTTTGATTTTTCAGCTTTGAATTCGGTTTCAGATGCCTTCATATTCATGCGCTGTATAATGTATTCCATAGATACTACTCTAACATTAATTATCATGTTGAAATAACCCCAATCGAATGCGACCATTGACTAATATCGCTGACCTCAAACACCCAGCCGTCCATAAAAGTTAAAAGCAGCGTATAACTAAAGAAATAGAGCAAGTGCAGTATCACTGAATCGGAATTGATAGCGTGGGGCCATTGAAAATGCAAGGCTCGAAGTATTTGCTAATTTTGCTACTTAGTTAACTCCGCCCTGGGAATCACTTAACTTTGTAATGGAAGAAAAAAATGGTGCGTTCCTTGAATATTAAAGTGTTGTAGGTATCCAGGGATCGTGTCGCCAGGAAAGTTACATGATGTACTCGACCACATGAATCGGTTTTAATTAGTGACCAAGTTGTGAAACAAATACAAAGGCACACGTCGTCGTTTCTTCATAGAAAATGCAACATGAAAAGATCAAGAGTTTAGAAAGAAAATTAGTTCAAAAACAGGTTTATGGCTGGGAAAACAGGTGAGAATTTGAGAATTGCTCTTCTTTATTGTCTATAGTTTCGAGAAAGGTCATTAATATTCAGAGATTGAATTCATTCTTGTTGTTTGTGTAGTTAACACGACTCTTCAGACGATCCATTCTCCGGCCTTCTCCAAGTAAACTATCCGAATGTGATGGTAATTAACAGAATGTCCCCCCTCCAATGGTAGCAAGGCTTATAACGTATGATTCGGTATTGAAATGTAAACCTAAAAAGGAAAAGATAGGAAAACACTTGAATCTTATAAACAAGAAAAGAACTTCCATTGATTCCAAAGACAAGGTATAAGGGATTCGGTCTATGGAGAGATTCAGTAAATAATGTACATCGATGAATATTCTGTAAATCATCCAACTCACCATTTTGCCTCTTGGTTTTCATCTTGGTCAATGTTTCCTAAATAATGTTTCGCGAAATAATTCTGGGGTTCCACGAGATAAGGTGCCTTCTAATAATATTTAATTAAAAACTCGCCATCACAGTCAATAAGTGAACAACTGTAGCGTTAAATTTGTTGTCATGTAAAAATATTCCATCGAAGGATAAATGTAGACAGAATAAGTTCTATTTATGACATCAATGGTATTTTCTACTGGAAAATATCCAGAGTAAAATCACCTTGAAATATTTAGATTCTGGAGAATGTAGATGTTATCAAAACTATCAAAATAAGTCTCTATTTTCCATCAGATGTGGATGTTCACACTGCAAAGACAACCTTTGATCATTTAAAGAGAAGAAAGCCAGGAGTAATGGTAAGAGGTTAATGGAAGGACGTGCACAGAGAACATTAAATAAAAAACATTGACTATGCAAGTAAAAAAATAAGGTTCTCATATTCTTTTTAAATTTAGAACTGCTTTTCAACATAACATTTGCTGAACACAGACTTTTATTTGCTTATGATATACAACCAACTTGGTTGTTTAGTTGCTGTTATGACTTTGTTTTTTTATAATTCGTTGTCTGCTTTCTGATTGGAAAACGCGTGAAAATCACTAAATGATATCAAAAATCTCTATCAAGTATAAACTAGATGTCCTACACTTACAAAATGTGTGAATTTGCAGTCGAAATAACAACAAAAAGGGGCGAAGAAAAAACAAGCAAGATTCATCAAGTACTGATTTAGCATGAATTAGAACTCAGCTGGGATTGGAATTTCGGCCATGATGTCATAACTTCGCCACTCTGTTGACATGTTCTAATCCACCGAAAATAAACCATTTTGGGGATCGAACCCGGAAAAAAATACGGCTAAGCTGATTTTACACTATTGATAAAGTTCGTAGCCCACAGAAACATATAAAAAAATCCACACAAATTCGATGATAGGAAAAAGTTAGCATTCGAAAAAAAGCTATATTTATCAAATTTCAGGATGGGTGAGAATTCATGTAACTTTTGTGAATTTCGGTGTATTTCCATGACTTATTGCAGTGGAAAAGGAAAAAGAAGGATTTGTACCACACTAAGTCTCAAACTCTGGATCAAGTGGAGGAATACATTTGATATGTCATGGCCAACATACCGCCAGAGTATCTGCGAGTCTGTACCGGAACGCTTGAAAAAATTGATGAACAATGCCGGCGTTTCGGTTAAATTCTAGCTCGGCAGACTAATTCTATCATTGCATGATCCAAAGTAATTCTGGTTTGACTATAATCGACAGATGAACAATAAAGTTATTTCCAATTGGAAGTTACTTTTCACTCACAATGTTTATCACTCAGAGTTACAAGAGAACTACTTTAATAATTGTGATGTCAAGTATTTTTCATATCGTTTCTTGCAAGATGGTTTCGAGAGCATAGCCGAAGGAAAGGGCAATTTAGAATCGCCCCAGGGTCCCCAGTGGAACGAGCCCTTCCCCCAAGCTTTGTGAATAGTAGTTCATCGACTGCATTTCTACTAATATTATACTGTTAACATTTTACAATAACAAATCTCATTGAATGTTCGAGAGGCTTCTCGGGGAGCCAAGCTCCCTCCACTGGGCCCCAATACAAGGACTGAGAGAGAGTGGGAACCATGTCATATATACATAAATGAACACACGGACAGAAAGAACAGTTTCAATTTTAAGATCGGAGCCTTTTGTTTAGTCCTGGCTATTATTTCCGTCGGTCTGTCCACACGATATTTAAAAGACTTCTCAATTAATCAATGAAAACTGAAATTTTTTGTAAGCATCAATTTTTAGCGCGAATCCATGCACAATTACCACCCCTACATTGAGAGGGTAGGAAGGGAGAAGGGCTGATGACTACTGGTCATTCTGTGAGTATGACAGATACGGCTCTTACTATACATATGATATGATGATTATGAAATATTTCAAGTATTTGAGAAATAAAAATGTTTGAATCCATGGTGATTTCAATACATTTGATCACTCTTCAAAGTCAACCTATTACTGCAAGGTTTTGATTTTTCTCTGCAATGTTTCGTTGATTTATATTTACACGCAATTACAGAGCAATAACCCAACACTATGGTAAACACAGATGTCCTCTGCTATTCGAAAGTAGAGCGTTACTATAGAAACCTTTCTTAAACCGAAATGGCGTGAAGCGAAAAAGCAATCAACATTAATTCATACGTTATTAATTCATACCAGACCCACAAAATTATGATCATATCATATTAGGCTGAGTCGTCAAGCTTGGGGTAATGGGAAGGACTGGGGCGTTAGTGAGATTTTATTAAAGTAGTTCTATAGTAACCGTGCAAAAAACAGCTCCAAATCTGAGTGATATACACGGTAATGTTATTTTTCATATGCTCATAACTTTCGGCTCAGATTTGAATGGATTTTGGACCTGTTATCATAGGCTACCAACCCTGTTCAATAGTACAAAGTTCAGATTGGCCGTATCTTTTTCCGTGTAAAAACCTTTTTTACAGGATTATTATTCTAGAAAGCTATTGCAAGTGAACTTGATATCCGATAAGAAGTGCCTGGAGGCTGGCTATGGCTTCATAAACTTAGACTTAGAAGTGACAAACACCTAAAGTGGTGTTGCCCACTTTACCCTGGAATATTTAAAACGCAGCAGAAAGGTGAGTAGATTCATACCTTCACCAAGGACATTAGAGCAAAATGAACACAAATTGTTTCAGACAGAGTTAGCTTCCATTCTCTGTGATCTTCGGTGAGCGATCTGTAAATGCTATCCTTGAGCACAAATTTGCTAAGTCAAACAGAATTTTTTTGTTTACAATATATATATATATATGTATATATGTGTGTGTGTGTGTGTGCGCGCGCGAAATTTATCCATAAGTAGATAATCCCGTCATGTTTGACGCGGACTAGTTCAAATAATTGGAGATGAATCAATGTCGTTGAATAAACTTGTCCCCACCCAAGATAAATAGTTTTATGTCTACACAATCAGTCAATAGGTCAAATCTATGGAATAAGTAATTGGCCAGCAGAGATAGTTACTTTTTTGATTTTGTTCTGATACAATTACAATCTATTTTGGGTAGCGCTGGCCCATGACAACACGGGTATTCAGTTCTCCGAGTGCTACGGAGCGCTTACCTTGTGTTTGAGACAGACGGTCTTTCCAAATACAAATGGGAAAATGGCAAAAGAAATGAATTCTGGGCATATTTTTTTCTTCTTACCAGGATTTGCCGATATAACTATGATGCAAATTCCTCATTAAAACAATATGATAATTATTCGTGCAAAAATCGTCAACTACAAGAGCTCCTGCTGATCTCAAGCTAATACTTTTTGTACGAAAAGTTAAATCTCCAACTATGACAACTGCTGTTGATCATTAGCTAACAAGTCTGAAATTCAGATCATAGATTGGCTAATTCTTTTCTTATATTACGATTTAGCAAGGGCAGTGAGGCCAACCGTATTTTCATGTTTATATCTAAAATTAGATCGAAAACATCTTGAAATATCCACATTCTCCTAAAATCTAGGAAATATATATTATCATTGATAAATCAAATATGATTATAATCATCAATATTTATTTTATCAAAATTTCACTTAACTCGCGAAAGCTGCGGAAATTCCACGGATGTTCAATTATCTCATACCTCTGCTCTTCTCTCACCCCCTGCTTGTATCTTCCCTTCCCCATCATTTCAAACCTTCGTCATTGGACCATAATTATACCAGTTGTCCAAACATGGATTGGTTTCATGTGTGGAAAATTGCCTACCCTCTCAGTAAACTACCTTTTCTTTCCTACCCTCTCATTTCCTCTCTCCTTATTCAACTGCTTAGCTCTCTTTCCCTCTTTCTCCCTCAGACACTACCAAATTTCTCCCCTCTGTTCCTACCCCCTTATTAATCCACATAAATAAGGACTGATCATATTGATATATATTATAATAATAGGTGAAGTACCCATCTGCGTTGGGGAAGAGGTCAGAATTGAATAAATAGACAGAAAATAAATGGATCATTATTATCGATGTGAGCATCAAACAAAGATCCCATCCTGAAAATTCACAGGAATACTCAAAGTAAGGGACTAGTTTATCATTGTGCAAACGGAGTGAAATGAATATTTCGCTTAAGACTTGAACATTTTAGAGATTTTCACACCGGAGAAGAAAATCATTCCACTCTATTTTGACCCTTCAAAAGGAAAAGTTACCCCTTGATTTTGATCCTCAATAGTGGAAAAGAACATTCCTCTCTTATTCTAACCCCCTAAAAGTTGACTGTTAACTTTGACCATTAAAATTAAAGGATATTCTTGAAGATGGAAAAATGTTCGCCCTCGATTTTGACCCCTTAGAGTCGGAAAATCCCCACTCGATTTTGACCTTTAAAAGTGGAAAAAAGGATTCACACCTCGACTCTGACCCCTAACAATGGAAAGGAGAGTTCCACCCCTATCAATTCTGACCCATGAAGGAAGAAAAAAAGAACGCCAAGTTATTTGTTGGTCAATCGGGGACGGCAACCACTTCTGAAGATGTTAGCGTATGTAAAAAAAAAAAGATTTTTTAAGGGTATAGTTTTCAATGGTCATCAAGACATTTGTCAACCATGAACCAAATTATCACTTGGAATGATATAAAGAGAAGTTAAAGAGCAAAATAATGTTATAATAATGCTGAGTTTTGACTTTTACAAACGGACATCTTTTCATGCGGTTAATTTTCAGAAAATCTCCGATTCTGTAGATTTTTCTCACAGAATGATTAGATCATTTTACCCAATCTTTCTTCTTAATAATAAGAGAAATATTCTGACGATAAAATAATTTTCAATATGTTTGCAGCTTTTTCCCCTCGTATGTCGATTCCTTTATTTGTAAGTTCATCACCAAAAATTTTATTGAGAAGTAATCAGCACCCGAGTAAAAATATAAAAAGTTGATTTTATTGATTCTGTGATTTTCAGTATATTGATAAAATGAAATACTGGATAATAAACAAATAAATAAATAGATAACGAATTTGTTTAAATATCATTAATATGTTAGAATAGAATGAGACCTGAAAGGAAAAACGACTCCAATCAACATTGGAAAGACAAGATGTGGCGACAGGGGATAGCCCCACCCACATCACTTGCCGACGAGTAATAATTCGTTTTTATATGAAACTCCCCGACGGGGACTTTTATAAATCAAGATTTAAGAGAAAGAAGGGAAAAATATCCCTAGACCTGTGACACCCATGCAATCCCATATTGAGTTGAAAGTAAACCATGGCTTCAAGAAGACTTGGACTTGCATGTGGATAGTACAGTACCCTTGGCTATTTTACCAACGGTTCACACTCTAGTGTTCCCCCACCAGAACACAGCCAATGTTAAGGGTATGTGGAGCCCTGTGGTTACCCTGACTGCATTCAGTCCCAATCAATCCTTCATTGTGCAAGGGGGGGGGGAGGCATCACTGACCCCTGAAGGCAACTTACCAAGTGATTGTATCATGATAAAAACACATCTTGTCAGTAAGAATTAAATACAACCTTTTCCATTTGAGGAAAAATAACGCTGCACCACCCGTCACCTGGATAACCAAGGGTCGCGACCGCCAGGGAGGAACCAACATGGGATCGAAAATTTTTCATTGGAACACCCCCCTCCAAATCTCAGATAAGTCCCCACAAGCGGAACAATTCCGACCCTGACCCAACTGATTCACTGTCCAGGAAGCATCACAATGCAATACGCACGAATTGATCACGGCTGTGAACAATTCAGCTGAGAACGCAAAAGCCCAGACATCTCCAACATGGAGAATAAATGGGCGAAAATACCCGCACCAACATTAATGCAAATAAACTAACGGACGCCCGCGGAATCGTTTCAAGAGATAACCGACGAAATAAAGAACACAACTAACAACATCGAATCAACAGAAGTAAACCATGCAGAACATATAAATGAAACCATGACAAAAGAAGCTTCAGCGTATATCTGATACCTGACAGTGGAAGAAATAAGACTAAATGCCAATGCCATAAGACTTGGAAGCAAGGTATCAACTGTAACAACACACAAGACAGATGATGAATTTAAAAAAAAAACTTATGGATAAGATAAATTCAGCGAAAGAGAATATAATTAAAGAGTTACTTAAAATAGTAAACTTGAGATAGATAATCACTTCCTAAAATCGGGTATAAAAAAAGAAACAAATAGGAATATACAACTAGAGTGGAAGGAAAAGATACGGAAGGAGATAGATTACCTGAGAGGAGACTTATCTATCATTGATGAACTTCTTAAAGGAGCGAACATTAAAACCAAAAAATGTAGGAAGGCCAAGAGGAAATATAAACTAAGAACAGAAAAAGACCTACCTCCAACAGGAGAAATAATTGAACAGAAGATACAAGTCAGAGTCCAGAAGGTGAGGCGATTTGAGAAAAGAATTAAAATTCACTGCTAAAGATTGGTGTTTAATACAGACGCCAAGAAATTCTACCGAGAGATGGACAGACAGCAAGTAGAGATGAAAGAATCACCTTCAATAGCTGATGTAGTGAAATTCTGGGCAAATATTTGGAACAACAGTAAAATGTCCAATGCAAATTCAGAATGGATTAGGAGAGAAGATAAAAGAATAGAAGGTAAAACCTTACAGGAATCGAGCGATATAACAGTGGAAAAGGTCCATGATGCGTTGTGGAAGGCACACGAATGGAAAGCGCCAGAGGTGGGTGATATCTTCAGTTTTCGGTTGAACACACTCATCTACCCGCGTAAACTTAACAAAATCTCTGTCCAACGTCATGAACGCCCCTCATGAAACGCCAGCGCGGTTGAGCAATGGTACCAGTTACCTCCTACCCAAAAGCTGCGAAAGAAAAGACCCAAATGACTGCAGGGTCAACACCTGCCTAAAAAACACCTATAAACTAATCACGGCAATACTATCGAATAGAATGTACTCCCACCTTGGAAACAACGATATCCACCCCCACCCCCGAACAAAAAGAAGTTTTTATGAGTGCCAAGACTAACTTCTAATTAACAAGGTGATACTCGAGGACTGTCGGGCCAAACGTCTTAATCTGAGTACAGTCTGGATAGATTACCACAAGGCATATGATAGTGTACCACATACTTGCATACTAAAATACTGAGAAATATATAAAATTGTACCAGCTATCATTGATTTCCTCAAACAACATGATATTATGGAACACCAAACTCCCCCTCAACCTAAAAAAAAAGAACCCCTGAATCAAGGAATATAGACATCAACTGCGGAATCTTCCAAAGAGATTATCCGTCTTCCCTTCTCTGTTTGACCCTTATCTCTCTTTCGAGTGAACTCAACACCACCTCTGGATATGAAAGCGATAACAAGAGAATAAACCAACGATTCTTCATGGATTATCTTAAACTCTACGCAAAGGACGACTCTGAGCTGAAGGGGCAGCTGAAAATTGTCAAGAAGTCTAGTGATGATGTAGGAATGACATTTGGCCTCAATAAGTGTGCAAAAGCAACTTTCAGGCAAGGAAAACTGGCAACAGCAAAGGACATCTTCATCGACCAGGAAACATCCATTCAAGAACTTGAACTGGAAGGTACCTTTGAATACGCCGGAATTAATGAAGACAATGGAATCCGATATGCATTCATGGGAGAGAAAAAATGAAAAGCGAGTACTACAGAAAGGTTCGAGCTATCCTTAAAAGGGAACTTAACTCTAAGAACCACATCTAAGCCTTCAAATACGTTGGCGATTGCTGTCCTACTGTAGAGCTTCAATATTATTTACTGGAACATAAATGACATACGCAAAAGGGACACAAAAACAAGGAAACTTTTCGCCAACAATAGAATGCACCACCGAAAGCAGACGGAGATCGATTCTACGTCCCCAGAAAAGGGCCATAAAAAAATCTGACTTAGGACAGTTTAATATAATCTGGGTTTAAAGAATCTGGGTTTAGACAAAGTAAACAGGTGCCGATAAAACCTCATCTCGTTACTTCAATTCTTTTTTTTTCCATTCGTGATGACATTGTCCAGCATTCACTGACAGACAAAACTTGACTCAATTTCTCCAAATTACTGACTTGACCTTTATTTCCTTTCGTGTTTGCGCAGGCACTTCAACGAACCACCTGGGAAAACAACCCCCCTCCTTCCTGTGTCGTATGAAGTCTTGATGATGAAGCATATCTGGCCAAACACATCCTCCTCAGTAAACATCAAATAATCATTGTCCTTGGCGACTCTGGTTAATCAAATACAGTCGTTTAGAAATAGTGTTACGACTTCGTTCTTGATGATGATCCAGCTACGTTGACAGACTTTCCAATTGATCAATGCTTGTTAACGACATGGTATACACCTCTTCCGTAGCAAATTGAAAAGTGAGGCCAATAATTAAATTTTAAAAAAATGAATAACACACACACACACATATATATATATATATATATATATATATATATATATATATATATATATATATATATATATATATATATATATATATATCTTATTTTATACTATGAGTAAGTTGAATTTCACATGGATCGACAAATTTAATTTTGAAATAATTTGTGTAAATCTTGTGGAGACCTTCACTGTGAGTAACTTTCACGAAATTTGCTCTGAAAAGCGCAATGTATATTTTTAGGGAATTTTTACTTCAGATTTTATGAAATGAAATGCACACCTAAATCTAAGAAGGAAATTTCATCAACCTTTCCCTAAATACTTAATTTGACCTCACAAATGTTTTTTTCTCCAAACAAAACAATGATTCTCCAGTTTGTAAACATATAACAAGAGTTTTTCAGTTGGAAATGAGAAAGATTTCGAAAATCAGGCACCAATGATTTATTTTCAAGATTAGATTACTTTTAGTACATGTGTGTCTGTGATACTATTGATTAGCACGTTCATTTTGTAATCGAGAGATTGGTGATTCGAATACACCCAGGAGCTGCTATCTTTCAAAACAATAATAGTTATAGTTGTAGACGTAGTGTGTACGTATCAATATTAAAGAAAACAGGACCAGTGATATAAATGTGTACCTTCACAATTACTATACCTTACTACGTAATAGTAAAAATTGAAAAAAATACTGAACAAGAATATTTCAACATAAAATAAACGAACGATTTCATTTCACAAAGTTTAGTTAAATGTAGGGACATGCCTCTATAAATAGTTATTTTGTGCCCCTGCATTAATATCTTTCGTCTATCTTATGTTAAGATATTTTTGCTCAATGTTTTGACGGTTTTCATAATTATATTAACGCATTGTGTAGGTACGCATTTTCTTACTGGTCAAAAGAGCAGTAAGCAAATTGAGAAGACCAGCGAACTGAATCCAGAAATGTAAGTAATATCACACACACACACACACACACACACACACAAGTAGCTTGGTAAATTCCACAATAAGGGTTGAATAAATTTGAGAAACGTGTAAAAGAGGAAAGCCAAACTTTTTAGTTCTGGTTTTGAGGTATAATATATTTTAATAGGCCTTATAAGTTTCGTACATGTGTTCAGAGAGTTGATGTGATTCTGTTTCTGGTCATTATTTTTCACTGTCCGGCAGAGAGGGTTAAATTCAGGTCATTTGCATATCAATTCTGATCTGGATTCAAATTCCATGGGCGTGATTCTCGTTGCTGGCGAGTTTTTAGAGAAGAAAGGGTTTGATACTTGAACTCCCTTCAAGGAGAGAAGTGAAGGTGGGTGAGGAACGAATGTTTATGTGCGTTCACAGTGCGATTCAAATGTAAATTGATATAGTAGGGGATTTGTGTTCTAAGTGATAATCTGAATGTGTATGAGAGAGAGAGGTAAAGGGGTGAAGTGTCAATGTGTGTGAATACGCGTGTTCACAGAATAGTTGAATAGTATTTTTGGTAGGATTGCAAAGACAAAAATGTTAAAATACACGCCTATACATCTGCACGTCAGAACATATGAATGTATAATTATGGCAATCAATATTTTTGTATAAATGGAAAAATCAACGACACTAGAATGTAGTAAAAGAGGCCATCATAAAATCTACTAATTAGGTTAGTAGTAATAATAATCACTTCTAATTCCCCCCTCCCGTGCGCAGAGAGATATATGAGGGTTTGGGTGGGCATGTTCCCCCAGATAAAAATTAAAAGTGATGTATTCACAAGATAGGCTAAAATTGCCTGTCAGGGCATATCAGTGACTGAAATTAACTCTTTATAAAATGCCCGCCGGTGAAGCGAAGCCCCAATTAACTGCTTTATGTCCAAATTCTTACATTGTTCTTCTACCGATAGAAGAGATCTTGACAGTGAATGAACTTTTATCCGAAAATTATATCATTTCGGTCAGTTATTTCCCAACAATGTTAATGTTATTCATGGAATTTTTCCCATGTTTTTTTTTAATTAAAAAAAAATATTTCACTCATAATTTGTTATAGTACTGCGAGTGATTTTTCTTGTTGAGGTTATCAGTTGTTTACCTTATATATGTATATATACTTAGGATTAAGAAGAGAAAACACCTGACATGTGTTTCATTGTTCATCCATTTATCAAGGAATTGAATTTTCAAGCCTGAAATGCACTACTTTTCTTCGAACATTTCTTTAAAATGAAAATCGTTTTGAAATAAAGAGCATTTTGAGGGCTACAACATTGATAATCTAAAAAAGAGAAGTTTTTTTTCCCCCAAAAATGTGCTTTTGGGGGTTTCTTTGGTCATTTTAAACCAACAATACCCAAATCTTGAGCTGGTATTTTTTTCAATATAATTTTTAAAAGGTAATTTTAGATAATTTTCTGGACAATTAGTTGTATTGCATGCATGGACGATGCACATAAAGATGATTCCTTTATGCAATATACGGATATTTACCATTGAAAAAAATCTCGTTGGAATTTGTGTCTTTGAAAATAGCTTTTAGATTTGAAATAGTTTAAATACAAATCGCCAAAAAGACATTTGCAACCTTTTTTAAACACCCTGCTTATTTGTCCCTTCGACCGGCCTAGCAAGCCGGAAATAGATAATGGTCGATAGCTCGCGTAAAATAAAGGAGTGTAGAGGGGGGCGGACAAAAGTAATGCGAATGTCGTCTCCACTCCTCTAGTGTGATAAGGAAAAAATTATTTTCCTCGATAAGAACTAGAAACAAGCAACATTACCTCTGAACTAGTCCTGACCTCGTAATGAAACTGGTACCATTATTGTAGATCGTCATAAAGAAATGGCTAATTAAAACCAGAAGATTTGCTCAAAGACCGGAAAAGTTCAAGCTTCCCTAATTCAAAGCAAGAAAAATAAGTTTTATTTCAAAATGTTATCTGTTTCTGTTATTGCAATTAAGCATATCTGAAGCAAACGTTGCGTCGTTCACTTAGAAATAGGATGGTGACGTGCCTTTGGGTAATGGCTCAGTGTGGTAGGGTATTGGGAAGGGGTAGGGGAGATACTTGAGGGCATTAGAGCGAAGTGAGCGCAAATCTCTCTCATTCGGAGTTTGAACTCAACTCACCGATACCATTTCTACGTCCCTTTAACCCACTCATGGGAAATCGTTTTTTAATCCAGGGGACCACAAAACACATTTTCATCTTTATTCAGGCCACAAATTCACTTGAAAAACGTGGATCATATCATAGAAAGAGCATCTAATTTTTATTTCAAACAAACATAGAAATCACTTTCTTATAATTATTACATTACTAGAATATACCTATAAAAAATGTATAAGCAGATCGGCACTAACGAGCCTACAGATATTTTATTCGATAATTCATTTTAAGGACTCTAATTTGAAGTTTTTTTATTTAAATTTCAACTCATCTCAAACTGTTTCAATGTGTAATGATCAGACATGAAGTCTCAAGAGTTTCTATGACGTAAATTGTATTGTTATGGCATAATAGCAAGGTAAATCAACCAATGAGATTATCCCGTTTGAGCGCAAACAAACAAACATTATATGGTTCGATTGATTTGTGAAGCCAAAGCAATAGTAATTTTTCAATACAAATTGTAAATCTAACTTTTTTGAGAAACGTTGTATAAGATTTTACAAAAAATGTCGCCGCGGATCTAATCTTATTGCCCATGTATGTGCTTTAGCTGTCACTCACGCAAATGTAGGTAATACTGATGATATATGAATAAGAAATCTCAAGACCTCTTCTTCTTGTAGTCAATCTAATAACAGGCACGAATCCAGGTTGAGGCAGCTCTAAGGAGTCCCGATCCTCGCCTCTGAACAATTCAATTCATTTTCCCAAATATCTAGATAAAGTAAGTTCGTAAATTAGAAAAAAAGAAACAGCAAAAAAGAAACAAATTACCCTAAGTAATCAAAAGTAATTATTAAAACAAAAATGAATGATTTTCTTTCTCATCTAATATAAGTAAGATGTTTTCCGTCTAATTATTTATTAAAAAAATCATTTATGGGTTCTGTGGTAAATTCATGATTGGTATTTCTTTTTACTGTACTATTTTGTTAATCATAGTGCTAACAAAAAGAAAACAAACTCTGTTAAAAACTGCGACATCATTTGTACTATTTTTGACAGCATTTGACAACATTTGTTTCGGTAATATAACTATTTCTTTCCCGTCGAGTTTTCATGTTAATTTACGTTAAAACAAATGATCATTGCTCATAGAATCGTCCAAAATGCAACATAGTTCATTTCAAAATGAAAAGCTTATTAATACATATATGAAAGGTAAACATTGTTTAGTCTACTTTCTTTCTTTTTCTCTCTAGTACTTTCTATTTTTTTATCGTGAGAATTGATCTAAAAAAAGGGATTATATGATGTAGTGTGACGTAAAAGAAAGAAAAAAGATATTCATCCTTGTTGGTCCACTCTCTATATCGTAACTTTCTATCTTTACCAATACTTTCTCTCCCTTACTATACCCTACTTATTAACAGCTCTCTTTTTTTGTTACGAATGCTGTCTATCTCTCTATAGCCACCCTCTCACCGGTTTACTTATTTCCTAGCAAACGCCATTAACCTGTATAAATCTAGTCTCAAGTAAAGAAAAACCAAGTTCTTAGAACTGTCGACTTACGTCACAGTTAAAAAGTTCTGACTGAATGAAAAACGCCGGATAAAATATAATTTTCTTGTTTTAAATGTGAAGAAGTTACTATATTTTGAGAAGAAATACGACCACTCTTGGACGCCATCTTTCTCATCAAGATGAAGCTTTTGAAAAATTTCGAGGAGGAAAAAAAGTGTTGGATTTGAACATTAAACAGTGTTTCCTCTCCTCCGATACTATTCATTTGCAGAAAAAAAAAACTGTCAAAAAATCATTGATTATCTTTTTTGTTTAATCAACACTAATGTTTGTTGTTGATAATCCATTCTTTCGTGCCTTGTTGTCCTCATTAAATTCGAAAATGGCTAATCAGATCCTGTCGAGATCAAAAGTAAGCTATATGATAAATAAGACATGATCAAATTCCATGCATTTGTCATCCCAATGCTAAAAATGTCCATTTTTGGCGATGTATGCTTGAAGCAAAACCCTTTATCGGCCTAAGGTGTCAATTTTTCTATTTGTATCCAAAACATAGCCTTGGATTTTTTCAATACCTTATTTCCCAGGACTGGTCATAGAATTTATGAGTTCGTTATCAAAGTTTTAGAAGCTGTTGAAATCAACCCATCACTAGTCATAAGATTTATAACAGATCAAGATTCCGACATGATTTCTGCACTTAATTCAACTAATTCTAATGATATGGGCCAAAATGGTAATGGGCTGAAATGGCAAATAGTTTTGATTTGGACCGTTTCGGTAGAGCAAGTTCAACCTTTCAGAACAAGAAAACCCCACACCTTAGAAAAGAGGAATACAGCCCATGTACCCTCCCGATAGTCACCTGTGGAGGTGAAATATGGAAGTTAACTAAAAGATTGGCCCTTAAATTGAAAATAAACGGCAAAATATAAGAGAGAGGTGTAGCGAATCCTGAGGAAGATCTATGCCCAACGACGGGGGCCAAAAGACTGCTGCTGATAACCTTATGGTAAGTCTGAATCTAGAATTTATGCTTGGGTTCTCAGTCTGGGATGAGCGAAGTGAACTTAAGCAGCTGAGGGTCCCAGGGACACTCTAAGCCCCCGGGGTCATATTTTTTAATAATATGGCCAATTTCGAGACCTGAGAAATTGAGGAGTAGGTATATGCCGTGCCCCCCCAATTTCCACCACTGTTCTGGGAAACCCTGAAAGCATCAGATTTAATTCAGGAAAACGATCGAATGTTTAATTACCTATTTCACTCAGAAGTTGAATAAACCTGGTCATTTTAATAAATCATACATCCTACGTTCCCTGTGTACATAATTTTATTGTTATGACGTTTGTTTCAAGTAAACAGTTTTTGTTGAGTCATGGTACAAAACAGTAAAAGAGGAGGCGAATGGGGGTGTGTGGAAAGAACGAGCAAAGTACTTAACGAAAGAAAAAAAAAGCTACTACTAATGTATACCATATTCACGTACAGCAGGTTTCATATTCTCGCCTGGTGAACGGTGGCGTCACTCTTGGATTACCTACTTCCCATAGCCATAAGAAGGTTAAACGATTTAGTGTGTCCAACTATAAAGACAACACTTGGGCATCACAAGAAAAACAAACGATACTGATAAGCCAGTATATGTAAGTGTGTAAATATTTTGCTTTCTTAATTAATCTTCTGTAAAACAAGGGATTCTTTCTTTTCATCCTGTCTTTTGTTTTGTACACCCAGATCTTTTTTCTCATTTAAAGATTTTAAAAAATCGAACACCTCTGTCCCATAACGTGCTGCGTATATGTATGTATGTATGTATGTATATATATATATATATATATATATATATATATATATATATATATATATATATATATTCATGCAAATGTAACTACTATTAACGGACAGTGGTAGTATTTTTCTTGATTTGTTTTGGTTTCTGTTCATTCGTTTTCTTGTCAGAAGTGGAATCTACCAAATCGGAAGAGTTAATCGATCAACTTGGTACAAACTCGATTTATGACAGTAAATAAGATTTTAAAAGTCCCACAAAAACAATAATTTTATCGATTTGAATATGAATACTAAGTATAAACACGTTTTGGATGGTAGTATTGATTCCAGTTCCGGAAATCCCTCATTTTAAAAAAAGTGACCGATATTACAAATGAGGTGTAATGCGACCAGTCAGTTTCATAATATCGGCCACCTGAAATTTAGGTACGTTGAGGACTTGAAATCAGTGATGGAATTCGGGTTTTAGGAACAAGGGGTACGCTAAGGTCCGTGGGATGGGGGTGGGTAGACACGACATACCCCCACACTTATTTCGATCTCTGCTTTGATACATTAGATAGGATACATTTATTCAAGCTACTAGTCGAGGGGTCTTATATAACGGGAGTATTGTAATTAATTTCTGGTCGCTACTTAATAACATTTCACTTCTTTCCAGGTAAGTTTTCTGGTATTACAAAGCATAACTTCCAAAATTGAATTCATTGACTCAAACCAGTACCCATATACTTTATTGTTCTGGAGAGTCTTTACCTAAAATTCATAAAATCACCCTTTGAATAACATCTGGAGTGCCAATATTTACCTCTACTACGATATTAGGGTCACCCTATTTATTTCTTAAAAAGTGATTATATGAATTTGGGTAAAAAGCTCTCAAGAAAAATTATCAACACGAATGCCGTATATGGTTAGTACTAGTTTGAGACTAATTCAATTTTCTTAAGTTACGCTTTGTAATGCTGCAATCCTTTAAATAAGGGAATTGTTATTGTATAACGATTTTCGTTCAATGAATTCCAAGCAAGCGATTACTGTCCGATTACTTCCGTTGAATAAGTCCCAATGACTGGTACCTTGAATAAGTAAATCCTATTTACATTTTCAAGCCCTCAAACTCCCAAAACTTTAGGTGGCTCCCCGTGTGGTATAGTGATTTTTTTTCTCTTGTTTCTCTATCCATAACAACTGATTCTTTCACTAAAAGGTAACAATTTTTGACATGAAATATCTCTCATACACCCTTTCACTCCTAAGTTTATTAGTTTCTTTTCTTTAAAAAGTAAGCGATTAGTGTAGGTAAATAAGTTTTTAATCTTCGTTATCTTCGGATTTATATTGCCTACATGAATAACTTTTAGTTGATAATTTTCTTTAATCTTCCTTCTAATTAATAATACAAACATCATTAAGATGAAATTAACATATTCCAAGTTCCAGACATTTTTATTAAACTATGTCACAAACGGTAGTTACTATATACCTTAACGATTTCCTAAACTTATGTGTTTTGTTTATACTGATGGTGTATTTAATAGGAAAATATTCCCATGAATCTATTCATAACCGAACTGCGACTGTAACCCCCCTCCCCTGCGAATGGCAAGGGATACCTGCAGTTTTAGTCTACAGTGGTAATATAGGGGTAGGGGCGTATCCGGGATTTTCAGCAAGGTGTGTTCTAACAAAAATGAAAGCACAGTTAATGATGACTTTTGATAGTTTTCTGTTGGTATGATGCATAGCTTCATTTACGTGTGTGTGTGTGAACATACACCGTGTTTTGATATTTTTTTATTCATGTATTTTAGATTCAGGAATAGTACACATTTCGTGTTAAATCAAAAGTTTTCGTAAGTTAAGATATTTATCAGTAATAACAAACTCATTACTGCTTATTTCGTAGTTTACCTCTTTTAAAGTCGGAACTTCACCGCAGGAGTGTACCACTGACCTGATAAACAAAACGAAATTATATAGAATAAGACAGAAAAACATCTGTAGCAATCACAATTAAATGAGAAAAAAACGATTATATTAAGAGGAGTGATCACAATTTTTTAAGAAGTATTCATTTTTTTTTCTGGAAATTATCCCCTTCGAGTTTAAAAGGTGAAAATTCCTAGAAAAAAGGCCCTAACTTGAGAGAAAACAAACACCGTATTTATAAAGGGGAAGCAAAGAGATAAGAGGACAGTTCGGAAAAAACGTGTGTTTAACAACGCGATGACTCAAATTGAGAATCTGGATTCCAGACTTTTAATTTACACATTGAAAAGACTTCACCTTCTCTACACATTGCAAAAATCAATTCTCTTATTTGTTTAGAATTCATATACATCGATAAATCGTGTAGTATTTTGACACTAGAAAACCTTGTCGTTTATTTCTCTGTGATTTATCTCTCTAGCTTACGAGTGCCCCCCCACTTGGCTAAATGATAACACACACGCTCTTTTATAAGTAGCAGTGAGTTAATTTTATCTGTGTAAACCTTCTGATACTATACTCTGTCTTAATAGGGTCTACAAACATTAATCAGACAATCCCCACACATCTTGTATTAGATGAATAATGAAATACAAAAATTTCATCTTATATTGTTAATTTATAATTACAAGGGATTTCATTTTCTTATTACTTATAACATTTCGTTATCTAGATATTTTCCTTCTTTTTTTAAAATTGTGCTTTTTGTCCGAGCAGGTAGGGGTTCAGAGAACCAGGACGACCTCCCACCTTTGGATCTGAGACCACATTGTTACTAACTGCATTGCACGGAATCGAAAGGCTTATGGGGTGGTTATTGGGTGGAAAGTGATAGCATCGATATATTTATTAATCACCGCTACCCACCACAGACCGGTTTAATCGGTGTTGCTGGATTTAGATTATTCATGCGCACTGACATTTCTGTCTATCTATCTGGACTCTGCCCAACTCTGATCATCCATAGCCGAAACTTGAAATTTTTGTACACACGGACAGACACTCTCCTTTCAATGAATAGGGAAGAATATTTTTTTGTTTTTGTGAAAGTTTTGCAATGAATTGGTTTTTATTGGGATATTCAATTCACAATGAACGTTTATTCCAGATTGATCCCTGGGTCTGTGTCCTATTGCATCCGTGCCAATTTTTTGAAAATTTGTATTCAGTGATCACAACTTAAAAAAGGTGAAAATCAATTTATTCATTGATCACCTTAAGAAGTGACTAACCAGACCTACTGGTAGTATTTTCACCATGGTAACTTAATTTTACTACTACCACTAATTTATGAGGTCAAGAGCAGCAAATATGGGTGGCGGTTATTCATAATTTTCCTTGGAATTCTAGTCTATTTACCTTCCCACGATGCCATATTTAACTCAAGGTCAGTTTACGTGGGAACCCGCACGCGTACATGGAAACAAGATCAAAAACTGTTTAGTCTCAGCAACTAGAGACGAGAAGGCGTCTCACCTAGGGGCCCCCCCCCGTTTCGTGCCATTGGGACGTGCAGCCCCGGGGAAACTGACCACCCTAACTCCAAGACTGGGCATACTTTATAACTTTTCGATCAGAGGGCGAATCTTGGGCCGGGTAATTATATATCGATAAATGCTAAGTTCAGTGTTAACATTGTGTGCGTATGCGCACGCATGTATAGTTGAGTGTAAGGATTGAAATAGCTCTTTTAAACTAGAATTAAGTAGACGCAGAGGTGTTTGTAAGTGATCAAATTCTTCTGATTAACTACATTAAATTCCATGTTTTATCACAATCAACTGCGTACCTCAAGCGTCGCTCGGCTAGTTTACAAAATAATTTCTGACAGACCCCCTCCCCTCTGAAGCAATTGATACAACTTGTTTGCTGATTGCGTTAAAGCCAGGACTGTCAAGTTAATTCTTGGCCATCCATTTAATGAGGTAGCAAATGACTTAATCATGCCCAAACCCAATCATATTTCATCTCCAACTTTATAACTATAACATAAAATGAATCAGCCGAAACGTTGTGATTACATCGAAGGTGAGAAGAAGAGGTTAAATCTTCCTAACAAAAGTTGGAATCAATCTTATTTGTTTAGAACGAACTGTTCAAGTTTTAGCGCCTATCTTTACATCACAAGAGAAGATTTTGAAAGCACAAGAACTGACAGATTCCTTTTTGGATTCGATATAAAACAAAAACAAGAATAAATTCTGATAAGAGGAACACAAAACTTTTATCACAACGTTCGACTTAATCCCTTTATCCGAATCATTTCATATCTTTTAACCATTGTCAAAATCAGCTACGGGTGCACAAAAGGAAATATAGTTGATTGCAACTGATCAAACTTGAAAACCAAGTATCTCTGATTTAATGATTCACATGGACACCCTCCTTCTTGCTGCCGCTTGACTGTTGCTGAAAAATAACTCATTTGCTCATATATAATTATTAGGAATGGGAATATAACCCAACAGAATATCTATGAATGCTCTGTATAATTTGAAACTCTCTTTGGAATAACCTTCCATTGTGTGAGATAATTATGAAGACATTTTTTTTAGGAACTATATTTTGCTCGGCACCGGAGTTACTCAGTAGCAACTCGAGCGGTCCCAAATATAATTATCACATTCTGTATCTGTTGAGCATGAACGTGAAATTAGGTTTTTAGTATTTTACAATGAAAATTCAAAGTTATATGTACTTTACTGTCCGAAGTCGATGAATTGCAGTTTCAAGTAATGACAGTGGTATATATGTTTATATGTGTATGTGTGTGTGTGTGTGTGTGTTGAGCAAAAAGTGTGAACCCAAGTATTTAGTATTTTTCAATGAAATTTCAGGTATACGTGTATCTCATAGTCGACAATCAATGAATTGTGTATTTATTTCATGATGAATGTATATGCATCCGTTTATGGTTAAAAGGTTGGTCCTTCCAGCTTTGTAGCAGTGTGTCTTGTAGATTGATATCGAACGTAGGTATTTAGCATTTTTCAAGGAAACTCAAGTATGCATGTAACGCTTAGTCCAAATCTGATTTAATTCTTGATATATATATATATATATATATATATATATATATATATATATATATAGTTAGAAAGGAGATTTCATACGACTTCCTAACAAGGTATCATGTCAATCTATACCTGTTGAGCATGAATAGCTACATAAAATAAGAAAAATGAAGTTAGATACTTTTGTATTTTCAAGTTTGTTTCTTTTTTGACATTTTTTTTCCCCACATGACCCCTGTCTAACCAAAATAATGAAAAAAATATTTAAAAAACTTCAAACATGTGCTCACTTAACACTCTTATTAGTCTTAGGATAGTGGAACAATCTTATATCAAAAGGAACATTTCCGAATAATCAGTATTTTCAATTTTTGAGACAACAGAAACCCCGAAAAATACCCCCGACCAGAAAAAAAATCATTGTTCATCTCTAGGTTCGATACAAATTTACAAGATACGCTGTTGCAAAACTGAAAGGACCCCCTTTTCTTTCGGGTATCTGTCCAAACTATAAACTACAGATATACAACAATACGATGGAGGAGACCAGGGGTGCGGGGGGCCCCTCTAGCTCTCTGCATACTTGGTTTACGTGCTTGATCGGCTAACGGAAGAAACTTGAATTTATATATATTAACTGTTGACTTTGGATCCTTTTGTAAGGCATAATCTGCAATTCCATATCTTACCAATGATATATAATAAGACCATGTTTGGTGTTTTCGAATAATTTTTGGCTAACGGATGCCTCGAGGCCAATTTCAGATCGATACCAAAATATGGTTAACGGGATCAAAAAATGCCAAACATGTTTTCCATCTCAATATACAAACAATTTATTTGAAAAAAATACTTCAGTCAGCAAATGCACTCGTGAATAGAATTGCACCCTCAGTAGAACAGGGAATATCTTAAACTGTAAACAACTTCAACAATTTCATGACGCATATTGAAACGAATGACTTTCGACGAAGATAACTCTGGATCTAAGGAAAGAAACGCATGAACAAACGTATCCACCATTTTAACCCATTGGTTACCAAAAAATGTATTTTCATGTTATTAATCGGAGAAATAATAGGGGAATATTTTCATAGCCCTCTCGATTTTCATTTTCAAGATAAAACACGTTCTGAAATAAAGCAATCAAAATCAACTCTCTCTTAACGTTGTTGGACATAGACCTTCTGCAGGATTCACCACACTCCTCTATTGTGGGCGTTGCGGAGCTAGTTCTATCTGAATTTGTCTTGTTCGTTTCTCCATCTAGTATTCTGCAGTCCTCGATTGCACATGTGATCTCTGGGTATCAATGTTGTGAGTCATGATGTCCATCGGTTGTCAGCCATCCTTGCAACATGGCCAGCCCATTGCCATTAAAGTTTTCTTATGGATTCTCTGATGTCTCAGACTCCTGGTTTCTCCCTGATATGTGGTGCTGTATTGTAGTGTCTCCATGTGAGGTTGAGCATCTATTTATTTGCACTCCCACCGGAGCAAAATGCGACACAAGGTCAAGCTTAACGTAGCAAACGGAGCAACCCATCAAAATACCTCCAGCCGAAACAACCGAAGTCACGAAAGCGTCAGGGCGGGCCCAACCTGTCCCTCTTAGAGCAATGGAACAGCGTTTCCCCGGGGTGAAATGCTTCCCCGTAGCTGGGCCGAGTAATAGAAAGGGAACCCAAGGTTTCTAATGCGTGTAGCAATACACAGCCTCAGTATCTCCTCATTGGCTAACGCATTGCACCTGCGCACTCGGTCTTCGATGCTCACTAGGATACCATCTCCGGCCCATTCAGCAGGCAAGCGTTAGTACTGGCACCTCAGGCTATAAAAAATGGGGGAGGGGCTCCGAGTCTTTATGTTCCCTATAAAGGAGCTGCTGTGACTGTATATATGTTGCAGCACTCTGAATAGAAGATGCCACTCTATATATACAACAGGCGCACACACCATCAATAAAATCTCAAGTGAAACCTAGAATCTCTTGGAAAAACGCAGAAACCTCAAACCACCGAAAACAACAGGAAAATTGAATAGACCGAACTGAATGAAACAATAAAAAAGAAACGAAGGGAGGACAGAAGAAGATACACGACAGCCTTCACCGAATCAACTCTCTATAAAAGTCAGGGCTTCAAAGCTCTAAACAAAGGCCTAAATTCAGGACGGAAGCAAATAACCAGCATACTCGAGGAGAATGGAGACCTAACCAGAGACAGAGATAGGATTGTCGAACGTGCCCAAGAATTCTACCCAAAACTATATTCTTTCAAACAAGGACTACGAAACAACGAACAGGATACACAGGATGCAAGCAATCAGATCGGGTGTTCCCTAGAAGTAACCCCCGTGGGAGGTGATACAAGCCATGAAACAAGCAAAGAAAGGAAAGGCCATCTGAGCCAGACAACATCACCTTTGATCTACTCAAAAAAGTGGGTAAGATCATAGCTAAGAAACTGGTTATTCTATTCAACTTATGCCTAAACCAAAGCAAAGTTCTGGAAGATTGAAGCACTGCGACCATGAACCCAAAAGACCTCAAAAACTACAGATTTATTAGTCTATTCAACTGCATATACAAACTTTTCACAGAAATCATCAGCAACTGATTCACAAAAGCGCTTGATGAAAAGTAACCTCGGGAGCAAGTTGGCTTTAGAAGAAGCTACTCGACCATGAACCACCTGAATTCGATAAATCAGCTAAAAGAAAAATATACAACCCTAAAAAATACAAGCAGCCACTTCCAGTAGCATTTATCGAATTATAGTCGTACCAAGATAAACTTGGAGTGGCGTGATGTCAAATTTTATTCAGCCAATCTTTCTAATGAGAAGGATCTGCCTTCTTTGAAAAGAAAGCTTCATTCACAACCATATCTGTTCTTCTTACCTGATCCTTACTTATATATGACATTTGAGTATCGGGGGGTATGTATGCACGCTGACAGAGAAGTTTTCTTTCATATTGTAACAATTGTAGTCTAAAATATTCCATATGTCAAACTCTGAACAATTACAAAAAGTTACCAGTAAGAGTAAAAGATGGCAGTTGAGATTTCCTTTCAACGATTCGATTGAAACATTTTTTTTTGGTATTTTAAAATGTTACCAGGTAATTTTGTTATCCCTTTTGGTTGTAAAGGCAGGATAGTAATCAATACTGTAATATAAAGTATAACTTACATCCGTTTATCTCTCACTGACTGCCATGTGGGCCTAAAAAATAAACTAGATACGTGATCCTGGGAGATAAATCTTTTCTTTTTTTTTTTGCCAGTGGAACCGGAACTAGATTAAGCTGAAATGTATATAGCGGTTGAGTGAAAGGGCATTACTAAAAAAGAAAATAATTTTCATATAAAGGTTAATGTGAATAACATTGAAATGTTAAAATCTACCACAATCTTTTTGTATAACCGAAATGAATACATTGACGATAAAGAGAGAAGAATGCTGGTAACAAATTATTAAAGGTAATTTTTGGCGGTACTATAATAGGTTCTTATAAGCACAGACCCCTATAGACAACTGGGTTGCAGGTTCCTGCTGACTGGGACACATGTTAACAATGAATACATTAATAATAAAGAATGAGAAAAATACTGGTGACAAATAATTAAGATTTGAAATATGAACATCTCTAATAATCTTATGACCTTTTCCACCAATAATTTATTTGTTAACTTTATCGAATTGTAACAGTAATAAGAGCCTTTGTTCAATTACAGGAGGAAGAAATATTGTAGGTAAGACGATTTGGACATGTACTGTACGGCGAGTACGTTTCACACATCTACGCTTTTGAAACGAACAAGTGTTTAGTTGCATTTGAACTTCGAGAGTGCTAGGGGGCCTTTTTGAAAATTTTAATAAAGTTCATGCCGTAACCCCGAGTTGAAATGAGGTTATTGAATAAAATCAAACTGGGCTGGGATAGAAAACGTTTGAAGAACCCTGCACTATTAGCAAGTATGCACTGTATTACCGTGACAACAGAATTTTTTTACGAGTGAAGACAAGTGACTAATACGTATGTACACACCTTTAACTACATAACGACGGACGAATCGCACTGAAATTTTAAAAATCTACAAAGAATCAGTTAGCGGATTTAAAGTGTTTTGTATTTATTCAATATTCGTTTATGAATAAATTTATGTCAGAAAAGGTTATTTTGTGAGAAGCATTTGTGGATATATTCTTTTCAAGTCAATTGACTCTTTATTTGATCTTATGTAATCTCAAAAAAATGTCATTTGGACACTAAAAATGTTTACATTACTATAAAAAAATCTCTAAATTCAAAATTAATGAAATCTATCTTACTGATACACAAGAGCTTATTTCTTATTCATTCATTTATTTATCTATTGTCATTCTAATAGATACATTTATGTTAAAAATATTTCTTTTAAATATTTTACTTATAAATAGATATAAAAGTCGTATTAATCATCTTCAGTCGGAAGAGAAATAGGAGTGGTGTTCGACCCTCCAGCAGCCAGGCTTGTCTTTGTTATCATTTTACTTGGACACTACTGAAACATGAAGTAGTGACGGTATTTTGATGTTTGAGAAATGTCAAGTTTGACAAAAGCCAATGGAGGAGTTTTTTAGAAAAAAGAAATTTTTTTTTCTCACGCACAGTCATCAAGAAATGATAAAATTACCTTCCTTTGCACTCATTTGTCGATGGTTATTCAAATTTTGTATAGACAAACATGATAGGCATCGCCCATTATTATAAAACTGTTATGAAATAGGTAAAAACTCAGGATGTTTTGCGATGAACGAATATTGAGATGGTGAAAAGGGTTCTAGTTACTCTTAATTTTATTTCGAGCAGTGTTTTTTTTTTGCGTACAAGCTTGTACGTGCAAAGGAAAATGTTTATCATTTTTTGGTTACCCATACTTCAGCTGATCACGAGACGTTCACAAATTTAAGCAAGCTTCCATTACTTATAGGTAAAGGAAAAGTGGCTCAACACTCATTTGATCTTTGAATTGTGCTGACAGGTAACAGACAACCGCTGGAAACAGTAGTGTTTTTCACTATATTTTGAATAAAAGGTTAGTAATATCTTTTTCAAAATCTACTTGAGTATTCATTATTTTAATTGATTTTCACCGAATGCAATATTTATGACTCGTACTTTGTATTTGGATAATTTTAAATCAAATAAAAAAGTTGAAAAAATTGTCGATGCGTACCAACATAGCTTAATCGAAGTTTATTTTGGATGACAGCAAAATACAGCCTAAAATCTGTTTGAAATATGCAAAGGTCTTTTTAAAATTTTTCACAGCTGCTTTTCCCGAAAGAAAAACAAAATACAAACTCAGAAGATATATAACTTTTTACAATGCGTTTTAAATTATAAAAAAAGCACCCACATTTCCGGTGTTACAAAACTGAGGTAAACATTACTTAGACATTTTGATTTTCTTACCCAGTGTATTTTTTCTTTGTCTTCTAAATTTTCTTCTCTTAAGACGTTTGAAGTATTTTGTTTTTATTTGTTTAATGAATTTTAGCTTGAAAATCAGGCTGTGTGTTATACGTGAGGGTGTGTTATATCAAGTGCAATACTTTATTTCAGATATGAATTCTGAGTGAAATGATTATGAATCAGAAACCGTCAACTAAAACTGTCAACACAGGTTTCTTGGGTTTTTAAGTCATTTTGTCTGGATGGCTATCACGATCTCCAAATTCTCTCTCGGATTTCAACTGTTTCACTACATTTGCCTCCTTTTCTGGATGGTGTTAGATATCAACAAACTGCATCTATGTTTGTGTCACATGAACTGGCTGCGTAAATCGATATAGAGGGCTGAAAATTGAAACATTTACTCATGTCTCCAAGAAAAAAATTTTAAAAATCTCTTCTATAGTTTTTTGTAAGTGGTGGATTGTTCGATTTACGATATAAGTTTACTCTAAAGTTGTCCCTTAATTTTGTATCTGGCTGTGTGGTATAAGGAGTCCAGCTCTGAACATCATTAAACAGTAAAGATTGACATTCCTGATCTAAATAGTTCCTTTCAACTTTTTTCAAAATATTTTGCTATGGTGACTATGTGTATAACTTATGATCAGGCCAAATGGACACTGACTCTCCATCACAGATTATTATCAAGTCTGGCGAATTCCAGTCTGCATTGTCTGGGGATCCTTTTCAAAGTTAGACGTAGCAATCTTTTTCTGTTCCTGAACCATGACTTTTGTCTCATTGGGAACTTTAAGCTCTGTTTCTGCCTTCAGACGAGCAATTGTCACTGATTGAAGTTTTGTAACAATGCTCTCTCATCACGACCCGATATCTCCCTGGATCTACCACCTGATCTACTCTCCAAAGCTATCTGGATCACGCAAACAATTTTCACATCTGTCTGACTTCGAATAATTTGCTTAGCTACTGCACATTGTGATAGAACTTTATTCTGAGATTCAACAAGCCAACCACGTTCGAAATCGCCTTGCTCTCTTCCTCATACTGAGTCGGATGGACACGGTTTTTAACAATTTAAACCTTTTATATCACATAAATTATCAATGGGTTTGAACTTTGGGTCACAACGAACATTTTCAATAATCAGAATTTCGTTAATACAACTTGATTCGTTACTATTAGACAGTGTTTATAAGACGACAAACACATATAATGATATTATTCACTAATTTCACTTGAATTGGTAGTTTTATGGAGTATTGTATTACTGTCGTTTTTTTTTCTTAGTCCGATCGAAGTCAACTTTCGCTTGACTATCTTTTTCTATTCCTTTTCCGACATTAATATTACCCCAGTCAGCATTTTTAACAAATCCTTTTGCTTTTTTCTCTTTAGTCTGAAATATTTGTCATTCAACTCCGGAATGTTTCGCTTTTTTTTCTTTTGAAAAAAAAAAAAGGAAAAGAAACAACTCCAATGTTAAACTTTACTTGTCATTTTTTTCTTGCCTGATTTGACATGTTGGCACGTTTTCTTTTCTCTTTTTTTATGTCAAGAGGTTCAGTCAGCTTTTTAAAAACTCCATTAACCGGTTTAACTTCCTCCTTTTTGTTGAAAGTTCAATGACTTTTCATCCGAGTTCTGACCTTTTCTTTCTTTCCATTACTTTGTTTTGTTTGGTAGTTCCTCCCATAGACCGATTTGAATCTCTTCCTAGAAGAGTCCACGGGCATCTCTGTAAGAGCCTATGTAGATCGGTTGGTTTGTCACCAATATGCCGGAAATCGATTTTCGACACATTGTACTCAGTTTGTATTCTATTTACGGAAACATACTGATAACGATCGTTATCAGAGGTAGCTTCGTTTCGGCAAAGGTTTAATTTCGTCTCTTTGTAAATTTCTGATTGGTATCCAGTTTGCCTCACAAATGCAAATGGAGACTACACGTCTATTTATTCATTAATTTTTGTCCAAGTGTGGGGTTCGATGAAGGATCAGGGATTTTCTGGGGAGGTTGATCGTCTTAAAGTTTAAGGGCCACTGATTTAGACGGGGTATAATTTATCTAGTGATACTCCTTTGATTATATCATGGCATTCAGTTTTACACAGGGGCAACTGCTACCACCACCTCCCGAAGGGGCGAAAGGATATTTTCGGAATATATATCTCAATGGCAACTATGTTAGCAGCAAATGATAATAGTCTTTTTACATGGAAACATCAAGTTGGGCTTACATACAACAATTGTACTGCATCATTATCCTTTGACTATAACTTTCAAACCCTCTTGCCTTCGATGAGAAGGCCTGATCCAGGGGATGCGAATGCCCCGTCCCCACCTTTTAGTGGACGCCCATGGTTTTACTTGACCCCCTCTGTTCAATTAAGCTGACTTGCTGGTTATATTTACAATTATTTTATAATGTTGATTTATCTTTTTTCTTTTTATCGTAAACGATTAATACGCACAGTTTCAATCGAAAAGACATGTTTGGGGGAAAAATCTCATCCAATCTTTGTGTCTTTTCTTTCCTAACCTTCGAAATGTAATCAAGGTGTGGTAAGGAGGTTGAGACTCCAGTCACATTATTTCGTCAGTCCGTTTTTTCTTCTTCCTTTCACTCGAGCAATTCTTATAATAATCTACTTCCAGATTACTTGACTCGTCGCAGCTCATATGTACCAAGTTTCTCGCTTTTTGCGCTTTAAAATCAGTGTTGCCAATTTCTTTTCACGCGAAAAGGTGCTATATTAGCGCAGATGTTCATAGACAATACGGAGATTTTTGGCGTGTTTTCAATCATTTTCAGCATCTTTTTTTCAATGTTTTTTTCACATTTTTGACGGTTTTTTTTGGGGGGGGGGTTGAGGGCTATTCTATTTTCTTTTCTAATTTAACACTTTTCGGCAGTCAAACTAACACGATGGTGGGGTATTCCTTAGATCTCCGCCCTGAGAATTTCTAAATCTTGGCAGATATGGTAGCTCCTCCAGGGTTCTTTGACCTATACATTTCATGATCATGTTCCCTACTCTATCTTTTGCCCGCCGCTCAGGACGCTGGATGAAAAATTGAACTTTCCCGGTTTGAATTTAGAATTATCTATCTCCTTGACTGGTTGCCAGCCCAGGCTGAATGAACCAGTTTGCCCTGTTATTTATCCATGATTCATATCGGTCGTGTCTGTAGTAATGTAATAAGTGGAGCCAAAGCTGGGGGTAGCTGAAGTCGTATTCAGGGTATGGGCACGATTTATTTATTGTGATAAACCCAAAACGCTCCGATTAAGAAAAGGGCCAATTTGTATGTCTCTGCAAGACAGTTTTAGGCTTCAAGCCTCATCCAAGGACATAATTTTAGTCGACAGATATTGGATTGTAATGACCTGTCAGGCTTGCTCGTTGCTGTACAACAACTAGGCCATCCAAACTTTTAAGCTATACATGTTGGGCTGGGCACTCGAATTAAGTCAATATTCGCCCTCTTCCCATTGTATCCAATTAAATAAGCGAATATGAGTGATACTGGGCTAAGTGGACAGGTGTATGGTGTAATTAACAAAAAAGTACATATATGCTAAACACACACATACATACACACAATATATATAATCTTTGAGTACAGGGTCATCAAACCACTCGTTCGATCACGCAAAAAAGTAAACACATAAATAAAATAAAAGAGGCTTTTGACAGGATGTTTTCAATCGGTCGACAGGGATTACAACTTCTTGATGAACGTTGTTGAGAATCCTCTTCTGTGTTCACTTGAAATGCTCATCCACCAACGACAGACCGGCATATGAAGCGCTCTTTTGGCAAGAGGTCTTGTCAATAGCCTCAAGTCGAATTGATTTTTTTGGATGTAACATTGTCATTATTAATTTCACTCCTTTGCTGTCAAAAAATAACGGCGATAATCAAGTCATTTTGCAATCGCTTTGTACTTGTGAAATGTCAAAAACAGAATGTTGCACTGCATTTTCTGGTTTATGTTCAATATTTCTAAACGTTATACTTGACCAAGAAACTAAAAAACGTAGACTTAAGTGAAGATGCCCCCCCTAATTGAACAAGATCAATACAAAGAGATTGATAAGCTGCCAATTTTGACATTGTGTGGGTGTGTGTGCGCTTCCAAATATTGAAAATGTTTATTCATTTATTGATGCACACATGTTGGTTTTTCAGATAACAATATTTGGTTCCAAGTACAAATAATTTTCTCCATTGAATAATTATGACGTTTTATTTATCAAGTTAACATAAGGTCAAATTCTTTCTACAACGTCATCACGTAGTGACGAAAAAATTGATAGATAAATAAGTACATTGCGTTTTATTATTTGTAGAGATATATTTTGTTTACCAGTATTCCCTTTAAATTCATTTCATCTTATTTCTTGTTGCTTTTTATCACAACTAAGATCTTGATAACTTCGCACCTTGTAGATGAAATTCTATACAATATCGAATTCAGCTTGCTTGCTTGAATTTAACAAAAAAATAGGTCAAATGAATGAGAAAAAAAAAAGAATAAAAATTGATTCGAAAGCATTTCTGTATTTATTGCTTATAACCACCAGGCCGTAGGTGTATTTGACACATTTTGCCAATTCTTGTTTCTCATGTTTTTCCACTTTACTTTCAAATGGACAAAATAAAAGTTGTTGCCAACTTTGAAAATTATTTTCTTCACATCATCTCACAACAATTGAAGAAATCTCTGTGTGCGTATGCACTGTGATTACTCGACAACTGACCATTGTACGATGTTGACACTCGTCAGATATATTAGTTAGCATACGAGGCAGAGCCGAGTTTAAAGTTGTTTGGATCAGCAGTTCTCTATAAATCTAATAAAAATAAATAGAATATCAAAGATTACAGATAATTCTTTATAGTTGCTATATATCACCCCCACACCTTCTCTCTTTAGAATACATTTTGCATCGATCGCTAATGATATATTTTTAAAATTTCAATTCAGTCTGTTAAACTGCAACGCACATTATAAACTCTAGTCCTTTCCAAACAGACACCTTTGGTACAGGCACAACACTAATACAACTACAAATGTATGTACAAAAATATTCAATAAAGCCGCTTATTGGAATACATTTGACGTATTTATTTCACCAAATTGAAGATTTGTCAGCAATTACATCCCTTATTTTATAAAGATTTTTTTGCAACTGATCTGGAATGTCTACTGAAAGTCGTTCTATTGGTTTCATTAGTCAACTGCAAAACTCCTACGTGCTTCTATCTCAGCGCAAGGATTATTCTGGAAGGAGTTGCCTGATGGGAAAAAAGTTGGGTTTTTTTCTTGAGCAACGCTGAGATTCCGTGATAGAATGTTCTAAAATGAATCGACTGGCCTTCAAAACAATTTAGCGAACTCAATATGTACGATATAAATTTGAACTACATAAAAAATAAGACAAATCAATTTAATGCACGTCATTTTGTTATTTTCTACAATACAAACCCTAGGGCTTCGGTATATGAGGAAAAACTTGACTGACAAGAAGTGGAATTCCATAAGTTAACATGTAGAAATCAAAATAAAATTGAAAAAGCTTCAAATTTAGCAAAGTATGTTCAATATTTGAGCCTGACTATTTATGATTTTGAGATGAGGAATTGAAAAAAATATGCTTGCTTTTTATTTCATCTTTTTGAGTTCTACTTTTCAAGATAAACAGCCATTAATGCTTTTGATAATATCTTGCAGTTAGTCTGAAATTTCCAATTCAAGATTAAATGTATATCTCTTGAAAAATTATACATTGGACGTATATTTTGAATTGTTTGATTGATGAATACTTTGAAATTTTGCCTTATATATATATATATATATATATCAGTGAGTCTGCAATCCTAATGATGAAAAAAAAAGCATTTATTTTACACAACAAATATTCATTTTTCAACATACTCTCCTCTTGTCAATGTACTTGACTCAACGCTTCTCTATCAAATCACATAGACCAAACATTATACAGAAAAAACATTCTGAGCAAAATTCGGTTATTAACCGTGTCTGGACTACGGACTTTTTGATCCACCTTCGTGCATGAGAAATCTGTTCGTGCATTTTGTAGAAGTGTCCACACATCTGAAGAAACTTGTCAATTG
This sequence comes from Thysanoteuthis rhombus, assembly GCA_963457665.1. Classification (NCBI taxonomy): domain Eukaryota; kingdom Metazoa; phylum Mollusca; class Cephalopoda; order Oegopsida; family Thysanoteuthidae; genus Thysanoteuthis; species Thysanoteuthis major. Next base: position 75,965,732 of record OY735204.1, on the reverse strand, counting down.
ATCTCAGTTATGTTAAACAACAGAAACTGGAAGGGGTGTGTGTGTGTTTTATCTAACATTCGCTATTATGTCACAAGAGGTGTGATATCATGAAAATGTGATGTCTATAAAAGAAAATCTATTCAGATCAATTGATGACGTATCAAGTGCTTGTTTTTGCATCGTTGAAAAGTATTGTTTGATATTAATAGCCAAAACTGTCAGCTAAAAATGGCTAAAATCGGTTAAACGTTTTGATTTCCAGTTAACTTTATAGCTAAAATATTATATTCTTATTTAAAGCCTGCAACAGTAAGTATACATTATGACCACAACAAATTATTGGTAAAAATTTTTACCTTTCAATTTAAACTAATTTTCGGTTGAACCATTCCCACGTTTCTCTTCTTCCTGTTACTACTACCATAACTAGTAATACTACAACAACTTTGTTTAGAATCTCTTTTGAAATCGAAATCCCAGATATGGACGTTAGGATGGTGGACGTATCGTTGAACTTATGGTTCTCGTTTTATTGAAGATCATAAACTAAGATCATTCTTTTAACACATGTCTGGATTCAATAAGAGTATTGAATAAACATTTTCGATCTAGCGCTTTCGACCATGTTCCTGCTTTTTGGTTTTTTAAATTTCTTTTAATGTACAGCATTATAGCGTGTCTGCCTTATGGTGACATTACGAACAAGATGACACACTAATGAAATTCTTCACTGGGTCCAATGTATCTATCAGTTAAATTCATATAAAATCCTTGAGTCATTTTTAAATGTCCCTTTGGTCAGAAGAATGACCAGTTGGTACACGGGATAGGGTGGCCAGCATACGGATTTGTGCATCAGAAGAAAAACATGAAAATAGTCAATATCGTCATCACTGATAAGTCTTTTCCGTATAAAACATTAGATAATACAAATGTCATTTACGAGTTTTCTTGCCCCTTGGGGGATTGTGTCAATTACAATGCACAAATATCTAATTCGTATGTTGGCTATACGCTTATCATTTATCTGGTCAAAGTGCCATTTGTGCTCACATTAATCAACACAGGTTGCTAGGTACTGGTGTTTGTTTTAATAAACGCCAAATAGATCTAACTACGATTGAAGAAATCTCTCTGAGTATGTATGCTCCGCGATTACTCGACAACTTGCCATTGTGCGAAGTTGACATTTGCTAAGTCAGCACGAAAGACATTGCAGTGTTAGATTTGAAGTTGTTTGTATCAGAAGCTCTCGAGTAATCTTATGAAGATAAATATTTATGATTATAGATTCTTTTTTCATACTTTTTATTGATTATCTCCCTATCTCTTTTAGAAATATTTAAATTTAGATATACAATATAGAATGACAACACTGGGGAAAGTTAACTAGCACACTTCGAAGCCGTAGCTTATGACAGACAAATTATTTTACATGATAATTATGACAGGTAGCACACACACCATAAGGTCCAACCCTTTACATACATACATACAGCACTAACGAAGGATTTCTGTGTAGATATATAGATATTCATATGGGGGAAAGGAATTTAGAAATAAACATTTAAAAATTATGTACACTCATTTCAATCTTGCTCGTAGATGTAATATATATAAGAGAGAGATTATGAAGTGGTCACGTGTAGATGTAGTGCATATATACAATGTAGATACAGAGTAAATAGTGTACTCACAAGTAATACAACAGAGTAAAAAAAAAAGAAAGTAGAACGACTTATAGACTCAAGCCCTCAAAATCGGAGGCCCACGTCAATTGACCAGCCTACCCGCTATCCCCACCTACCCGGGTCTAGTCAAAATAGGGGAAACTGAGGCTTGCTGGGCCCTGGGTTATGTCGAATAACAGGCCTTTTTTTTATTATTAAAAGCAGTTGAGATCACATGGCCAAGTAGCACAATTGCCCACCTTCTTGCAAACGAGGGGGATAACTTGCCCTGGCATTAGACAAATTGGTTCTTGTGTCACGAGGTCAGCTATGAGCCAAAATATGTTACAATGATTTTGCCATTTATTGATATCATAAGATGTTGACGTTCGGTTTAACAGCCCCTCAATCAAAATATTCTCCCGACTGCTTCGAGTGCAAAAAGTGGCTGAGTAGCCCCGGTCCTTACTTACTCTTAAATTGAAATCGGGTTTGATATTTTAGACATTGCTTGAAGAACAAAAAAACCCTTTAATTTGACATTATCGTTTTACTATATAAGTTTCAATGACAAGTCCTCAACCCACTCCAGGTTGAATCCCTTGCCTTTTAAACAACGCCCCTGCGTTCTGACCAATGAGCTACTTAAGGATTTGGATAAAGATTTCTTAATTTTCAATTCTATTTCATCGTAATCACTTCTGCAATAGTTTTCTTTTTTTTTGGAAATTATTTTCGCTAAAATACACAATCACTCTGAATTAGATTAAGTTTAATTCAATTAAATTCCACTTCTACATTTTCTTTAAAGACTTGATATCTGATGGTTATCGCTGGAGATTGAGTGACAGCAAATCTTGTCAACTCTCCACTACCTTCCTATGTATCCTACATCATTTGTGTGTTTGTAGAGTTTTCACACCAATAGTAACTGGTAGTCTACGCTGGAGATCAAGTGGAAATAAGTTTCCTCAACTCTCAAGGACTTTATTCGATATTCTACGAGTTTTTAGTTATGCTATCGTCTGGATGGCCACGATTCCCCCTCAGTTCTTCCAATTCTTTTTACTCGATTCTTTGTGACCGTCCCAAATATTCCAACACCGATGGGCACAACTGTCAATTTCAAGAATCCATTGAATTTTCATTCATTTCTGCAGGAGCAATTGATGATAGTTGTATATTCCATGAATTCGTGGTTCGTCTATTTCCAACAAATGAAACTGTGGTAAGTAAGAGATCGCACGTATGGAAAATGCTTCGCCCATCCCACCAATAACCATCTCATTCAATATGAACAAATTGAGAAAAATATTCTGTGCGTTTATGGTTCTCTAACATAAAACTGGTTCAATGTCTTCCATCTTCAACCAAATTTCCGTATGATTTTGACCATTTTCATTTCATTCTCCTTTGTGTAGAATTTCATCCAGAATTCATTTATCATGTGCAAAAACCATGCATTGGCTCATTTCAATTCATTCATTTTTTTTAGTATCCTAAAATATAGAGAGATAATTATGAATGACAAGATAATCAAAACATGTCAACACAGGAGAATTATCAGAATTTTCTAGTTTACATAAAATTAGCAAATAACAGTCTTAGAACTTAGAATTAGATTTTTAGAAATGATATTTCCTTATTGTATGAATATGATTGCCACAAAAATTACTAAATCTAGAAAAAAATATCCTTTGATATTTCATTTACCCATTCGGTTTCATTCATCCCCAAAATGATTCTTTTCACCCATGGGTGAATTATTCTCCAGTTTGAGAAACAATGCTTTAACATATAACGTTACAGTAAGAAAGGTAAACTTCGGTCTTGACACTTCGCACTCTGTTTCCAAAGACTGAAACTTGGGTTAGCAGCTTTAACACAAAAAAGCGAGAACCATAAGTTCAACGATGCATCCACCGTCCTTAAATCCCCGTGATTTCTGATTTTGAAAGGGTCTTAAACGAAGTAGTAGTAACATTACTAGTTATGGTAGTAGTAGCAGGAAGGAGAGAAAAGTGACGATGGTTCACCCGGAAAATAGTAAATTTAAATTGGAGAGCACAATTTTTTATCAATAATTTGTCCTGGAGTCTTTTTGTATGGTTAGTACTTTTTAATGAGTGGGCTTTACATGAGTATATATAACACCTTTAGCTATAAAGTCGACTGGAAATTGAAAGTTTTAGCCATTTTTGCAGACGGTTTTAGCTGACACATAATCTATTAATCAGACAGGATGTTATTTTAATGACGTCACTCATTCTTCCCTTTCCTATTTCAGTTCTTTACATAACGGAACCGACCAACCGCAAATCATCTGATAGAGATGCATGGACACATCTGAAAAGAGAAAGCATAGATAGCATTATTACTGACATTTAGAAACTGAATAGCATATAAAATCGCTGTGACATTTTTCTGGAAAAGAATAGTCGTATGAATGAACAAAACAAAATACAATTTCTTCTCTGTGGTTTATTTACAAACCTTTTCACGTGCAAGATGAAAAAAAAAAACACCATGCAAATCAAATTGACAAATTTTCGCAGCCTTTCCCAAAGAAGAGGTTTATACTGTCAAAAGTTAAAAAAAAAAGAAATATAAGGTCAACAATGCTACCACCATCCGAGGTAGTAGGAGGAGGAAGAGCAACCAGTCTTCCTTTGATTCAATTGATTCTCGTACTAGTAAAATATTGCAATGTGAAATATTCTGCAAGTATCATTTTAAATAAAAATTGTAAATGGCCATTTTTGATTTTCTTTCTATTCTGTCATCATAATCAACTGGTAATAAAATGATTGGGATAGATTTTCTTCTGATGCGTCACACGTATTATGAAGTTGCACCTTTTAAAGACATCATATCTTTTAATGACACCATACCTCTTCCTTCTCTCCTATTATTGTTGTTCAAGGTAAGTGGGACCGACTGACCGATCAAATAGCGTCTAATAGAGGTGTGTGGCTACATCTAAAAATCAGCAATACAGAGAATAGTGGTTCTGGGCCTTTAGAATCCCAAGTAATCTCATCGAAAAAAAAAAAACAAACATTTGTAGCCCAACTGTATATACTAGGTTACCCATGTTCATAGATTCAGTTAACTAGTGTTTTCGATTTGCTAGTCGGATATTTTAATCTGTACGCCAAGAGTGTTTTGATTTTACTTGGAGTATTTTTAAAAAAATCTGCTTGCCTTCGTTATTGATTTGCACGGGGAAAAGTATGGTCAACCCACATGAAGAAAAAATCACTGATATATTTTGATTTCTATAAGATGTTTTATTTTCTGAGAAAACAAAATACTGAATACGTTTCACAGGATGATTCTCGAGTTACAAATGGTGGGTAGGAAGTATTTTCTATCAACATAATTCTCACCTTCAAGTGTGAGAATCAACTGTTACGAACAGAAAAAACAAGAAAATCACTCTGTTCATTATATAAGTGAATTGAAGAAAAAAACAAAATGATTACTATTGCTTTGCATTAATATTTATTTTGTTATTCTTACTTACAGTTTTCATAGCTCCTTCAGGGTACCATGCCAACTGTTACATTTCACAACAGAATTTCACGAATTCTGCCCGTCTTCTTCGTCATCAATCTGGGTCTGATTTTACAAGTACGAGGTTATTCCAAAGGAGCTCCTCCCGAAGTATGTATTGACATGTTCCCACGTCACAATTCCCCGGCAAGAAACTCCACTCCTCCTTTTAACATCAAACTCTCATCAACGAACTATTCTCCGAACCAACTGATTACAGGTGAGATTTTTTCCTCTTGTAAAAACTATAAAAACTACCGTTCGTAGTGAATGATGAGACTCGTCGTAGAAGCTCCATTATGGAAATCTTTGAATTGAAGAATTTTCTTGGATTCCTTGGGCGACCATTTCCCAGTAGCTATTTCAAATGGCTGAAAGTGGCTATATTTTTCAAAATATGGCTGAAATTGGGTACATTCCATTTCCAGCTAACACTATACGCCCACAAAGTTATTACAATAATTACTAATTTACGACTTCAGGTACATATTTTTTCAATTCCTTTTCCAGTTACTATTGAAAGTGTATCAGGGACAGTTTTAAGAGGATTCATGTTGGCCGCTCGACGCAAAGGACAGTTCGAGAATTTTGGTCGTTTTATCCCAGTTTTGGGAACGCACACTATAACTTGCTACAACAAGGTAAGCCAGAATACAAAATTCTTTGTTTATATATATATATATATATATATATATATATATATATATATATATATATATATATATATAATGCTCCTCTATTCAGGGTTGAGCACTCTTTAAGTGAGGTAACTCATCCACTGTAAGCGTATGCAATGCTGTTCTATAGGAATTAAGCACTCTGGCGGATGAGGGATTTCTGTGTAATTTAAATACATCGCTTAAATTCAGCCTTACTGCCTGTCCAGATCCGTAGGCCAGGGGTAAGGGTCTAAAGTGAAGGTTTCAATTCTGCCTAGCGGTACTGGATGGGATAATGGAAAGTCTATAGCTACACTGAAGAGATGTAATACACGGAAACAGCAGTCTGTGGATGACACAATAATATATATATATATATATATATATATATATATATATATATATATATATAAGTTGTTCTGCTGTCTGCCCCTTTGGCTATGTGTGTAGCACGCATACAGACCGCACCAATGGAGCTAGAAGGCTGACAATTTAAACACTTACTCATTCGTCTAGAACCTCCCGAACAGAATAGTTTTTTAGTGAGCAGGGGAGACTCAATGCTCCGTTCACACTTGCTCTTTTAAAGATCTAGATTTCTTAATGATGTAACAAAAGGCAAAGGACGTTGGTGCCACGTGACAGTTTCTATTGAGTGACTAACCAGACCTATTTGTTTTTTATTGAACGAGAATAGGCCAACCTAACGAAACAGGAATCGAAAAGTTCCAATCTATTTGATCACTAAAACTCTGATACGGCATAAATAATATTCTTGGTGTTGAAGTTCCAATAATGACACGCCGGCAGTCTAGGTTGTTCACCGTGAAATCTCCCTAGCAGCGTTCTCACCCTGGGATTACCATATTTTGCAGCTGCGTTGCCAGTTAAGATGTTTTTCTTTTAATTTTTATTTGACTCACTCATAAACGTACATTACAGATTGAAGTCTGAATTGAACAAAAACTAGCGTGAATGCGGCTGGACACTAACTAAGGGACCAATTTAGCATTAATACACATTGTGAATCGAACCCCCACTAAAAACCTGTTTATGGGGAGTATTTTATAAGAACAAGAAAACGATTTTTTCTAGACATAATAAGGAGTAAATGTCTAAATTTATGTCAGATTAAATATTCATTCGTCTATAATATAATTGTCTACGGGAAGAACAAAGAGCAATTATGGAGTGTAGACATTTTACTTACAGTCTGATTCAGAATTGTGTCCTTTTTTTCTGTTGATGTGTATGTTTATAAGAACGGGGGCTTTCAGGTATATGTTCTTCCAGATGCCTTTCTCCCCAACTTCTCATCAGTAAACCTTCACTGATGTCTGATAAATGTGAAGCCCAAAACATTTCTGACCTAAAGTGTCCATATAAATGGTTATTGGTCAATAAAATGTCCTTAAACTCTGACAAAACAGAGCTATTCTTCTTCAGAAAACCCGCAAAGAAAATACTTGTAAGTATAAAAAATAAAAATAAACGGCCAAAAAATCAGCCCTAATTTCCTCATTAAATATCTCGGTGTGCACATAAATGAATTTCTTGACATCAGACTTTGACGGTCTATTTGAATTCTCAATAAAACTAGACCATATCTAATTCTCACAAACTATTATCCTTTTACCATACTACATTCTCTTCCTCCTTGTTATATGGATATCTGGTCTGGGGCCTTACTACCCACACTATACTAAAGAGAATTGAAACGCTACAAAATACAGAAATTAGAATTATAGCTCATAACAATAATACTATAAAAACATTGATAGCTTTTATAATAACATTAATGACAATGTATTTACTATAAATCATGTGACACCTTATCTTAAAATCCTCAAAATGAAACATAGTATAACCTTCAAAAATTGCTTATTATTATACCAATCAAAAACTTCCTGATAGTTTTTAATTTTTTTACATTTCAAATGGAAAAAAAACTCTATTAATTTTCGACACATATTAACACAGATATGGAAAAAAATCCCATTAGACATACGGCAATATTTGCTCGGATCAACTCCATGAAAGTCTTTTCCTCCCAAAAGGATCAAATGAACATGAGCAAAAATATTTCATGGAATCTGATTAATAAATTACTATCCACTCAATTTGATTTTATTATCTGCTCTGGGAATACCAACTGCAATTGCTGGTTATTCTGAGTACTGGAATGTAAATTTCACCTGTTGAAAAATATGTATATAACACAAGGTACTATTTTATGAAAAACTACGAAGGTGGGTACTACTTGTCAGGCAATAAGCCTAATTTGTACCCTCCCCACCAATGATAAACAAAAATGAAGAAAAATTGTACTTATGATGTGTCATGTTCATTGGCGGAATGAAATAATCATTATAATGAATTCTCCATGTTTGTGGGTTTTTACAGTAACTCAATAAAAACGGCACATAATAGCGGAATTTTATCGACACAATAATGTTGAAATGTTCTAACATAAAGTAATTTTCAGTCCAATTGGGCCACTGGTTTCTAAGTGATTAATTAAATTAAGAATAAATTGACAAATGTCTGTCCAGGTGAATTCATTTCATTAGCCCATAATAACAGCTCTTTATAAGAGGAATAGGCAAATAATTATAATATAAATCTTATGAATAGAAAAAGAGTTGACATCGAGTATAAAGTCTCGTAGAGGTGGCTTCTAAGCAAGGTCTTGTGAATTGATGTTTTTGTGTTGTCAGCAATAACTTTCAAACATCATATTTTTTTTTACTGCTTTCTTTTTGGATTCTTTAAATAAACGTACAATTCTCTAATATTTGTCTATTTAATCCATTTTACAGCAAGATTCAGCGATTACGCATTCCCAAAATCTGAAAAGAACAAACCTGGTATTTACCTGGGAAGCACCGGCAACAGATGTAGGAGAACTCCAAATAATGTAAGCATAAATAGATGAGAAAAAGTCATAACATTCAAGAAGAATAATAAAATGCAAGAAAAAAGTGATTTCAATCAAACTTCCAATAAAACCTTAATTTTAAATAACATGTCAATAGAAGCCTAGCTTCCAATAAAAATTAAAAAAAAAACCAACTTACCTGCTTAAGCAACGTAAAAATTCCATTAACTGGATCAAGGCTAAAAACTTTTCCTTCTGTATTTTGGGAGGATCAAAATAATCATGATATTTATAATAATATCCGTAACTCGCAGAAATGAATCGCGATAGCCTGCACGTGTACCAGAACTAATTATCTGAAAAATTATCTGAAAATTTCTTTGAAAATTATCCAAAATCATCTTTAAAAATCGATCTTTTATCTAAAACTATCTAAAAAATACCTGTGCTAGATTCGGGCATTGTTGGTCAGAAATCACTACAGAGACTCAACAAAAAACAAACAAACAAACATTTCTTTAAAAAAAAAACAAGGTAATGTTTAGTGGTATACTCATAGAAAATTTCAAGTTTGTAACTCCATAAAATATGGCCAGTAGCACCCGGAGACACACATACACAGACGAGCAGAAACAGAAGAATCTGATGATAACTTGGCTGGTTGGTCAAGTGGGCTACATCGATTTGATACACGAAACGTTCCTTGCAGATGTGCTGACTTTTCTATTGTATTTATCAATCATGTAACCCATTTCATTTAATCATATCTGACAATTAATTTTCAACAATGTTATTAGTTTCATAATCTTTAAAAATATGATTTTTTTCAACTTTTGTGACTTTTCATCTGTCATGGGAACTGAATGCTTAATTAACAAATGAACCCCTTAAAAAAGGGCATCTGTGGCAACAACCTCGGACATATTTATGACATTAAAACGGCCAACAACACTGTTCTGACCTAACATTTGCTTCCATCCAAAACTAGACAATGAAATGGGAACTTTACGTCCTCAGGAAATCGACGGCGTCGACCTTTCTGAAATATCACCATTTACGACAACCACCAGAAGAAGGCTGTATGGTACAACGACCGAAACGTGTTCAAAAGATGAAGATAAAAGTTCAAAAACACTTATACAAAAGATGCTCTTGTTTGGCATTATCTCTCTCTCTCTATCTATCTATCTATCTATCTATCTATCTATCTATATATATATATATATATATATATATATATAATGTAAAAATGACGAGGTTGTTTATGTATGGATCGGCACTAAACAGCTATTCTATTTGGTAATTCATTCTTGAATAATTCAAGAGTCCTAAGTTTGATTTTTAAAAAGTCTTCACTCAACTCGATCAGTTTTAATGTGTGATCAAACATAAAGTCTCAAGAGTTTATATGATGTCATCTTCTTAAAAACAAAATAAATTAATGAATGGATGCGTGAGTGCAAACAGATAAGTTAGTATATATGCTTATTATATGTTCAAATATACATGATGTGTGTGTGTGTGTGCATAAAATTAATCCAATGCTTTTTCCTCTTACAGCGGAACTCTTTTAGAGAGTGCATATATCTTTTGGGTTAATGTGAAATCAGAGGTATTGCAGCCATCATTCCAATACGAAGCACCTGTATTCTCCTCATCCCCAGACAATGCAATTGTATCCTCAGTAACAGTTGGTATCTTTTCATTTTTATCTTTAAATAACCCAGTAAAATATCGCAAACTGGTTCAGGCAATAATTGTTTCGTTTTTTGTTTGTTTGTTTTTTGTTTTTGTTTTTTTTAAGATCTTTTCAAATTTGCGAAAGGTTAGAGATTGGTTGTTTTTGATTGAACATTATTAATAGACTTTCGCTGACCACGCCGATGAGAAAACCCGTCGTTTTGCTCATGTAAGCCCAGTAATTTCAATTTCAGTTCACTAAAACCTTTGCCCAGTGGTGTAGGCCTGTTGGAACGCGTGGGAACGGAGTTCCTTTACTTTGTTTGGAACTTTAAACTACAATAAATCTATCTTGGAATTTTTGAGATGAGGTATTATTATTATTTCCATTAATATTCGGACCATCCTCATCTTTGTTGTTTTTCATACAACGTTTCGGCCGTTGCACTCTACGGCCTTCGTCAGGTATCATCTGGGAGATTTTTGGGAAGTAACGAACCGAACCCTTTATTTATCCGACGGGGGTATATTGACCGTACGCCCTTCTTTTAGCGTTAGTAGTATTGTTATACTGTCTCACACTAGGATCGAACCTAGTACCATCAGATTACTTAACAGTAATTTGTCTGATGCTGTAACCACTGCGCTATGTGTCCATTTATCTATTTATACTCTCAAACTAACCGAAAAAAATGCATTGTAGCTACGTATATATCGAATCATGGCAACCCTAATATGAGCCAACTTGAAGATTGCATATACATCCGGGTACTGCACCCATTCACTTCTTTTATTTCAGAACAACACCACTGCTTTTTGACCTCTTGTTATTTTTTCAAAAATAACTCAATGATTTTTTTTCCCCCTTCAAATCTATCTGTTCGTTTTTTTGTTATTTTTCTTGGGAGATGGGGGTCAACTTTGCTTTCTTGTCACTTCAATCGGAGAGACCAAGAGGCATAGCAAGAAGGGGCTGTTGTCCCCTCTCTTTATTGTGAGGGATGCGTCTATAATGCCTGTTAATAAATAATCGAAGCTTCTCCTAGGAAATGGCGTACCTGCCCTTCCCCAGAACAGTCTTTGTCCCCGAATGCCATCTTTACCCCCGGGCGCTGAGAACCCTTAGTCCACTATTGGAGACACTCACCAAATGCAGTAACTTCTCAGTTTAATTTGACAGTATTTGAGAACACTTGAAGTAATTCCACCTCGAATCCTATAGAATATGAATCACTTTTCGTAGTATTATTTAAGCTGAAAGCATGATGAAATCAGCGTTTTTGTTGAGAGCACAAACTTCGTAATTAACAAATACTTTTCTCTCTTGGTGGATTTTAAAATTCTTGTTTTGTTTATTACAGGATGTAATGCCTTTCATGCGAATGAATACAACTTGATAAGTTTCTCTTTGAATTCCAACGGTGATTCTCGCCGATTTGATTGGCTTCTCACTGAAATCTACGTTTTCAATCATGAAACAAAAATTTCTACTTTTTTTGCAGACGACCTCGCTTCCGCCTGAAGTGAATGAAATTCGCTGCAAATCATCAAGAAACTGTCTCATTCAGTGGAAAATGGATGAAGACGCTGGTGTGACCGAATTCAACTTTAATTTAGAATCATCAAATGCAAACATGTACATTTCTTTGGGTTTGTCCGACGATGTCAAAATGGTGAGTGAACAAAATCTATTTTGATTACCGAAAAAAAAAAAGTAGAAATTCAATGGTTATGTAAGGTTTGCAGGCAATTTATATCCAGACTTTGTTAGAAACAGTCAACCAAAACTGTCACCCAAAACTGTCAAAATAGGTTTCTCCAGTTTTCAAGTTAGTCTGGCTATATATGTATGGATAGGCTGCTCCATATTGCTAGAGTGCTGAATTTTTCAACATTTAATTTTTATTACACCAAGAAAAAACTTTTTTTGTTTTATGTCAAAATTCACCACGTAAATAGGTTTTTAGTTGGAGGTTCAGTTTGCACTGTAAGTTTATACCGAATTGGTCCTTTAGTTTGTGTCCGGCAGCATTTACCTATGATTTTTTTTCTTGAAACTCAGACTCTTCTTTAATCATAAATACGCAACAAAAGGCAAGAGAAGTTTCTTAACGATTGATCACCCCTTTTCCTATCTTTTAATTGATCACCTCGAACACAGCATGCTGCCAATAGAAGTTGGTCATGTAACTATCCATGCTTAGAACAGTGTTATTCAGTTTGAATAATATCTAAATTTCATTAAATTTGAGTGGGTTATCCGCCTGGATATTGGTGATATGTTATCAGAAACCTAAAGATTTCAAAATAGTACGTGGAACCTGTATTTTATTGAATACTCTCTTTATCTTAATGTTCAGTAATATTCAGAGTGTTCCCGAAATAACGACCGATTTGTCTTGAAACAATTCCATTGGTGCAATAAACAAACTAGATCGTTAAGATTCAATATGGCTACCTTTCAATTCGGTGCATTTATTTATGAGTTACAGATCTGTACAAATGTTGACAAAGTTCAACATCGACGGTGGCAACTTTTTATATTTCAGGAAAGAAAAGTCAGGTGATTTCATCGGCCTTTCAATAGCACCGCGTCGTCCTTGGGTAAATTTGACGTTACTTTTAGGACACCCTGTATGATTCTGCCCCAAATCTTTTCTATCGTTATGAAGAGCGAGAAGGGTTCCTTGCTTTATTAGTTGTGAGATATATGAGCAACGTGAGAAACTTAGAGATGGCATACAAAGGAATTTGCCCAGCTCCGAAATTTTATCCTCCGTAAATCTGCTTTTTGGCCGTTTAGCAGAAAATTCGTCAGTTTTAAAATTTGACATTTTCTATTTGCCAGCGGATAATGCCCGTACCCGCAGTCATTATGATATATATATATAATCATGTACAATATAATTAACGATGAATTGAAAATTGAAAAAAGCAAACAGAATTCTTACTTTAAATCATAATTTTTCGGGTTAAACTGAAAAAGGTTTTCCATTTTCTCTTTTCATAGGGTGATGACAGTGTGATGGAATGTCTCAGATATCCAAACGGTTCGATTCTTGCTCAACTGTCATTCAACGATGGTCACAACAATGCACTTGTACGTCGTATTCGGTTTTCTTTCTGTCTTTTTCTCCGGAATGAAACAAATTCTTTCTCTTTCTTTCTCTTTCTTTCTCTTCTTTCTCTTTCTTTCGACTTTTTCTTTTCTGTCTTTCCATTTTTCTGTCATTCTTTCCGTCTTTCTTTCTTTTCCCTTTCGATCTCTCTTTTTTTTTCCTTTTGTCTTTTGATCTCTTTCCATCTTTTTATTTCTCTCGATCCTTCTTCCTTTCCTTTTGATCTTTCTGTCTGTTTTCCCTGTCTTTAGAGAGAGGGGGGATTGTATATTACCTAACAACACACGAATCCGAAAAGCCATCATTTCACAATGTCATTAGAACATTTATCGTTATAAATTAAATGCTTTGTGTATCCGTTCTGACTTCCTAATACGTCAGCAACCGGATCACTCAATCAAACGCTGACTAATTCATAAAATCTACATTAGAATCTGTTCAACAAATCTGCCACAAAAACTAAATGAACCAATGTGATCAATGAGCAAGCAAACAGAAAAAATGCATATATGCCATCATGTTTTGATAATTCAGAAAAGGCATTTTGCTGACTTTCTATGAAGCTGCTTTTCCATTCACAAAATTTATAAATACTCGACTGGTTACTCCCCCTACCGGACAGAGTAAATTGCCGTCAAAAAATAAAATATATGGAATTCAGCTAGAGTTTAATCCCATTTGTTCGAAGAAAAATACCCGATGATATTTGCTACTTTTAGATTCATTGAGCCGAAAGTCAACAAAGTAATTATTCTTTTCACTTACAGCCTCTCTCTATGAACGATACCAAAGTACCCACTGTTAACGAAATATCTTCTTCTTACGCTTCCCTCCTCTATATGAACGATACGAAGTCCCCACTCGCTCTGCGATTAAGTAGTTTTTTTTTATTTGCGCCCACTGGATCCAGCTAAACAAGTGAACACAAAATTTGGATCCGTTTTAGTATGGATTTACATTACTAGTCGAACTCATCCCCCTTCCCTAATGAAACATACTTATGGGGCGATTTTCAAAAACTCACTTAAACCTGCCTAGGGGTTAAATTGGTACACACTGAATATTCCATTAATTTATGTCGTAAAGTCTCTGTGGTAAGTTATGTATGGAAGGGCAGAATTTTGTGAATAAGACAAATGAAAAAAATCTGTAATCCTTTCTTTTCAAGAACTTCACGAATGAAAATATTCCTCGTGAAATATACTCTTCTTCTCTAATCTTACCATCATTCTCAACTCGACTTTATTTTGTAAAGTCCTTACTTGGGTATTGTGTGGGGAATGTGGGAAGGCAGTTGTGTTGTTCGTTTTTCTTTTTTCTCTCCTCTCTCATTTAGATTTTAGGAAAATGCATCTTGGATTTATAAAACCATTCTCTTCTTTCCCTGAGACTAAACAAACGAAACAATGACTTTGTCTGTAAAAACGTGTACGTGTTTTAGTATTGATATGTAATTCATATTTAGGACCCCCCCCTTATAACATATGCTGCAGGCCTTGCACTAGATTAATCCATCCGCCCATCCAGGTTTTTAATTTAGAAATCTTTAATCATGTTTAAATTCTAAATCAGATTTATCTTCCATTGTTTTAAAAAAATTATCACTATTTTTTGCCTTCATTTTAATTTTATTAGTTACTTTTTATTTATTTATTTTTTTCCTCATACCGATTACTCACTGACTGTGAGCAAATGATCTTAATCAGATAATAAAGAATAAGCCTAGGGTGGGATTCAAACCCACGTCCCAAAGCCATGGGGAAGCACCGTTTAGCAAAAAAAAATTACAACTATTAAAACTAAATTGAAGGTAAAAAGTAGTCGCAAAAATACAAAAAAGTAGTGATTTGTAATACCTTATCTAATAAAAATATAAAATGTTTATATTTTTCAGGTTTCATCTGAGTCTGTGACATTGACTTCTGCTTCATTTGAAAATGGTTGGCTGAGATGTTCCTTTACCCGACGCAATAGGGTTAACAACCCCAAAATCTTTAACCTTTCGGGAAATGAGTGGTACCTGTTGGTTGCTATTGGCAAAGTGAACATAAGTACTTCAATTTGATTTTCTCTTTAACACCATGATTGTTTTTAAGAAACATCAAATTTCACTTGCCGGTCTTTTCGATCACCTTTACCGTGTCGGAGGGACATCCATATTTTCAGTGCTGTGTCTTTATGCTGAGTACCTTTTTTTAAGTCCTTTGGATTGGTCATCGATTAAACCACGTATTGGCAACCATCTAGACATCTATATAAAATATTACATCATTTTTCTCGGAAAGTCAATTTCAAAAAACATATTGTAACATTACTATTGTTTCGGCTCCACAAATCACCAATACAATAATTGTAATTCATATGGATGTCTAAAATGGACGTTAAATAAGTTTTCTGTGATACAATCAACATTTGTGAAGTGAATATGTAGCCCGAATAAAGAAGAAATTTTTTTATGTGGCCCGTTAGATCAAAAAGTTTGCGGCGGTTGCTAAGCGGGTCTCGCTGAAGTCCAAATGACATTTTTTTCTCTGTATACATGCTGTCATTAAGACTACTGTATTTTTTCCATAAGTTTGTACATATATTTGGGTTCGTCCTAATCCTTCGTGAAAAATTGCCGGACCGTTCCCAGTGACCGGACAATTATTTACATCATTGCTGTAGCTCTCATATGCAACGTTGTCTTGATCTCTCACATGAATAAGTGAAGTTTTTTTTTCAAGTTAGTTTTATTTCAGTTTCATCTGTCATATTTACTATTGAACAGGATTGTTTCTTTCGCCGATTACGAAATGCACTTCCGTTTGTACTTATAAATCTCGAGCAACTTGTTCTTCTCATTCTAAAGTATATCCTCCATAATATTATCCGAATTATCACTCCTGTTACAATTATTATTATTATTATTATCATTATTATTATTATCATTGCTGTTTGTTTAATAGCTGCATTCGATATCATTTATCACAATAATTTGCTTATTCCTCTTATTTTCTCCAAAAGACTGTTATTGGCAATTAAGATTTGGAGTTATCTCCCTTGAACAGGCATTAGTTGTCAATTTATGAAATGTTTCATCGCTAGCATGCCACGTTGGTTGACAAAAGAAAGTGTGTGAGTGTGAACTGGGGCTCATAACTATCTTAACATGTTCAAGCAATAGCAGCAAAATCTTCTTAGTCAACCTTAAAAGGGGCACATAATATTCAATATTGAAATTGATTATAAAACAGTCTCCATCAGATGTCAAGGTCAATAAACCTTATCATGTAATGTTCTTTTTTCCAAAAAGATATCGTATAAATTCAGAAAAAATGAGACAAAAATTAACACACCATCACTACAGAATAGCAAAATTACATACAAACCCTAACACACAACCATAAGCCAAAAAAAAACAAAACGATATACACCAAAACCAAAGAAATATTTTTATAAAACCCCCAAGGAAACCCCACCCTCCCTCACACCTTACAATCACATTAAAAGAATGAAATACATGAACAAATAAACATGGAAACAATTTTTTAAAAACGAAACATTGAAACTGAGTCTAACTGATTGTGTCTTCAATAATGTAAGAACCTTTGATTAATGGTGCATTTCCTGATCATAAAACTATTCACTATATTATCTCAAGCGGCTCTTTAAAACCAGGATTCCTAAGTATTACCTCTTCCTAGTTCGAATCTCTTTATTTTATTACACTTTTTCTCTCCCCAACTGGAATGTCGCCATGGCAACCAGTCTCATGGAGACCTGACCACTAGATGACCTCTACTCATACGTGACCTACCAACGCTGAAGATGAATCTTTTTTGCTTCGAAACACGTCTGGAATAACTCAGACATTTACATAATAATGTGAATAAACCACTCCATATACACAACACACTATGGTTGTCTCAACCTTTGGTAACTTGATCTCATGATGAACATGGGGTAAGTGGCGCTGACCTCTAGGAACTTTGAGGTCGAGCTAATTTTAGCTTTTTCAAAAAGATCAATTTCGGTATTTTCAAAACTAACTGAGACGATTGCATCCTATAGGCTTCAGATTTGTATACAGGGGTAATAAGACTACAGTATGAACATAGGGTTGCTGGTCAGGTCAATTTAGATACTTCCGATCCACCAGTTGCGCTCCCTACTTCAAGAATTTACTCTATAATCCGTCAGTATTGATTATTTTTTCTCTGGGCAACGCCGGGTATCCCAGCTAGTGTATATATATATATATATATATATATATATATATATATATATAATGGCTTGACCCTGAACAGATGTCCACGGGGCGAGTTCCACGTCTTTTCAGGTCGACGGGGCCTGTACGTAAGATGAAATGCAACGTGTGCATTGCCAACCCCGTCCTTAAAAACAAGTATTTGCATGTTGTGGTTCACCATGAAAGCTCTTAGATTGTAGGTTTGACAGGGGTTTCCTTCTCCTGGCTGATTCCCAAGCTAGATATAACGGTCTGCCACCCCTTTGCGGGAAACGGTAAGTGCCTAAACAGGTTGTAAAAAAACTACCTCCCTTTTTGGGTAGTATCACGACTTTACGGTTGTCGATGAAATTTGGGCACATTACTTCATATAAAAATTATATATATATATATATATATATATATATATATATATATATATATATATATATATATATATATTGAAGCACAAGTATGAGAGACACTGCTGTTCCGATTCAGATGTC
Source organism: Thysanoteuthis rhombus (assembly GCA_963457665.1). Lineage (NCBI taxonomy): Eukaryota > Metazoa > Mollusca > Cephalopoda > Oegopsida > Thysanoteuthidae > Thysanoteuthis > Thysanoteuthis major. The sequence goes on along the minus strand of OY735204.1, from coordinate 75,947,473 downwards.
AGAGCTGCTATATTAATCATATGAAATAATAATAAAAGGTGAAAGGTAATTTTGATTAGAATCTAGCTTTCACTGTTACTGTTGGTCAACCATAATTCTGGATTTTTTTCATATAAATGCTGACAATGTACTTCTATATTTCTCTATATTTTAGATCTACCCAGGCAAAAAGATTACCATTCCATAAGATTCGCTTCAGAAACAAAAATTGATCTGTCGAAAAATGAAGGCCTCCTTGGTGTTGGAAGTTCGGACACAGCGATCCTAGTCAGCGTTCATGGTAACATTCTAATCTTTTTCATTTGATTTATCATCTTTGCTGATGTATAGGACGCATTTTTATGCATTTTCTTTGTCTGTACAAGAACCGTCACTTGCGATATATAAAACAAATTCCGAAAATAAAAGAATCTTTCGAAAACCATGTTCGACTATTTCGAGTAAAAAATCTTTAGGTCGATTTATATCTTAGTTTTATCCGTGGTTTTTGGCGTAACTTTTGACAAATTTATTTTGCTCTCCAGACAAGAGAAATTAAACTTCTGCAAGGATGTGTTGCACACAAAATTGTGAACTCAAACCAACCTTATTTAATCAAACTCGTGCGCACAATTACACATACATACGAACACAGACATAGCTTATACACTTTAAGAGCCCTTTAGAAAGTCTTTTTTGTCCTAATAAAATCACTAAGCAACAAGGATGCAAAAAGTATCCGATACTGTTCAAAAGTTCATTTTAACATCTGACAGAGTTTAGACCAAAGATTAGAATGATAAAACTGATATTGAAATAACATTAAATATTGAAAAGTTAATTACAAAGTTCAGAAATATTTTGTCTAAATGAATTTCAGAGATATATTAGAATGTTAGAGTAGACTTTTTAAGATGTATCGGATACTATTGCACTCACTGTATACATGAAGTGTATATATTTCATTACAAAGAAAGTAACAAATGTCAACTTCACAAAGGTTATTTTGACTTGAGTTTTAACCATACAAACCTGATTGGATAAATATCTTTTAATTCCAATTTTCTCTTATTATAGGATCTTTAATGATTTTTGCTTGGGTCTTCTTCTCCAGTGTGGGAATATTCGCTGCACGTTACTCCAAAACAATTGACACAAAATTCAAAGGCGTTGCAGTATGGTTCCAGGTAAAAAGGCTAACGTTTTCTGATCATTTTTTTTTCTAATTCCGAATCTATCTCTACGGTAAATATAACACTCTCTGAACAATATCGCTGATGTAAAAATTAGCAAGAAATTAACTCTTTACAACATTTAAAAAAAGAATTATCCATTGATTGCAAATCAGTTAATCTGATGCCGTTGTATCCTTAATGAACGTATATAATTCTTTAAGAAGGTCTTTATACAGGGCGTCCATAAATTATCCCCACAGGTTTGAAAATCTATCAAAAATATAGGTATCAATTCAATTGAATAGGATTTGTTACAGAATAAAGACGAAATAATACATCTTTTTCTTCTAAAAACATTTTTACACTTCTACACCTGTGCTATTAGTCACACGCACATCTGGACGATATTCAATTTCCAGTCAGGTACGCGAATTTTTCTATGAAACAAATGGAGTGGAAGAAATGGACTGATTCCTTTGCTGCCTAGTTCACCTGATGAAAGTCTTACGAACTTCTTTTTGTGAGGTTACATTAAAGTCAAAGCAAGAAATCTGTCAAGCCGAATCCACCATTGATGAAGAGATGTAGGCTTACCTTTGAATTGAATGTCATCTAAACGTACTACGCGCGACAAATAGCGCCCATGTAGAGGTATACAAATGTTTGTTAAAATAATTTATCTTTATTCTGCAACAAACCCGTACAGTTATGTTAATATATGTATTTTTAATAGATTTTCAAAGTTATAAAGACTTATGGACAGCCTGTGCGTTTCAATCAATATTTGTAACATTTAGAAAGAAATAAAATTGGGAATAATATCCAAGTGTGGAAACAAACGCTTCAAATAAGAATAGATAGTGTGTGCAAGTTGAATATATTCAATGAGGTTTTTGTGAGTTGCCAAAAAGCTAGATTTACAATTAATAATAATAATGACTAATATTTTCCTTCGTCTTAAATTGTTTTTTTTTTCATCACAAAAAATTAAAATGGAATAAAACTGTGGTCAAAATTAATAATAATGATTCACTATACTCTTATTAAAGTAAAAATACTAAAAATGTAGCCTGCACTCCATTTAATTTTAAGTGATAATGATTTTTCATGCAGTTCATGGATACACATTGAATTTTATGGATTCCATTAAAACATCTGAATATGCATATTTTAGCTTTCAATAATACATTATCATGCGTAGAATATTTTTACCTGTGATCTTTCATACACAATGTATACTGATAGAGATCTGATATATCTCCCAGGAAGAAGATCCAAGGGAGGTCACTGTATGTATTTGAATGATATGTATGATTATCTCCCTTGTTTACGTGAAGTCATAACGAAGGTTGGTGCAAAGATAAATGCAGTTTCTCACCATAAACTTTAAAGCAGTGTATTTCAGCTTTGGATGAAAATTGATAATCGAAATAATCTTTAGAATCTACACATTTTTGCAAAACAGGAACTGGTCCATTAATTCCAGAAGCATAGATTTCTGGAGTCCTGGAACCAATGAATTCTTCGAAGAAGCTGCTGCTTGGTCGTTGAAGACCTTCCCTTGCAAAAGGAGGTCAAAATGCTTGGAAAAGCGGTAATCGGTCCGAGAAAGGTCTGGTGAGTGAGCTGGGTGAGGTAGAGTTTCGTAGTACATTCAATTTCTGTAGGGTCATTCGCATGACATGTCGGGCTTTTTTATTTTTGCAATCAGGTAAAATGTCGAAAAACTGTTGAATGGCCAAAGTTTAGTTCTTCTGTAAACTCTGGAGTTGTTTTGCTTAGATCCACAATTATAGCTGAAATATCAAATACTAACATGTCAACAACACCATGATTCATAAGAAAATTTTTACTCCTCTGGTAAAAGTACACGCAACACTGCTTGAAATCAAAAAATTGGTGACTTACAGATGACTTTTGAAAAACAGAAACAGTTAGATAGGCGATCATTTCTAATAATTATGATTTCAATGTATTATTCGTATACTCAGTAAGTGCACGTTCCAAAGCTGAACATTTTGAAGGGACCAGACTTGTGAGGGACAGCCTACAGCAATTGTCATTTAAAATGATTTTCCGTCCTTCGTACTATTCTACAGCTTCAAATTATTTCTGTTATTTAAATTCAAATATTTTATATCTAAATATAGATCTATGAATTCAGATATAAGATCATAATCAATTGTGTCTTATTTAGTTTTATTACATTTTCTGAGAACCACTGATCTGAACAACGTCAAACTCAACTATATATATATATATATGTATATATATATATATATATATATATATATATATATATATATATATGGCGAATATCAACTTTGTACAATGACCAGTTGTCGAGTCATCACGGTGCACATACACACATGCGTGCTGAGACTTCTCAAGTTATAGTTAGATAATCTTAAGTACAATTATCAATCACTGCATAAATTTGAGTGACTAACTTTTTGTGTACGCATTAATTTCCTTTGTGTGCACGAGCGCATCTCAGAGAGAACTATGCCGATGACAACCAACTCAATTAAATTAACTTTTTCTCCTTCATATCCTGATCATTCTCTGGATGCTGTCTGACATTTTCTTCCTGCAACATTTTAGCGAAAGGTCAGAGCCGGGCCAAAGCCGCCAAAACTTAGACTGTATGGATTTATTTTTTCCTACAATTATGAACCATTGGGTCGTCTGTGGTGCATCTTAATAATCTTAGGATTTATCGTATAAATGTTCCTACAGTAATATAGTCTATCCCTGAACATGCATGACGATTAAAACAGTAGCAATTTTACCTTCGGTGTCAATAGTGTTCGTATCCAATTGAAGACCTTCGAATACCAATGTGCAATTCAGATAGGTTATTTCTACTGTGCTACATAATCTCTCAGTCTCTGTAATAAGTCCATTTGTGAGGTAATAAAATCTATGAAGATCACTTGGTATAAATCATTTTTGATGAATATCTGCCTGCAAGTGTTCCATCACTTCTGAGAGGTGGTCAAGTTGATTCCAGCAAATACACTGTCGGCAAAATTATTGAAAAGCATCGTGAGATCGGTATCATGCAGAATATAAAGCGTTGTGGGCAGCTAAGGACCAAGGAATCATTGCGAGCATTTTGACCGAGAGACAAAAATCAGCTCAATATGCGACTGCTTCCAAACAGCTTATAGAATCCCAAATGAGATGTGCATTGGCGAAGACCCACCCATTTCATCTCGCACTGAAAAGTGACGGCTACAAGTATTTGTGGCGGTAAATAAATCATTTACCTGTTCAGTTAACTGCAAGAACGTTTTTCCTTTGCAAAAAGACATGAGGGTTGGACTGTGTGAGATTGAAGCTGTGCTCTATGATCCAACCGAAGTTCAATTACAAATACTTGGAAACAATATTGCTAAGTTTGGAGGATCTGTTTGGAGACACAACGTATACGTTTCAATACGTTAATGATGCCAAACACACGGCACAATCAACGGAGGCATTAATTTCTGGCCAATGATCCAAAGGTCCCCAAGTAACCTCTTCAGTGCCCTGACGTCATTCCAATTGAAAATCATCGGGTAATTCGAAACCAGAATCAAGATATGTTACACAGAGTTTCAAGGGAAGTTCTTGGGAGAATCTAAAGAGGCTTAGAAAAGATTATGTCCAACACATATGCAAAGCTTTATTGAATTATTGCTCAAGAGATTGGCTGTGATCAAGGATAAAGGAGAACCTATGTAATATTAATCACTGATTACATTTTAGTCCATGAATACGTTATTTCTTGTGATTTTTCTTTTCCTATCAGTATTTTCACGTTTGAATAAAATCCACGTTCCATAATACGCTATAATTTTTCTTTGTTGCTAAATAGTTTTGTCAATTTAATACCGTTAAATTTATTTACCGTGTTTTCTACCTAATATACTTTTCTATTTATATTGCGATTTCCTAGTTGTACCTTTAGGGTCATTAAATCCTAAATTTGTGCTGATATCATTTTGACCTCAACTGGACAGCATTGAAATTTGATGCATTACTCCATTGCAAATGTTGATAATGATAATCAATTTATTGCTTTTTTCTGTTTTTTCTTTGTTTGTTTAAAAGTTGATTTTGTTCATTTCAGCTGCACAGAATTTCAATGGGGTTGACTTTGTTGTTTACGGTGGTCGGTTTTATAATAATTTTTGTGGCTACGGAGGGAAAATACAGCCAAGTAAGTAATATAACTTCTACTTATGTTTGTTGTGTCCATTTGAGAAAAATAAAATAAACACGTTATCATTTTTGAAAATCTTGTCAGTTAAACATTCACCTCTTGCCGCTATGGAAAAAACTTTTTTCGGTCACTGGTTGTCCTGCGGCAGCCAAAGAATCCCCTCACCCAGAATCTTGTTTCGTGAAGCCAAGCCATGATTGTATCTATGGATTCGCAGACTACGTTTTATATACCATATTCCACCATGTATAATTAGCTACCATAGATGATCGCCCTTCATTCCAATTGAGCTTCAATTTCGAAGAAAGAAGGCATTATCCAGTGTATACATTTATTAAAATATGTATATCTATTATGTTTCCATAGATAATACGCAACTGAACCTTTTTAGACCAATATTTTCGGGAAAGGGCGTGTTATACATGGGAAAATGCGGTATGTGTATTCTTGAGTGAGCGGTAAATATTCAAACATGTACCAAGAGAATTCAGCTACTCTAATCAATAGATAAACAATTTAAAGACATTTTTTTAAATGTTGCGTTCTATAACCCGTGGATAGAAATCTTTCTCAGCAACAAAAGCCATGGAGAGATGTTGGGAACAAAAAGAGTCTCTTTGTGATTTTATGGTAAATTCTATGGCTACACTTGGATTGTTAAGCACTTACGAACGACTGACAAAATTTCTCGCGCAAAATTTCTTTGTTCCGAAGTAGCTGACGGGATATCCTGCGAGGAATTGTTTTGTCTAGGGTAAGTGAATAATGATTCAAGACAGTCCGCTAATGGTAATGAGGACAGGGAACGCAAATTATTGTTCTACTGCGGCTGACGGGTTATTTCGGCAATATGACGACACATAAGAATATCACTGTCTCAAGTGGAAAACCGTCTTATTTCATAACACAGAAATGAGATCGTTCAAAAAGTTCTGCAAATTCTCTACTCTTAGCTCTTTTCATGACTCCTCTACACCATCTTCCTTTTTTTTGTCCCCAGGAAAAATCTTCAAATCGACATTTACTCACCATAATACAGCCCTCTCTCTGTCAGTCTGTCCTTCTATCTCTGCACCTCTCTTCATCTCTCTGCCACTCTCTCTCTCTCTCTCTCTCCGCCACTCCGTCTCTGTCTCTGTTTCTCTCCGTATGTCCATCTGTTTCTCTCTTTCTCTGCACATCCCCCTCTCCCTCTCTCTGTCCGTCTCTCTCTGTCACTGTCTCTGTCTCTTTCTACCCTCTCTTTTCTCTGTCCCCCCCATTTCTCTCTGTGTGTCCCTCTGTTTCTCTCTCTCTCTCACTCTCTCTCTCTATGTCCTTCTGTCCTCCCTTTGCCGTCCCTCTGTCCCTCTGAATCTCTCTCCCTGTCTCTCTCTCCCCCCTTTTATCTCTGTGTGTCCTCTGTTCGTCTGCCCCCTCTCTGCCCACAATCATTAACTCGCGGAAGTCTGGTCAGTTTGTATTGGCCGAATGAAATGAATGTCCAGAGCCAGATTGAGTTTGCAGGGCTCCCCTTTCTCTTATTCAAAATGGTTACTAGTGTCAACAAAGAAGGAGTTTTATTGAATTAAATTGTGTATTAAATTTCATCTACGTAATTATTATCATTATTTCATCGTACGTTTACATACTTCTCTCATGGTAACTTTCTTTCTGTAAACCAATTTTTGATGCCCTCTAAATTTGATGTACTCTGGCTTCAGGCCACGCAGCAACCCCTTAATCCAGAACTGCTAATCTTAAGCACAGTGTGGATAAGTAAGGTGTGTAAGTACGAACAAAAGAATTAAAGATAGCTCTTGCATAGCATTAAAATCTTCTGTGGTACAAAATTAGTTTTGTCAATTTTAATGCCTTTTTCTTTTTCAGTCGGCTGGCCTACCGTACGATGCCCATCCAGTCCTTGGGATAATTGTAACTATTTTAACGATCATAAATGTAAGTGAAGTCCTTAATTGTTCATCTTGAAATAGTTGATATATGACATCATAATCCCATGCAAGTAGGCATTATATGCGTTGACACAGATATTTTAGGTCAAGTATCTTTATAAGATTTACTAAGCTTTGCTTGGTACGACCCAAGGTTAGGTAAAGGGTAGACTGCGTTATGCCTATCCACCCAGGAGGGATGGGGCTTGAAAATCAGCATTCAAAGTCCTGGCTTTTATCTGAGCTCGAGCGCTGGCCATCGGTGATGGTAGGAAATGATGCGAAGTAACAGTGAACAGTCTCGGCCAAATAAATCCTATGAAAGTTCAATTGACAGAATATAATTATTAACTGCATTATCGCTTCTATACCGACCAAAATAAATCTACACCCCAAAATGATTGGTTAATTGTAAATATTTAGTTTCTTTTATTTTCTTTTCCAGCCAATTATGGCGTATTTCCGACCGGATAAAGAAAGTTCAAACCGTTTCTGGTTTAACTGGGCACACAGATCGGTCGGTCTAATCGCTTTCATTCTTGCAGGTAAGAGTTATCCCAATTTTTAACGATATTCAACAATCGTCACAAATATGGCAAAACAGTAAATATTCGTACATGGGGTGGGCTGTTTTGGGCGCCATGTGATTTGGCGCCAGACTTTCGGGTGCAAGGAAAAATGTTTGATTCATCATTCAAAAGTGGAGCTTTAATGTAACTTTATAGAAGTAGGAAATCATCAAGTGTTAATCACTAAAAAAAACTTATTTTTTGTTCACTCGGTAATTGTGACAAGGGCTTAGGTTTAAAATCATCTTGGCGCAAAAAAATCCGACGCCAAATGGGCCGGCACCAAATCAGGTTTGGTGCCCAAACGGCCGTGACAAAACACCGGCGTTTATATTTATCCCTAGCGTGTTTTTCCTTTTTCTTTTTCATTTTATTTTATTATTTAATTTTTTTTTAATTGTTTCTTGAAACTTTTATCGTTCTTGTTACCCTTTTTTTGTTCTCTTTTTCTTTTTTTCTCTTCCCTTAAATCTTTTTTCGTGTTTTTCATTTAGTCTTTCTTCTTCCCAAACACCGTGGGGAATAATTCAAATGTATTTCACACAGAAGAAAATCCCGCCAAAAAAGGAAGCGAAATTGAAATAGCATAGTTATTGAAATGACCGTAAAAAATGACAGGATTATTTACGCCTGATTTGGCACAACTACCAAGGATCAGAGCACCTGTGTATTCGGTCTAGGATCAAACTGTACCTCCCCAGCCATCTGTTTAGGACCAATGTAGTATCTGTGCTCTGTCAAGAATATAAGTGTAGCTCCATGGTATTTCTGCCTCGGATCAGCGTGTAGTATATGAGCACTCATCGAGTTGTGTCACAGGATCCTCACAGAAGAGGCACAGGGATTCCTTAAAAAAGGATCCTCGTCTCTTGAGGCATCGACTATTGCAAATGGGGAAACAAACTGTTGACAGGAAGATATGATACCACAATCTTCCAAGCGACCCCCCCCCTTTCTGAATCCGACCGCAGGTCCTTGAAATTCTTCCTCTATTCGCAGTAAATACTCTTTTGTTGTGAATCTATTTCTGTTAAGGATATTGATGTGTTTCAAATTAATATAACCTTCATTCCTTTGGGAAAGTTCCATTTTTGAAAATCTTGTCAGTTAAGCATTCTCCTCTTGCCGCTGTGAAAAAACCTTTTCTCGGTCACAGGCTGACCTGCAGTGGCCGGGGAATCCAGAATCTTGATTTGTAGAGCCGAGCCGTGATCACATCTACGGATTCACTGACTACGTTTTATATACCATATTCCACCGTATAATTCGTTACCATAGAAGACCCCCCTCCATTCCACTGAGCTTCAATTTCGAACGAAAGAAGGCATTATCCAGAGTATACAATTATTTATTGAAATACGTACGTCTATTATGTTTCCAGAGATAATACGCATCTGAACTTTTCTGTCGAACATTTCCGGGAAAGGGCGTATTATATATGAGAAAAATGGGTATGAGGATTCTGGAATAGTAAGTGAGCAGTAAACATTCAAACAGATACCTAGAAAAATGAGCTTTGCAAATCAATAAACAGACGATTCCGGGAAGAAATACAATCGCACAGATCCATATATCTCGGTTAATTTTATAACTTTATTTGTGCAATAAAATTAAATACTGCATAAATAATCTTTATCGCATAGTCGTAGACAGGGGCGTGAAAAATGCTAGCAAACATATATTGAGGGATTGTGGACGATCATGTGTCAAGTTGAACGATTGGATTTTCCTAGGATAGATCTCTTCCTTGTCAAGTGTATTGAGAGTGTGAACAACCTCATCTCACAGATTAGCTTATTTGTGTGAATGGTTTGATCTTCATTGAAGAGACTTACTTTCATGTTAAATGTTCATTCATTATACAAAATGCCGTTGTTGGCTCGTCGCTCTAGTTGTATGGGTTTTGTTCAAGGTTCAAATCCCGGACGAACCAAGAGGTAAAACTTTTACTTTACTGTTGAATTTCATTTTCATTCTCATCGATAATTTACTGTAGACAACACTGATTTAACTCAGCAGTGCCTTTACGCTGGCCAAGGCTTCAGTACCCCCTTTTTGGACTCAACGAATCTCGTGATTATAAACTTGCTAGGCCCGTTTGCGATGTGCGAAATAGACAAGCACCTTCAATAGTGTCGCACACTTCACCCAGCACTAATTTATCCATAACTAAGGGGAAGACAGATTCATGCCTTTCGCAATAGTATTGGTGCAAAGTTAACACAAGCTGTCCCAGCTGGAGTTTGAACTCTGCTCGACGAGTCCATTCTCTGAGTTTAGTTCACTGAGTTGCTAGGCCCGTTTGCGATGTGCGAAATAGACAAGCACCTTCAATAGCGTCGCACACTTCACCCAGCACTAATTTATCCATAACTAAGGGGAAGACGGATTCATGCCTTTCGCAATGGTATTGGTGCAAAGTTAACACAAGCTGTCCCAGCTGGAGTTTGAACTCTGCTCGACGAGTCCATTCTCTGAGTTTAGTTCACTGAGTTGTCGGCTACCCATACCCCCTGTTCCTCTATTCCACTTCCAAAGAAGACATTATTATCTTGAGTTTTTATTTCTAAGCTGAAAAAAAATCCTTGTAAAATTCAGCACTGCTCGTGTTCAGTTTAGAGTTTGAGGGTAAGTTAGGAGTTTCTGTTGCATGTATCAGCTTGGCGAGCCTTGCGAGTCTCGAGTCTGGTCGAGACCAGAACTTCATACCTACAAGTTTTTATGACTACCCTCTTGGCAGGATACATGTTCACCAAAGGGATACTTCCACCCTATTCATACAGGTTAGAGTGGACTCAATTAGCTACTGGATGGACGGAGAGATGTGTTCTAATGGAGAGTTTTGTACATTCTTGGCTCATATCGGGAATCGAACCGAAGACCTTTCAGTTCAAACATAGTATTGTTAGTCTCTGCCAAACCCAGATTAAAACTCCTTCAGCCCCAAAGTACAACCCAAAATGGTACCCTTCTATTGCTTAACTGGCAAAATTTTCAAAAATGAAAAATTCTTGAAGAAATGAGGGTTATATTAATTTTAAACACATCAAAATATGTTGGAAAAAATTTGAATGTTCGAATAGGGTCCATGAAAAAAAAAAAGGAAAAATTGAATTTTTAATTTAAATTTTCATTTTAAACAATTTAAACAACTTAAGCATGATGTAACACAGGAAACTGCGAAAAACCTGTGATGCCCTCTTAAGCACGTGATTAGTCAGCTCGAAGGTTCAATCCAGGGCTGGTCCTTGCCAATCATTCCGTTCTGTTGTCTCAGATTTTATAAATTTTCAGCAATTTTACCTTCTCAAAAGTAAAAATGAAAATAAATGTCGCCGACTTAGTATCAAATCCAGAACTTAGTCATGTCTACTTCTTCCGTGACTTATGAAAGTCAATGGCACATTTATCAAATCAGAAGAACATTTTGTTTAGTTTGTAAAAATAAGATAATTAATAAGGACTAAGGATGATTACTGTAACTTCACATTGAATTGAAAGAACATTTCTGAGACTTAATGGACTTTTTTCCAGAAGTGAGAGATTGTGAAAAAAATCCTTTCAACTGGTCGTTAATGATCATCTGATTCATAATTTCCCACGATCGAGTTTGCAGCGCAATTCAATAATTTTTGTATAAATGAGATTTTATAAATGAGAAAGGAAATCTTATCTAAATTGCTTGAAGGCTGCCTTTCGCCGCCATTAAGGTCAATGCCAACAACTCACTTCCTTTCGATAGAATAGTATTGTAATCTCTTTGAGTATCAACTTTGTCAATGAAACAGTAGTAGCAGTGGTAGTGTAGTCACACAAACAGCCCTTGCTCTTTCTTCTCTTGGAACATCAATAAATTTTCCTGTGGCTTATTTTCATCAATTATGATTACTTAGAAACCGTCAATCAAAACTGTACACATGAGTTTCTTCAGTTTTTAAATGATTCTGGTTATGTATGTGTCACGTGTACAGGTATCGCCAATGGGGCTACCGGGCTGAAAATTTAAACAGTTATTCCTTATTATCTAGAGAATTTTTAAAAAATTCATCCTGTCCTAATAAATTGTTGACGGGAGGGGGGTTACAATTTAAGTTTACGCTAAATTGACTCCATTGTATCAGCTCTTCATTACGTATAATATGGTCGGGCTATTTTCCTTGTCTGTGTTCATATGTTTTGCCCATGTACTCTCCTGCATTCGTCGGGTGTTGTTAGTTGTAGAATGTGTGATCACTTGTTATGTTGCATGTTCGATTGGACTTGACACGTAACATTCGTTTTTTTGCAAATCATGGTTGTGTTTTCGGTATCAACTTCCGAGTTGCTTCCCTTACGTTTGATAATCGTTTGCTTTTTCTTTGCTTTTTTTGAGAAGTCCCGTATGAATAGCCTAAGTGGGTGAGAGCTCTGAGCTAAAATGAACGGCGTGGGCTAGGAAAAAAATTAAATTACATGTTTTATTGTTTTATTATAGATGCTGCAATATTCATCGGAATTGTCTGGGTCAACCAAACGAGTCAAAAGAGTAGTATAGCAGTGATGGGTATTTTCTTAATCTACCAATTAATAGCAGTGGTTACCATGGAAATTCTCGAATGTTGGAAACAGAGTAAGTACATTTCACTTTACTTAACAAAGTAAGTAGTTTACAAACGCTCATCAATGTAATGCTGTTTCCAGATGAAAACCGTCTGCAACTGGTTTTTATACTGATTAAGAGAAATGGTTGTTGCAACATAAACGTTATCTACTTATGATACGCCACGTGATGCTCTATGTTTTGTGTAAACAAGACTCTCATTCCAGGGGAAATTATGAATCATATATGCTCATTTTTATCACGTAAATTTAGCATAAACTTACACTGTAAACGGGGGGGGGGTAAAAAGTTGAACAAAACCCTAACAATTTCAATACTCATTGAGGAGAGAGAGAGTAACAAAGGATATTCGAGAAAAGCCGTTGGATTTTTTTTAATCTCTTCGTGACGAATGTCAAAGGGTGATCAATGAATAAGTTACTTCCCTTGCCTTTCGTTAGGCACTAAAATATCCAAATTTTCAAAAAAAAACAAAACAAAAAAAAACAAGAGTGTACACAAATTAAGGGACAAATTCAGTATAAACGTAGATTGAAAACTGAACCCCCTCTAAAACCTCATTCCGGAGGGGAATTTGAAAAAAACAAAAACATTTTCCCTGCTCATTGAGGGCAGTGTGTGGGCGCAAAATTTCGGGGGCTGAAAATTTAAACATTGACCGTTTACTATACTTAGAAAAATATTTTTTTAATCTTTCTCTAAATAGATTTTCATTGAGGCTCAATTTGAGCTCATGCTTAATTGATCACATTGTCCGCTTGCTTTTTTTCCAATTCACTGCCCCCTACAAAAAGGAGCAACTTATTCATTAATCATCTCTTTTTCAAAATGTTTAATTGATTACCCAAACACGATACGTTACCAAAATACTTCAGTCACATGACGGTTTCTTTTGAGCGATTAACCAAACCAGATTTTTTTATCTAATTTTTTTTACAATGAATCCTATCCCATCGTTCAACCTACATCTTTCGCCATTTTCTAAACGTATGGTTTTTTCATTCCTTCTGACTTTAATCCGACCTTGTGTCATATTTGTATTCGTGGGGATGCAAATAAATAAACTTGTTTTGTAGAAGTTCATTATTTTATCAGGTGTGTCTTTACTAGGGCCTGGAATTCGTTCCAAAATTCGAAAGGATCGAGGTCTTTTCATAATTTATGGGGGTTTTCTTTCAGATTAATTGCAATAATTTGTACAGTAATACCATAACTGTGCTGCATTAAAAAAATCCGCACTATTGCTTTCTATATTGATTAAAAACAATGAATGACGTCAGTTAACTGGGATTAGGCAAACCTTATAGAGATGTGTGAGTAAACCTAAGAAATAAAGTTGAAAATCTTTAAATTCATCTGTATGCATAACATCGATTGTAACTCTATAAGCCTAAAGGTTACTCGATTCCCGAACACCACGAGGTTAACATTAGCTGGGATCCTTAGGGTGGATCTTCATTTTATTTTTTATTGTATCATATGAAGGGTTTGTACATTTCTTATTCTTGTAATTTACCTACATCGAAATTGAATATACTGTAACAGCTTTTGAATATTTTCATAACTCCATGTTCGAGAACCGTATTAAATGAGAAAGAAGACTTACTTGTTGGCTTAAGGGTTTCAAACGCTTTAGGGCGAGACTCAAAATACATCCCGGTGCGCAAATTTTAACGTTTATTTATTTTTTTTTTTGTTTCACTTTGGAATGCTTCCTCGAAAAATTCAGCGCCCTAGGCGACCACCTGGGATTGTCCAATGGATGGGCAGGCTCTGCTATTATTAAGCCATTTCTTAATACGCAAATGTTTTATTTTACAGGGACTGCTGAACCAATTGAAATGAAGGCACGAGGAGAAAACAGAACAACTGAAGACAAAAAAGACGAAGAAGATGTAAGGAGAAATTACCACTTTATTCTATTTCGGGAACCGCTTTTCTAACAATTACCTCCGTCCTATAATAGTCGCTACATTTAGTACATAAAATGTATATGCAAATGTGACAACTATTTTGGGATGGAAGAGTATCCACCGAAATGATCAATAATCCTTCCTATATAAAGGGAAGGTTTTAAAGGATTTTTGATTTCTTCAACAAAAGGTTTTAGAATAATAATATCAGAAAAGCCGAGGCCAGTTTTTTTTTAAATAAAAATCACAAAGAATAAATGAATGAGATTCAAAATATACATTTTAAATATCTTAGTAGGTATTTACCGGCTTACAAGGGGCGAGTTTTGAAGTTCTATTATTATAACAAGTGGACTTTCCTAAAATCACGAATTAGTCAGCTATGGACTTTTGATGTGTTGATGTGAGTGGTAGTCCTGTCTAAACACTTCTAAATACTACATCTTATAATTCTAGGCGAAACTCAAAATTTGCACAAGGGTTTCATCTGGTGTGGATGATATTTAGAATTTTCAGTTTTGAGTGCGTCCCTATGAAGTTTCCATCCTGACGATCGTCAAAGTTCGACTGGTGGACGAGTCAGCCTTGAGATTAACATGAACAGATGTGGTTAGTTGAGATACGGGGAAAAGAAAATGGCCAACAAAGGACAATTTTATGATCACAGCCGTGTAACTTTTAGTCATAACTAATTTTGGAAGAAGAATAAACTCAGTAAGTCAAGTCTGACTCAAGGTCACGTAAATAGAGAACCTAATGAGGATAGAAACTTTTCCCATCAAGTCGGTGACCTTTATTTTGGATCTGATTTTCTTCCAGTTCTACAAATTACTATTACGTGACGTGATCTTATGATGTGACGCACATTACTACCTTATATAAGAGTTACGGCCGAATCACGTTGGATACACCGGTTCAATTTTGAGCAACGTCTAGCCAAGTCAGTGCTTAGATGGGTAACCGTTTAGAATTATCAAGTGCCATAAGCAACTGGAGATCATGTAGTTAGCCTCTTGCAGAGATCCCGTTAATCCCCCTGACTGATCTCTACACTGCTCAATAACGCAAGCCAGAGGCTCTCCCTTTAAATATCTCGATTGGTCTAGTTGCGAGCGACAAGGAATGAATGTATTAATGATCAAATGCTAAGCAAAGACAATAACTGTACATTGATTCAGCTTGAATTTGAATAAGAACAGACTCTGCGACGTTGTCTACATTATTGATAAAATTCTAGAAGTCTATTAAAATTCTAGAAGTCTATTAAAATTTCAGTATTTCATCAAGAATACAAAATTTCATAACAATTTCAACAAATTATGTGAAGTCTTAAAAAAATAATTCAAAGATTTTCCACAAAATCTCTCTCTCTCTCTCTCTCTCTCTCTCTCTCTCTCTCTCTCTCTCTCTCTCTCGTCCCCCTCCATCTATGGATACTTTTAACCTTTTTCAATTTGTTCTGAAAGAAAATTTGGTGTCAAGTGAAAATACAGTTTTCTCTCCGGAATGCATTGATTAATTCTTGAATTCTTTTTCTCTCTTTTCAGTTTGGACTCCTCAAGGCGATTCTTTTAATCTGTCATATAACCATCACATTTGTTCTGAGTGTTCTCCTGGTTATATTCCTGAATATAGGAATGGGACAAAATCATTGAAACCAAAGAACGCATCGTCACTTCATTGATTTGACATTGTCATTCGAATTATCTAATTTTCATCTCTTAAGGGACACGTTTAAGACATAATGGAGAAGGTGAAAACGTCTTTAGTTAAGAAAATAACATCCATTAAAAAAAACACATTCACATGATCTCACAGCTAAGATAAAAAAAAACTTTTTTTTTCTTTAATACTTACTACACATATAAAAAAGACCACAAACAAAAAGAAGTAAGGGGCAATTTGTGAATCATAAGTGTCAGTTCCCCTGGGTCTCTTATGGAGGGGTCTCCCAAAAGCTTTATAGATTGTAGATCACCTACTGCATTTTTACCGACTAATTTACTAAGTGTTGGCGAGGCCTCTCAAGAAGCTAAGCCCCCCCCCCCCCGGGACCCCAATTCTCTAGCTACTCCTTCGTCTATTTCATCATTTTTGTTAATTAACCGTATTAAGTGTTCCTTTTTATCATAATTTCTGTACATCCTGCACCGTTATGTTATAAAAAGAGTAAAATTATTGCACCAAAGTTGCTATAGACAATTGTAAATGATAAAATAGATTCTATGAAATATTTTTACGTCTCAATTTTCTGTTTCTTTCTTTCGTGTATTCTTTTTTTTTCAATCTCAAGAATTGAATTTTTATAAAAGGATGATATGACGTATTATGATGTTAAAATATCTTTCTCTCTCTCTCTCTCTCTCTCATATCTCTCCCTCTTATTGAGATACCAACTTTCTATCTTTCTTACGAACGCAGCCTATCTTTAACCGCTCTCTCTTTCTCTTTCTCTTTCTCTCTCTTGATTCCTCACAAACTCCTTACAGACGCTGTTAGCCTTTTCAAATCTTGACATAACATGACCCCCCACCTTTTTTTATAGAACTGTTGACTTACGTTCCAATTAAAAACAGATCATACACAGCGAGAAAATATTGTTTTTAATTTCTTAAAATTTTTTTATTACATCTTCCATTTCAGAAACTCAATAAGTTCTCTGGTGACCAATTTTTTCATTAAATTATATAAACAAATTTAGTGAGTTATTTAATTAAGAGTCGGCTTTTTTTTTCTTTTTTTTTTTTTCAAATTGTGTCAAGAAAACAATTTGCATTTTTGATGTCTTCAATAACTCTAAAATAAAACAATTATTCCACGAGTTGAATTTTTTTTGTATGTGTGTAATCAAAATCTCAAACCTAGGAAATGGGTTTCGCCAACAAGTTTTATCGATGGTCTCAAATGAAATGTAAACCAGAACAATGAAGAGAACATTTTTTGACAAAATATTTATGGAATCACATAAGGGAAATAACTATGATTAGAAAGTGTCATAATATGAGGGAGGTATCTGCTATGCATCAAATAATTACTTCAGGTATTCTTCATGATATTGCAAGCATCCGTTTGGGTTATTTGCGTGATATAGTGATATTTGATGGTTAATGGTTTTCAACGTTTCAAGAAAGTTCGTTTTTTAAAAGGAGACTCGTTGTGCAAATGATGTAAGGTATTCTTCACAGTTTTCATTTTTTGTTAATATCTAATTCTATTTTTTATTTCTTTAACTGTCAGCCATAAGGATAATAACTGTTTTAAGATTTCTATCCTATACAGCTCTCTCCCCTTTGGCATAAATATGCAGGTTCACAAATCCCATCTATGCATACAGTATATGTATGTGTGTATACACGCAAACAAATATGTGTATAGGAAAATATATGTGCATATATGTATATCTACACACACACACATGAAACAGTCCGAACTCGCCAACATGGTCTCGCACTAATATTTATATTCGATTTCCATCTTTGCTTTCAAAGCAAAACATCCGATGATAAATTAGGTTTTCAATGGAAACCAAACCTTCCAAACCACTAGAAGGTTACACACATACTACTGAAGTTGGGAGCCTTTCTTCAAACATGTATAGCATATTATTCAATTAATTTGTGAATTAATTCTGTAACAAATTGGGTCTCTATATACATTTGAACCCAAATTTGTCACATTCCCGATTGTTCACTCATTCATGTATATCAGTATGTAAAAATACAAAAGAGCGAAAAAGAAAACAGATTTTATCCGCTCTAGACGTTTAATCAGAGTGCTCAATATTGAATATATATATATATATATATATATATATATATATATATATATATATATATATACATATAATACATATATATGTACATATAATATATACATATATATTCATACATTTAATATATATATATACATATAATACA